>CM034705.1:25842702-25880013 GCA_020142125.1 Phrynosoma platyrhinos
CCAACCATTAAACCCTCTAAGGCCTTCTGGAAACCAATAGGTTCCATTTGCCTTTGAGAGCAGACCATTCTAATGGATCCGCCACCCCCGAGGGGGCCAATAGTGGCCTTTAGCTCTACCTTCACCAGGAAATGATCCATCCATGACAATGCGGAGGCTTTTATAACCTCCGCCCATGGATATTCTTGTTCCATACTAAAAAACCCATCAAGGGTATGACCAGCACAATATGTGGGCCCATCAACCAATTGGGATAGGCCCATGTTTGTCACGGTCTCCATGAACTCCCAAGCTGCACCAGTTAGATTGGACGAGCTGGTCTCGAGTGGAATGTTGAAGTTGCCCAAAACCAAAAGTCTGGGCGACTCCAGCAACAACTCCGAGACCAGTGAGGTCAGCTTGGTTAAGGAGTCTGTTAAGCAATGGGGTGGCCAGTATACCAACAGAATCCCTAAACTATCCCTGGTTTTCAGGCTAAGGTACATACACTCGATATAAGTTGTTTTCTGGATAGGCTTCCTGGTCAAGGTTAGGTTGTTTCTATGAACCAAGGCCACACCGCCCCCCACCCACCCACCCACTTTCCCATATCTGCTCACTTACCGTATACCCAGCCGGGAGGGCCTGAACCCACATAGCAGGGCTGGTGTCTCCCAGCCAGGTCTCGGTAAAGCATGCCAGGTCGGCCACCTCATCCAATAAGAGGTCATGGATAATATGAGTCTTCTTCTTAACCGACCTAGCATTGCAAAGGAGCAGAGTAAGGGTCTATGGAATGGCTGGTACGTTCTCCAAGTTATCCTGGGAAACAGAGTGAACTGAAGAAGGATAGGTATTACGCATCGATCCCTTCTTCTTTTGTAACATTTCTTCACTCTGTTGCTCCCCTATCTCCCCTGCTCCCACACAACCTCAATGCCTGCTCCCAGACTGTTCCCAGATACATTGTATGATGACAGTGACAGGTGATCCAGCTAGAACCCATCTTATGATAGTAGGCAGCGTCATGTAATTAATAAAAGGGAGGGGTTGGGAGAAACTGCCCAATTATAACTTCTTCCAGTCCTGACAAATTTTCCACTAATAACGTTATGGAGGAGTCAGAAGTATATATTTCATTATTAAATAACAATTCTGACAGTGACTATATAGCCCTGCCCAGTCCTTTGCGGCCCCAAATGCCGCCGCCGTGTGTTTGCCGGGGGACAGATGGACTCGGGTGGGGTTTTATCCCTGCCGATGCTCCTCCTGGCTCAGCACAGCTGCGGCAGACCCAGGCCACCTCTGATGGTCTCTTGACAGGGCTGGATGCAGTCCTCTGCAGCCCCTGCCACCGCCGCCGCCACATGTTTGCCCTGTGTTCTTGGAATGTAATGGGTACGTAATGTGAATGCAATGGAACATATTTTATCACATTAACATATGATCCTCAGCAAGTTCCCGGTTGTGCTCTGGCAGTCCCTAGCCCATTTCAACAGAAGAACTGTAAAAATGCATCCTCAGCCAGAAGAATGCTTACATACCATTCCATATAATGTGCATGCAATAATCCTACCCGGTCTTAATCTGTCTCATGTTCTGATTGGCTAAGATAACCTCCTCTCCTCCTATCCTAGAACATCCATCCACAAACTCAACTCAACTCAACTCAGCTCTTCTGGTGTTGACACAAGGATGGTGCCATAGGCAATTTAAAAATATTTTTTTTTAATTCTTGTAGATTAAATCGTATCATGTTTACAAGAAAAAACAATGAATGCTCGCTACCTAAACCTCTCGGTAGTGTTCTTTCCAATGCAGACATAGGGTTTTTCACAACAGTGAGCATGTGCCAATGAGGGACAGCAGAGGAACTACTTTAGCACCAGTACTGGTACAACAGTTAATGCAGTGTGATAATATGTGTTCTTATATCGTTACTCTCATGTTATCAATAGTTTAATACAGTAACACCCATTCCCATATTATTACATTCCAGGGACTCGGTGGGAACATTACAGGTACTGGTGCAATAAGCTTATTAGAATATCACTCTCATCTAATATGAAGAACTAAGTGAATTAGGTACATATAAACTTGGAAACATTTGTAATTTGCTATTATGATTTCTGTTGTATGTATATATATTTAGATAATTTGATGTCTTTGTAAAATTGAATTAAAAAACATGCAATACAAAGAACAATACAATTAAAAACATACAAAAAGTGAGCATTAAAATATAATTATTCTATTGTAGTATTAAAAGTACATCACTCATTAAAAGAATAAAATGTAATTTAAAAGATGTAATTCAATCAAAAGCACTTGAAAACAGTACACTTTTTAAAAAGTACAGCATTCCCAGCCTGTTCTTTAATAACTTTGTTTTATCTGAACAAAATAACACTAGTTTGCCAAAGGGAGGACAGCAATAAGGGGGCCATTCTGGTGTCCATCTGCAGGGAGTTATAACGTCTAGAGGCAGCCACCAAGGTCCTCTCTCGTGTTCCAAACAACCATGCTTGCTACCAGACTTTTCTGATGGGAAAATATAAGGAGATTATCGCATGCCTTAAATAATACTCCTTACCTCTCCAGAATTTAACTCTAATTTACACTGTGGTGACCATTTTTCCAAGTCAGAAAGTTCTGACTTGGAAAAATGACGTTTCACAATTTGCATTGAAGTGGGGATCTACTCTGAAGTCAGATTCCACTGCGATAAAACATGACTGCAGCACAAATTAGAGTTAAATTCAGGAAAGGTAAGGAGTATTATTTAAGGCATGCAATAATCTCCTAAAACACAATCAGAATTCCATCCAGCAACACAGTAGGGAATGAAGTGGGTTGTTGTTCAGTATTTTCCCTTGAATGCCCAAATAGCATAGTATGTTTCTAAAATATTGAACTCTTTGTGCCTGAACAGCTGTGAGAAAGAAGACATTTTTGTTACAGGAGAATAATCTAGTTATGAAAAATTAACAGAGACAGAAGAAGAGAGGAACTGTCAGAAACCTGTTAGGGAAATGTTCGGGAAATGTTTGCCATTTCTTCCAACAGTTAGTTGGTAAACCTTGAAACATCCAGCATGTATGTAAACAGTGTTGAAGTGTTGTCAGTATAGCGTGGTTGCAAAGGATCAGGGATAAGAGATCTGAAAGATCATTACAAGAAATAATATTTCTTCTAGGATCAAAACTAAAATGCCTATAAAAAATTCTCCTCTGTAAGTTATTTCAACTAGCCAGTGTGTTCAAGGAAATGATATCTCCTGAATATTTCCCCCAAATATTGAGATATCTGAGCTTCACACCATATGATGTATTTTTTTTAGTTTTTTGATAGGGGATTGCTTTTTGATATCTAGATATATGCTTAGGTTGAAAACCTTAGGATAGTCATACATTTTCTATATATGATATGCCTTGGAATTTAGCATCTGCTTGCATTCAATCAGTGCTAAAATATTGATTGATTTACAACTGTTAAATTGTATTATAAGCATGTACTCAGAGTTGTTGTTGTTGCTGTTGTTGTTTTTGTGTGCTTCCAAGTCATTAAGGGGTTTTCTTGGCAAGTTTCTTCAGAGGGACTTTGCCATTGCCTTCCTCTGAGGCTGAGAGAGTGTGACTTGCCAAGGTCACCCGGTGGGTTTACACGGCTGAGTCAGGATTTGAATCCTGATCTCCAGAGTCATAGTCCAACACTCAAACCACTATCCAACACTGGCTTGTGACATCTCAGACATACTCTGAAACATCTTTTAAAATCAGAGGCCAATCCCTGTGACAAAAGGTGTCAGGCAAGGCTGATTACTTGCTCCACTTCTTTTTAAAAACTTTTAATAAATTATATTGTGGAGTTCCTAAAGGGCAATTGTTCTTTCCAAGCCAAAGTGGGACAAAGTAATATCTCAGTCCTCCTTTATGCTGATGATGCCATTCTAATATCTAATGCTCAGATAGATCTATGCTGATTGTTAAGAAAATTCAGTTATTACTGCCAAAACGAACAGCTTTCGGTAAATTTTACCAAAACCAAGGTTGTGGTATTTAGTAAATCTAAGCAACTTCATAACTGGAATATGGATGGAAACAACCTAGAACAAATCTCTCCATTTTAAGAGCCTTGGGGTTATATTCCAGCAAACAGGGACTTAGGAGCTTATCACATTAACATAAAATCCAACATCACCCTAAGGGGATGCAGCCAGGATGCTGGAAGGAGGGGGCAGTTATCGCACTGTAATTCACCGCTGATTCTGCCAGGCGACTGCATCCCAGGTCCCAGTCATGCTCAGCTGGCCCTTTTTCAAAAATGGAAAGCTCCTGACTTTGAAAATGGGCTAACTGAGTGCAGCTAGGACTCGGGATGCAGTTGCCCAGTGGAACCGGTGGCGAATTATAGTGCAATAATTCACACCTCCATCCAGGGTCCCAGCTGCATCCCATTAGGGTGATGTTGGGTTATACGTTAATGTGATAAGCTCCTTGGTCTCTCCAAGTGCACACTAATGTTTTATTAGTTGATAAGAATCTGAATGGTTTGGTGTGTTTTCATTGTACAATGGGGGAGCTTGTGCAATTGGCTTTAGAATTATATGGTGTTAGGAAGTTACTATAATTGTTATATGGGCTCCTAATATGGGCTGTGGTCAAATAGATAAGCTTATCACATGGCACTTACAAGAACAGGAAGGGAAGGGAATGGAATGGAACGGGGCAAAAATGCATTTTACTAGACAGGATAATGCCACTGATGCCACCGGGAGTCCCCAAGGCCTTCCCCAGCCGTTCCTGGCAGCCAATCTTTGAAGGATGGTTCAAAATCATCCTTCAAAAATTGGCTGCCAGGAACACCTGGGGAACGCCTTTGAGACTCCCAGTGGCATTGGTGGCATTCTCCCATGCAGTAAAATGCATTTTTGCTCTGTTCTGTTCTGTTCCCTTCCATTCCGTTCCATTCCCGTTCCTTAAGTGCCGTGCGATAAGCTTATAAATGTAATAGCAAGAGAGCCCAAAATATACTTCTTTCTGTTCCAGTAACCAGTAAAGCGTAAACAATTCACATTGATCTGGGACTAATGTTGGTAAAAATTGAAGCTCTTAAGCTTGCTCTGTTCTATTGGCTAAAGGCAATATTTAAGCAAACATCAGAATTTATATTGTCTACAATGTAGGAAATGAGCCCTACCTCTTTGAAGCAAAAAAAAAAAAAAAACTGTTGTAGACATGGGATTTTCAGTCCCTTTCTTATTGGCCTTGGGTTATGATAGAGAAAAGATAACCTTCCTACTACACCTTAAAGATAGTGAATTGCAGTCCCAAATGTCTGATATAGCAAGCTGTTTATCAAACAAATTACATGGGTATTTTGATCCCTCCACCTTTAATCTTCCAAAATATCTGATTGATCTACCCTCCACTTAAATGAGATTGGCTTTTCATAGTCAAAGCTAAATGTCCTTCCCCTGGCAGATTTGACAGGGCACATCCAGGGTACCCCTAAGGGACCTGCAGTCTGCTTTTATAACACCTTCGTTGTGGAGCATGTTTGTTTTAGAGTATAGTGATTATTCTGGCAATGGGGAAAGATATATCTTCCCATTGTTGACTAGGGTGGCAGGGTGGTAACCTTTGGAGAAAATGTGTTTTTATTGGGTGGCTGTAACAAATATGTAACCTTCACAATTGCTAAATGTTTGAATCTGGCCTTATGCTTTCATGCAAGGTGTTGCTTGTAATATATCTGTATAACAGTTATTTGTTAGTTACAATAAAATTATGACTGACTGACAAAATAGTATGGTAAACTGTAACCTCCAATGGGCATTTAGCCTGCCCTTGTGTACTAGTCCAAATGCATCTGAGGAAGTAGACTGAAGCCTATGAAAGCTCCTGCTGCCAACTTCTTCATTTCAGTTAATCTCAAAGGTGCTACAAGATCTCTATATATACTGATTCCACAGACAAACACGGCTATATCTTTGAATTTTAAAAGTATAGTAAGGGGAGAAATTGACTGTGCCAAATTATAGGAGGGGGAGTGAAAGCCTCTAAGATTAAGAGTGGAGTCTGTCAGATTGGACACAGAAGTTTATTTTGATAGATGCAGTGCCAAGCAGAGATCAGCATACACACTCACAGCCAGGATTTTTATAAAACCATGCAGTGGCAGCAGCTCAGCAACAACAGGCTATGATAATCATCCAAACACAGCAATAATGAGTAAGCACTATTTCCAAAATATGCAGATCAGACTTGTTCATTGTACTGCATGCTAGTGTTCCAGCTGGTAGCTTTATCAACATCAAGAGTTCAGGGTGTTTCAGGATGTGGTTCAGAATACCTTACATGCTTAACTTAAAACATGACACTCTTAAGAGCTTATATCATTTTTAATGGCTGTATCTTACTTTGGCCTTGTGGTCCCTCCTGATAGTTTCCTTGAAGGTCATACACAATATGACTAACACATAATTTTTTTAGTCAATACATTATGAAATTTCATACCCGCAAAAATCAAAATAATTGAAAGATGACAAAAACAATCAATCGTATAAAATCTCCTCCTCTCTCTCTCTCTCTCTTCATACATTGACCCCTTAACCCATTGAAGCACATGTCTCTTGCTGCACCTCCAACACAACCATGTAGTGACTGGTGGAGACGGGGAGTTGAGTCAACATGCATCTCATTATATCCTAATAGCCAGACACACAATGATGAAGGCATCCTCTAGGACCTACCAGGGATACTCCTGGAGGATGACATAGGGCATATCTACACTGATCACTTAATCCAGGCTGGAGCATTATGCACTGGACTGGCCCTAGATCAGCCACTATGGTGACCACATGCACTGGGCCAAAACTGGTGTGACACTGCATCGTTGTGTACATGGGCCAGCTGGCAGACACCACATTGGTCCCACTGGCTCATCTCCTGTTTTTGGAACCTGGACATGTGAGCAACAAGGTGTCAGGGCTCCATTTCTATCCCCAGCAGAAGTGGCAGCACACCAGGAAGGCTTTATATGGAGCTCCTACCTGTGAGGAAGTAGTGGGTCAGCTCCAAAAAAAGGCCATCCTCCTTCCCCAAGCTGCTCATCATGAGAAAGGACAATGTCATGACTCTTGGCATGTGAACAACTGGATCAGAATGAATCAGATTAGATCCAGTTGTCTGCATGCCAAAAGAACCCAAAGCCACTCTGGGGTTGCCAGAAAACACTGGGATTTCCCCCATATTTCTTAGTTCAGACCAAAATTGGGTTAAGGGAAGATAAATATTGATCCTCCTTGGAAGTACCTGTACATCTTCAGGACTGCCAACACCAGCTTCAAGGTTAAGTATGTTTTTTTTCACCAGTATAGTCATTATGTGCTTCAGCTGCCACTATCAGAACTATGCCTGTGTGCATATGTTCTGCCAGGTTATAGTTGGTTAGGTAGTGTGGTGGGGATGATGGTTGGGATAGTGATAGGTTTAGGCTGGTAGTTAATGGTGTAGGCTTTAGTCATAAAAGGCTGTAAGTAGCTTGAGGAGATGAGGCTGAGATTGTTTTGAGAAAATGGGCCTCCTGGAATGCATGGCTGGTGGGAGGAGGTTGGTACTGCTGGGAGTCAGCTAGGTCTGGGATAGGAGGGGTGTATCGTTGATAAGGTGGGGACTGGGAGGATGGTGTAATGGCTAGCTGTGGGAATTGTAGGTGGGTGCTAGTTTTATGTGTTCTTCAATAAACTCTCAATTGCAACAATTGACTGGTTTACTGGCTACACAGAGAGCTGAGTCTGCTTAGAACTGACAGCCTCTCACTTTCCTCTAGCCATTGTATGATGGAGTTGTAGAGCAGCAAGAGAAGAATGCATTTTAAAGGAGGGGAGACAGATCAGAACTTTATGTTCCATATCCTAATGCTGAATCATGGCCAAAATTTAAATTTAAAATTCCATGTTTGAATTTAACATTCAAATCCTAAATGGCAACCTGAGACACTGCACAAAAGTTCAAATTTGCTGGAGAATTTTGTTTCCATTTTGGACATCTCTAAGGAATCAAGCAACAAATGACTTAAGCATAACATTAAAAATGCAACAGCAATTGACAATGTCCTTTCTCTTGTGAGCATGGAAGATTTGCTCTTTACACTCTTGGTGAACTCTTCTTTATCAGACACCTGTAGGGAGCTGTAGGGATTATTAAATGTGATTGCTTCCCCTTTACTTTTTAAATGAAGAAGATCTAATATTGTACTGCTCATTGGAGAGCAAGAGTCCCCAAAGCCTTCAAGTTGTTTTGGTTTGAAAAGCACAGGAAAGCAAGCATACTGTGAAGACATGATATCACTGTAGGGGGTACCTACCAATTTCAAGGGAGGAAGAGCTACTATTATCTGAACTTGGTCATAAAAATGCCATTAGTGCAAGAAAACAAAACAAAAGCTTATTACCTTTGGAAATCTTTGGAATAGCAACACATAACTTGTATTTCAAGGATATTATGACACCTCCAGCCTTTTAGTTTCCAAACTTGAATAAAGAACAATTCTAAATTCAGAGCACCTAACCTTGACTGTCTACAGGAGCAGATACACACACAATGTTTCTTCCATTTTCTTTTTCTGGGTTCAATATTTTTGTTACTCTTTTTTTCTTACAAAATGGCTTATTTTTGTTTTAACACACATCCTTCAAGGCATAAAAGGAGTTATATGCATGTTGTTGGAGGATGTATACACATGTGTGTTATGTGCAAAAGATGCCAGGTTAATCTTTGATAGCTCCAGTTAAAAGGATCTTGTAACAAGCAAAGTGGAGAACACTTTTTCCTTTGTTATAGATTACTGTTGACAGTTAGATCAAACAATACTGGACTAGATGAGCAAATAATCTGACTTGTCATAAGTCAAATCCTTATTGGGTTTCCATAAATAAATATTATTATTATTATTAATTATTATTATTATTATTCTCCTAGATTTCTAAGATTAATTTACCTTTAGTGTCAGTCAGCTAAGTACCCAAACCAGTACCACAGCATCTAGTAGATGGCACTTTAGATGGTATTCAGTCTACTAGGCTTGCTGTGGAAATATTCCCCTACTTCTATATGCAATGTCATTGAATTTTACCTGTCAGATTGCTGGTATAATGCAGCAAATGTATCATCTCTTCAAGAAATCTATCATTTCATTATTATCATTGTATCTGATCATGTTGTATGTCTTTCAGACATTTCTGACTTACTGTGATCCTAAGGTAAACCCATCACAGGGTTTGCTTGGCATAATTTGTTCAGATGAGGCTTGCCCTTGCTTTCCTCCAAGGCTGAGAGAGTGTGACTTGCACATGGTCCCCAGTACATTCCCATAGTTGATCAGGGATTCAAACTCTGGTCTCCCAGTGCCCTAGAATCATAGAGTCATAGAATCAAGGGTCATCAGGTTCAACCCCCTGCCATGCAGGAATACACAATCAAAGCACCACCCAACAGATGGCCATCCAGTCTCTGTTTATAAACCTTCAATGTCACCATCATACCCCAAGGAAGCATATTCCACTGTCCAATATCTCTGTCAGGAAGTTCTTCCTAATGTTGAGGTGGAATCTCTTTTCTTGTAGTTTGAATCCAATGTCCCAGGTCCTATTCCCTGTAGTGCAGAAAACAAACTTGCTCCATCTTCAGTATGATATCCTTTCAAATATTTAAATGGAGCTATCATATCAACCTTCTTTTCTCCAGGTTAAACATACCCAGCTCCCTAAGATGTTCGTCAAAAAGCATGGTTTTCAGATCTTTCACCATTTTGATCTCCCTCCTCTGGACCCACTAATCCAGCATGTAAACTATCACACCACAATGCCTCTTATCTGATCATTAGTTATATTTTAATTGGGTAAGCTGATAGGTGTTCTATACTCACCACCTGATTCAAGAAGAGAGAAGCATCTAAAGACTGATCTTCTTACTGAAGACTGGTGTTTCTGAATCTTCACTTCTGATGTTTCTGCCTCTCTCTTCCATCAAGTGCTGCTGACTGCATGTCCGGTGCCCAACTGCAATTCTTCGACTCTAGAATAGGAAATACATGATCCAAAACCAGAGGAACACTGCAGGGTCAAAAGGAAGCATGAAAAAGATTGAGCGCTCAAGAGCTCTTAAGAATTGTTTTGGCTTTTTGAAAAACAGAAAACTTTATTTGGTCTAGCACCCAAACCCCTCCATGCAATTGGAAGTCTGAAATTTGGTTGGGTTGTGTACTTTATATAGAGGGGAAGGAGAGGTTGTGCAGCTGGGGAGGATGGAGTTTTAGACATTTTGCTTTCCCAGTACAACTGAATGGGAAAACAACTGCAATTCAGATTTCCAAATATCAATTTAAATTTACTCTCCAGATTTGATTGGGATCAGTCATGTCTAAGGAGTTTATCCAATTACCTTTTAATTTGACATCAGACTTCCAGGATGCAGCTAGGACACAGCATGGAGACAGGAATTATCAGATTGTAATTCGCTACTGAATCGCTGGGCGACTGAAGCCCTGGTCCCAGCTGTGATTAGCCATCCCTTTTTCAAAAACAGAAAACTCCAGAGTTTTAATGGCGGCTGGCTGAGCACAGCTGGTACTTAGGCTGCAGTCACCCAGTGATTCGGCAGCAAATTACAATGTGATAATTCCCACCTCCATGCCATGTCACAGCTGCATCGTGGAAGACTGATGTTGAATTAAAAGGTAATGCAATAAGCTCCTAAATTAAAGATTACTCTGATCAAAACAATGCTAGATCAGAATCATAGAATGGGGGTCTGAACTTTGCACAGTTCTGATCATTATGCTAATTCCTCTTAAAATTATCATCATCACCATCACCTCCTCTGCCACACTGGAAAAAAAGACCAAGCATGCAAAGAATTAAAGAAATTCCAGGGTTTGTGATACCATGACATACATGATATTGCAGATTGCTTGCAAAGACAAAAGTTAAGGGTTATGGGGAGAAAAACAGATGAAAAGAATCTGCGTAGTTTTCACTGTATATTTGGATTATATAAAGTAAGATTTTTTAAAAATAGAGATCCACTTGTATTCAGTGCTGCATGCAACATTGGTTTTGCAGTGAGGAAACCTGCTGACCCAATTAGCACCACTGGAAGAATGACAGGGAAACCATGCAAGATAAAAATAGGATGTTTTGTTTCCTGCTGGTGCATTTGTTTCATGGGTGAAGGAATTTCACTGGTATACCCCCAAGGCAGGTTGACATTTTTGACCAGATACGAGGCTATTGATCATTGAATTACAGTTCATATAAGGTCCAAATATTTTAACTCCAATTGGGAAGACAGTATTAAGAATTCAAGTCAAGCATATCATTTGTAAATGCCACTGAATATTTACCTCTTAAATAAATCATCAGTTTAAAAGAGAAATAAAACTTTATTGGGTCTTTCTTTCCTTTTTCTTCTTTATAGAAAGATGTCAACATTGTACAGAAATGCAGACAATTGGAAATTATCCAATTAGCTCACTGTTTGTTGGCTCTGAAAAAAAGAAAGGGGGAAGAATGAGCATAAATACACCAACCTGGAAATAAAAAAGAAGCAGGTGGAAAATATACCAGAGACAAAATGATTGGGCTGAAACTCAACTTTTGACAAAGGAAGTCTTCCAATGAAAGAAGTCTTCAGGTTGCTCCAGGGGGTGAATCTACAGTGTAAAAATAGTACAGTTTGACACTACTTTAAGTGTTGAAGCTCTGCCCTATGGAATCATAGAATTTTAGTTTTACAAGGTATTTAGCCTTCTCTGCCAAATAGTGGTGGTACCTGACAAAACTACAAGTCCCAGGATTCTGTAGGATGGAACCATGGTAGTTAAAGTGGTACCAAATGATATTATTGCTACAGTGTAGATATACCCTAAGTTAGTACTGAGATACTTTTGTCATTCTATCTTAGTTGTAAGATCACTGACCATGGTTCTGAACCTACCAAAACAACACAGAGAGACTTGCCCAGAGTTCTGATCTTGGCTTACAAGCCAACAAACACTAGAGCTTTAAACCTATCAATGTCTATCTTCCTTGGTTTCTCACCTCTTGCTGATGGTGGAATTCACAATGTAATAGGATACATTATCTCATATGCCCTCTGATATTAATCTCTTTTCTAGAAGGTAAACCTATCCAATTAATTCAATATCAGTGAAGATAACATAGAATAGAAGTACAAATGTGGTGTTAACTGTTGGATTGTAATTTAGGAATCTGGGTTCTAGTCCCCACTGAGCTACAGAACTCATGAAGTGATGTTGGGGCAGTAGGTCACTCTGAATTTGACCTACATCACAGGGTTGTTTTGAAGATGGACAGCCATTTACACCACCTTCAGCTCATTAGAAAAAATGTTATAAAGAAATTCAGTTAATACCAATGACTATTTCCTTTTTCCTCTCTGAATCCATCCTGTTTTCCTATATTATATTAAAGTGTGTTTCCCAGAACTGGGTGCAATGTAGATGAGACCCAGCATCTCAAACCCAGTGGTTTGAAAATTCTGGAGATCTGGATTCAAATCCCTGCTCAGCCATGAAAACCCACTAGGAGACCTGGGATAAGTCATATGCTTTTAACCTCAGAAGGCAAAGGAAAACCTCCTATGAATGAATTTTGCTAAGAAAACCCCATAATAGGCTCACCTTATGGTCACCATCAAGGAAATGAAGGCACAGAACAAGATGATAGAAATGTCACAATGCCTTTCCCAGAGGACATCATTTCTACTTCACTGCAAGTAAGGACCATCATGTCCAGCCCCCGAGTCAGGGCAGGAACTCCAGTTAAAGCATGTCCAGCCTCTTTTAGAAAATATCCAGAGAAAGAGACCCCACCACCTTCCAGGTAATTGTTTCCATTTTCAAACTGCTGTTACCATCAGGAAGGTCCTTATAATGTTGAATTCCAGCAGCTAATGAATGGTCCTCCCTCCATACCAACTGCCATTGCTCTAGCCTCTAAGGATGAGACCAGCAACCAGCATCTGCTCGACAATCTCATAGAATCATAGAATTATAGAGTTGGAAGAGACCGCAAGGGCTGTCCAATCCAACCCCCCTGCCATGCAGGAACTCCCAATTAAAGTATCCCAATCAGATGGCCATCCAGCCTCTGCTTAAAGACCTCCAAGGAAGGAGACTCCACCAAAATCTCCATTGAGGGAGTGTGTTCCACTGTCAAACAGCCCTTACTGTCAGGAAGTTCCTCCTAACGTTGAGGTGGAATCTCTTTTCTTGGAACTTACATCCATTGTTTCGGGTCCTAGTCTTTGGAGCAGCAGAAAACAAGCTTGTTCCCTCCTCGATATGACATCCCTTCAAATATTTAAACACGGCTATCATATCACCTCTCATCCTTCTCTTCTCCAGGCTAAACATCCCCAGCTCCCTAAGTCGTTCCTCATAGGGCTTGGTTTCCAGATCCTTCACCATTTTAGGTGCCCTCCTTTGGACACGCTCCAGTTTCTCCACATCCTTTTTAAATTTTGGTGCCCAGAACTGGACACAGTATTCCAGTAATCTCCTCCCCTACTGTAACCCTACTTTCCTTGTGTTTTCTATATTCTTACATTGTAAACCTAAGGACAAAGAATTGTCAAATTAACAACTTGTAAGATGCTCTGGGAGCTTTTTCGGCTGAAAGACAGGGTATAAATGCTCTAAGAAGAGCCCTGGTGGCACAGTGGTTAAATACCTGTACTGCAACCACTCACAAGCCACAAGCTCGACTCAGGCTTGCATCCTTCCAAGGTTACTAAAATTAGTACCCAACTTGTTTGGGGCAATCAGATTACAGTTGTAAATCACTAAGAGAGTGCTTAAGTACACTGATAAGCAGTATAGAAATGTACTTGCTATTGATATTGATATTGATATGAAAAAGAGGGGAGACTGAAACTAATTGAAATATACCTCCCTGTAACTTAAAGCTATTAGATCCTGTAATACCCACTGGGGCAGCAGAAAACAGGTCTGTCCCCTCCTTCCTGTGACAACCCTTGCGATATTTAAAGAGCGAGATCATGTCACCCCTCAGTCTTCTATTCACCAGGTTGAGCAAGCCCAGCTCCTTCAACCTTCCTCATATCTTTTCGGCAACCGCTCCCAGATTATGAAATGGCCTGCCAGTTGAGATCTGACATATTACCACCTTGAACAGCTTTAAAAAGGCTGTTAAGGCAGCTCTCTTCTGGCAGGCCTTTCCTGAATAGATATCCTGCTCTCCTGATTCTGCTGCAGTTATTGTTCATTTGCCTATTTGTATTATTATTTAAAGTGTGTTTTTAAATTGTCATTGTTTAATAGTATTTTAAGGGGTGGGTGGGATTGTGGGATATGAAATGTGTATTTTAATGTTGTAAGCTGCCCCAGTTGCATTACGCAGAGGGACGGGATAAAAATAAATTTTATTATTATTACTTTTGTTCTCCTTACCTCTTGTCATCTTTATTGCCTCTCTCTAAACTGGTTCAAACTCGTTTATGTCCCTCTTAAAAAGAAATGCCCAAAATCCATTATGGTACTCCAGATGAGGCCCGACTACCACAGAATATAGTGAAATTATTACATCCCTTGACTTGGATAATATTGTTTTATTAATGCAGACTAAAATATTATTCGCCTTCTTTGCTGCAGCATCACACTGTCAACTCATGTTCAACTTATGATCAACAGTAACCCCGAGGTCATTTTCACATGTAGCACTATTAAGCCAGGTATTCCCATCCTACACCTTAGGCTTTTGTGACCTAAATATAGAATTTTGCATTTGTCTTTTTTGAATTTAATTCTATTAGCTTCAACCCAATTTTCTAGTTTATCCTGGTTTTGTTCCCATTTTCCAATGTGTTAGCTAACCCTCCCAGTTTTGCATCATACAGACTTGATAAAGATTCCCTCTACCCCATCATCAAGTCATTGATAAAAATGAATGACAGAACCTTACAGGACTCAAGACTTCCCTCCACTTTGAAACAAGACCATTGATGATTCCTCTTGTGAATTACATGGTCTATTCCTCCAAAAGTGCATTGGGCCCTTGGTATCTTCTGGGGTTTGGTTCTATGACCCTCCATAGATACCATAATCTGTGGATGCTGAAGTCCCATTATATAAAATGTCATAGTAAAATGATGTCCCTTATACAAAATAGCAAAATCAAGGGTTGTTTTGTGTAATTTATTTACTCTTTCATTTTCAATATTTTCAAGCTGTGGATGCTTGAGTGCATAGATAAATAATCCATGGACATGGAGGGCAAACTGTATTCACTACTTTGATTGCAGTGACCAACTTCTCCAAAATAATTACATCCAAAATGTACAATAGGTATGTTTAAGAACAAGTCAGGCACATTCCAAAGCAAGTCAGTCAGGTCTTTGTAATTAATATAACAATTTTTTCAACTGCTAATAACCTCTAACTGTGACATCTTGATGCTTTGAAAAAACAAAATAGATTTATGTGCAATGCATGTACGAATCTGTATGACTTCTCTAATAATCGAATCTGTGTTCCAGTAAAAACTGCCTTTATCACAGTTTCCAAAGTGTTAGAAGTTCTTAACTAAGCCTCGTTACAAGAATTTGAACCTGGAATCTTATGTTGTGATTGGGTTCACCCAAACTGTTTTTTGCAATTCTCAGGAAGACGGCTGTTGCAAAATCATCATTCTTGGATAATTTAGGATGCAACCCACTGTAAAACATAATTAAGCACAACTCAGTTAGGTTCAGGGAAGGGGCAGTCCAAGACACTTTGTTTCCTGGAGCAAAGAACAAAACTCATCTCTCATTCTACCTACAGGATTCAACTGAACTGAGGGCTGGATTTTATTTCAACACTATTGAATAGAAAGCATCTACCTGGGGGGAATTAGATAGCTTAAGGGACACAGGCTGCATGGAACACACAGCTCTGTCCTTTAGCATACAACTCCATCACTGCCTCCTCCAAATGTGCAGCTTGAGGCAACTGCTTCACTCTAGCCAATGATGGACCTTGAATACACATGAATTCCTGACTGTATAGCCAGTTTTCATGCTTGTAGGCTTTCTTTTAGACATTTTTGTTCAATCCTCTTGGCTTACACTTGTTCAAGAGTTTGATTGTATATTTGGTTATTTGTTCTTATTGTGCACACATTTTATAGAAATAAACAAATGCGTGTTCTGATGTACTATTTTGTTTTATGTTAACCTTAGTATGCTAGAACTGTCAGTTCTCTGCTGTAAAATGTAGAAATGCAGAATGTGTTCACTCTCACCTTTGGAGACTGCAGTGCATATACTCCCCAGAGATAAATGCCTGTCTGTCACAAGAAAGGGGTGATTATAGTTATGCCAAATATACCTTCAAGGTTCTCCTAATGCAAATAAGTGAGGAGACAAAATGTGCCTATTTGTGATGCCTAAATCTGAAAATGTGTCTTATGTTGCATGGAAATGTGCAATTAAAATGTTAACCTTTGTTTTAGAATGTACTTGGTTGGTTCAAACCAATGGATGACTCACCTTATGTCTCATCCTTTTAGAGCAGAGGTGGGAACTGTGTAGCTCTCCAGATGCTGTTGGACTGTGGCTCTGATCATCTTCAGGGAGTATAAACAATGTCAAGGAATGCTGAGAGTTGCAGTCCAGCAACATCTGGAGGGCTCCAATCTTGTCCTAGACCAAGAATATTTAATACACATATAGCAATGTGATTATACATAGTGCTAGAAGAACAAGGTAGTATCTACCCACAAGACATCCTTTCTTCTCTTCCTTAATATATTTTAATTTTCTTCTGAAACCTTATATGTGAGTTCATCCCATCCTCTAGAAATTCAGATTGCCCTTTCTGGGTGTATATATACACACATTTTCCTTGAATAGTGCCTCGCACCTCATCCAAAGCAAGACAGACACATGGGTAGCCTTGAGTTGTATATGTGTATACAACTAACAGAATTCTGGCCTCTGTATATATATTCTGATGATGATGATGCATATAGCAAACCTCTTTCCCACTTCATTTAAAACTAAGGTACCTATTTTCTTCTGTCAAATGCCAGGAGATTTGTGCCAAACAAGCCAATCCTGAAATACAGTTTGTATACTAGGTTTTAAAAGCAGGACAAATGACACTGTAACCCTTTCTAATAGGGTTACAAAATAGATGAATGGACATCGATTGTTAGATTATTATTCTTTGCAACAAAGCAGTGAATGAAGATCAGACTGCCTTTGCTTGAGGGATGCATAAGCTATCACAGAGATTTTTTTAAAAAAAATCAGGTAAATACTTTTTAAACCTCTTAGAATGTGGTGCAGATGCATCCAATGTAACTATCTGAGTTTTAGACAAAGGGAAGGAATTCATTTCTCTCTCCTGCCCCCCACCCCTTATTATGGTGATCACAGGGTTCTAACACCACCTCACCATCTATAGGCTAACACAGCTATATCTTTGAGTATTACTATTAGTAACACCTCCATTTTTCACCTTCCCCCCTTGTTTCATTAGTTCTTGTTTGAGAGTGAGTGTGTTGATTACTTTGTTAATAAACTACAAAACCTACATAGAATTGCTTCTGAAGTTCTGTGTAACTTGGAACCATTATACAAAAGGACAAGATCCCAGGCTGAACATTGCCCCAGCCAATGTATTTTTATTTGAACTATTAAATTTCCCCTAAAACATATTCATTTGTGGGTGCCCTCCTGGGACCCCCAGCATTTTAGGTAACACTTGGTTGTGCTTTCTTTAGATGACAAATCCCTGAGGGCTTAAAGGTACACTTCTAAGTTTAGGTTTGTTTCCAAATATGCAAGTAAAGCACAGATGGAAGGAAACACCTCTCCTGAGAAGCTGATCTCCTCTCTTATATCAGATCTCCAGAGAGAAGTAACCAACATCCCAAGAGACTTCCAGCTTTCAGCTACCTCTTAGTTCTTTCTCTGTTTCTGGCTTTGTCAAATCCTCCACTGTTGCTTCTGTTTGTTTCTTACTCTACGCTCGTCACATCAGCCCCATCCATTTAGAGGTAGGAATGTTCTGATACCATTCTGATTCCGAATAAAAGACTCCCCAGAGATCTTGGAACCATTAGTCCACATTATAAAGCATCTAACACCATCTAAGGCAGAGTATTAAGATTAATATTTATCAAATTCCCACATGAACCTGGCTTCCAGGCCACTGGGATGGTGAACTCTTCCAGGTTTTGAAGAGAACTTCAAAAGAACTATCTAAAGTGCTGTACCCCATCCCAAATAGGTTCCTTATTTCAGAAAGTTCCTTGGAGAGTAGTGGAGTCTCCTTCCTTGGAGGTCTTTAAGCAGAGGCTGGATGGCCATCTGTCGGAGATGCTTTGATTGGGAGTTCCTGCATGGCAGGGGGGTTGGACTGGATGGCCCTTGTGGTCTCTTCTAACTCTATGATTCTATGATTCTATGAGTTAAGCCCAGAGAAGATCCACTGCCCCCCTAAGAAGGAAGTTACCAGGCAGCTTTGCTGATACTCATGACCACAGCAATATGCAATTTTTCATGATTTGTGTACTCCAGAGCCAAACTGTAGCCACAGTTTATTCAAAGGTATATCAATTGGTGTAGGGAGGATTACATGTGAACAAGAGTAAATAGTAAGTTGATGCAGGGGCGGGTGAAATGTGAGTATGGGTAAATACTAAGGAAAAAAATTAAAGCCCTCTTCAACACACACCAGACAAAAATAGGGTGTTGTTTTACAGGGGACATAAAGGAACAGTTGTATGGAAATTATTTTCCTGATCAGCAGCCCTACATGTTCTGATTTGCATGCATTCAGAATGTGTGTGTGTGTGTGTCCTCTCCTTGCAGAAAGAAGTTCAGTATCATACGGTCCTCACTTAACACAATGACAGAAATGGATAAAAGTGGACAGCAAGACTACATAAAATGTGCACAGGCAAATTCACAGGATGCTATCGGTGTTCAATATCAGGGGAAGAGGAAGGAGGGGAGCAAGCAGTGGGTATCCACCCCATTTACAGTTCTCCAGAGACAGGCAGAGGAACAAGGTTGCTGTTATTCTACACTCTGTCTAGAGAACTGCAACCAGGAAGCGCCACAATCACCACTGCTTGGTTTCACCCACCCACTTTCTTTCCCAGTCATTTAATAGCCATATCAGCAATTAATGGCTACCATTTCAAGATAAATAGAATAGATCTCATCCAAGTGGAGAAAACTATGACAAAGGTACAGACAACTGCTACTGCTACTGTTCTTTTCCCTCTTCTTTTTTCTTCCTTCCTTCCTTCCTTCCTTCCTTCCTTCCTTCCTTCCTTCCTTCCTTCCTTTTCCTCAGTTTTGGACTCAAAGTGGCTTACAATAGTTAAAAATAAACCTGGATAAAAACTCACAACATACAAAAATGAAAAAGTAAGAGGCTTCCTATTTCCAATATGAAGTTTTGATTAAACTGCACTACAGTTCTAACTTAAGGAGAGAGATCACTCTTTTTATAGTGAAGTACTAACATTTTTGTTCACCATTATAAATACAGATAATCAGACATTAGAACAAATAACAAATGATAAAGAGATGGGAAAACAAATAGTTGCTTTAAGAAATGCAATGAACTATTGTGGAGGCCTTGACACTATAACTATTTACTTTCTGAGGTTGACTTTCTAAGCTCTGGCAAGTTCATTGTTCTCCCTTCTTATGATTCTTTGTCTTTTTCTAGAGTGCTAACAAGAGAATCTTTGAGTTCTTGAGAATAATACAGCCATCTTACAAACTCTGAGACACATTCCTTTATTGGCCTACAGTCTCCAAATCTTAAATTACTCACTTACAAGATACATGATAATACAAGAACAAGGCTGTGTGACAAACCCAGATGCCAACTCTGCCCTCACAGCTACTCTGGGAGTAATATTACAAGGGCCAGTGACATCACATACAATGTCAGACCTTGCATTTACTTGCTCTCCCTCCAATGTGATATATGCCATCCTATGCCAACAATGCCTCTGTCGCTACACTCTAGACTGAACAAGCTCACCAGTCTTTATGCACAAGGATTAATCAACACAAAGCTGACATTAGAAATTGCAATACCAAAAAACCAGTTGCAGAACATTTCAACCTTCCTGGACATACACAGTAAGGGATTTACAGGTCATGGTCCTTGAACAAGGAAATTACAAAGGAAGACTAGAAAGAAAGAAAAACAGCTGAATTGTATTATATTCACAGATTCCAATCCATTAGCAGAGGTCTTCTTTTTCTGTTTTTAATTTTTTAAATTTTAAAAAATCTTTACAATACACACAGTCTTTAAATCTTTAAATCTTTACAATACACACAGTATAATAATACAACCAAAAGTCATAATCTACAAACTTCATTTAATCTCATCCACCCTTCCTCTAGTCCCCCAATCATGCATTTGTATTAAACACTGGATTTTATTGCACAAGTAATAAAACTGGCTTACCTGAGCCAGCTTAAAATTTAAAGTGGGCAGCATCCCGATGCTATCAGAAGGATTTAGCCACTGAAATTGCCACCCAGGTCCATCCTGAGTCCATCCCCACTCACAGGAGTGTTCTGATGGTCATTTCCTTAAGACGGAAAACTCCCCGCTTCGAAAAGAGGCATACTGAGCACCCCTGTGAGTAAAGATGGACCTGGGATGGACCCAGGTGGTGATTTCAGCAGCTAAATCCTTCTGATAACATCAGGACGATACCCACTTTAAATTTTAAGCTGGCTCAGGTAAACTAGTTTTATTATCTGTGCAATAAGCTCCCCTTTCTCACCAATCCTTTTACTTAAAAATGAACCCTGTTTAATTATTTACAGTATTTCCATCTTCCCCTAGTCATTTATCCAAAATCTCATCTGATGTAATGGTAGTTTGAATCTGCTATTACTATGACATGTGTAACTAATAAATGGTTTCCATGTGGACTATCGATTATTAGAGAAGTCAACAAAAACAATGACCTCATGGCACAATGCATATATTAATATAAGATTCCCTGCTACTGTACATATAACAAAAGTAATCTTCTCATAGAATTCTGAACCCAGGGAAAATGACTTTTAGGGGGATTGCAGACTTCCAGAAATAGTGCAAATTGAGTCCACTTTTAGGGTTAGGGAATCATGGGAACTGTATTTTATTGTGGCACCAGAGCTCTCTGACAGAGAAGGCTATATGTCTCAGGGGGGAAAAACCAATTCCCACGATTCCCTAGCACTAACCCTAACTTTAAAAGTGGACTCAAATTGCACTATTTCTGGCAGTCTGCAACCCCCTTAGTAAGCAAATTTAATGCTTTCACACATCAACACTTAACTGGCCACTGTAAAGATCTGAAAGATCTGTAACACCTTATGCAGCCCTTTGAAAATGTATGGCAAGGGGTACGATTTGCATCATTCTGGTTCCCAATTGCACAATTGTATAAATATGCTTTGTAACCTGGGGTACTGCATCTGAAGATGTGGGTTTATATCCACAAAAAGCTCATGCTAAATTTTTAAAAAAAAAAACAATTACAGACGGCCATCTGTATCCACAGATGCTTTGTCCGTGGATTCCATGACTTGAGAATATTCAAAACAAATATAAATGCCAAAAAGGAAACCTTTATTTTGCCATTTTATATTAGGGACATCATATTTCTGTGCCATTTTATATAATGGGACTTGAGCATCCATGGATTTTGTTATCCATGGGGTGTCCTGGAACCAAACCACAGCAGATATCGAGGGCCTACTGGTATTAAAGGAGCTTCCACTATCAATTTTTTTTCATCCCCTTCCTACCTTCTTTCAATCAACAGTGTCTTCTGTACAGCAGGACACATGGACATCCTATAGAAGAGGCATATGTACATTAAGCAATAAGGAATTTACATCCAAATAAGCATGAACAGGATTGCAGAGATAAGCAGTATTTTCTATCTGCAGTTCCTATTAGCCTGGGAATTAGGGGGTATATCTATAATATATATCACAGTAACCTTTATTGAATGTGTGTGTGTGTCTACATGCTTCTTTTTTATATGACCTACAGTATGGACAATAAAGCATCTCCGTCAAGGAAACGAGTTCCTTCATTTGTTGGCATACTATCTTGTTTCTTTTTTAAAAAAAGAGTGAGACAGAGAAAGAGAGAAGAACTGACAATAAAACAGATGCATTTTCACATTTATATTCTGAGTGACTCCCTATTAGCTTCCCATTAGCAGTGTGACATTCAATAATATTTAAAATTGCACCAACATCAATATTATTTATAAGGTCAAGCATGTCAAAATGATATTATGACAAAGATGAAAAGGCCTCGCTACAATTTTGCTCTGGGCATGTTTCAAATATGACTTTATTGTACCAGTGTAACATAATATAGTTGCCTGTATCTACTTCCTTAACAACAAACATGTCCTGGGTTACCATAAAGGTTCCCAGACTAACATTATTAGTGGGGGAGATATAGATACTTTATGGTCAGGAATTTCCTGCTGTTGGCAGCATATAATTTCTAGTAAGATCCTTCAATGCTGAAAAGGACTGCAAATGTACTACTGAGCGGGGAACATTAGAAGGTGATTTTGGGGAAGAAAGGAACATGGTGACAGGAATCCTGTTAGTGACATATCTGTGCATAACTCAAGGTTATGTCTTTTCAGGGTCTTTAGCCTTCTCTTCCAAAAGGGCCTGGTGTCTCATATATGGTCTTGCTTTGGCTGGAGTGCAAGGGATTCAAGAATCCTTTGCCTGCCACTCAGACCTCTTCCTTTCAGCATATTAAATGGCTATGGAGGGAAAGATGGGAGAGACAAAAGCAAACCAGGAACAAAGGTCTAACCTCTACTGCAGAAATAAGGCAGTTAGGGGGGATGCAGACGAGGGCGTCCAAGACGCCCTGGTCCGCAGCGCCGCGGGGCCAAGGCAGCCTCACCGCGGCGCTTCTCTGCCGAATCTAAAAGGAGCACCAAATTGGTGCTCCTTTTAGATTTAAGGGAAAGTGCACCCCAAAAGCGGCGGGCACACTTTCCCCGACTCAAATGCCGCGGTGAGTGCAGTCGCCGCGGCGTGAGGTCAACCCGGAAGCGCCGGCCATGCAGATGGCCGGCGCTTCCAGGGGCGACCTCAGGGAGAGGAAGGGGCGCCGAACGTGCAGCTGCCCCTCCTCTTCCCTGACCGGAAGACGACTTTATTAGTCGTCTGCCGAGGCAGTTAGACGCTGCTTTAACTGGCATGACTCAATTGAAATTCTGGGATTTGCAGTTTTGTAAGACATTTCGCCTTCTCTGTCAGAGAGCTCTGGTGCCACTTGTTGTTTTTAACTGCCCTCTAGTTGACCTCAATTGTGGATGAAACATCTCCAAGATGCCTATCCTGCACTGCTCTGCTCTGTAAATTCAGATCTGTAACCTCCTTGACTGAGGAGCTTATATACTTAATCACCTTACCTGGTCTGGTTTAAAATTTAAATTGGGCAGCATCCTGATATTATCAGAGGGATTTAGCCTCCAAATCTGCCACCTGGGTCCATCCCAGGTCCATCCCCACTCTCAGGGGTGCTCCAGCAGTCATTTTCTTAAGTTGAAATACTCTTGGCTTCGAAAAGAGGCATGCTGAGTGGCCCTGGGAGACGGGATGGACCTGGGTGGTAGATTTGGCAGCTAAATTATTCTGATAATATCAGGATGCCTCCCAATTAAAATTTTAAACAGGATTAGGTAAGGTGATTTATTTAAGTATGCAATAAGCTCCAGAGTCTATCCATCTAGAAGAGTGTGGTCTTCCTGTCTTTCAACTTCCATCTAAACTTCCTAGCATTTTTGTCTTTTCTAGTGAGTCCTGCCTTCTCATGATGTGGGCAAAATACAACAGTTAGATCATCTTGGTTTCCAGGGAGACATCAGGCCTAATCTGTTCAAAAACCCAACAATAAACTACAAATCCCAGGATTCCACAGCACTGAGTCATGCCAATTAAAGTGGTGTCAAATTGCATTATTTCTGCAGTGCAGATTAGATCAGGGACTGCCTTCTTTCCCTGATGCAATTTGTTAGAAAGAGAGGAAGAGTTATGATGACTTTGAGTGCATCTAAACTGTAGAAATAATGCTGTTTGGCACCATTTTAAGTGTTGTAGCTGCATCCTATGGAATCCTGGGGTGTATAGCTTTTCAGGGTCTTTAGCCTTCTCTGCCAAAAGGGCCTGGTGTCTCACAAAACTACAAACCCCAGGATTCTGTAGGATGGAACCATGGTTGTTAAAGTGGAGTCAAATAGCATTATTTCTACAGTGTCATTACAGCCCTTGTTCTTCTCACCGTTCTATCTCAAGAATGGGGAGAGGATATAGTCCTTACTGCTCAGTCATTCCTCTCCTTCAACCCTTCCCTTCCCAGAGCTTTAATAGCTGTAACAGTGTCAGAGGTAACAGTTGCAAGGTCTGGATCTGTGGACACAAAATATTACACTCAATGCCTCTGATGCAGGCTCTCGTCCAGATACCTTCCCTGAACACTAGTCAAAAAGTTTGTCTGTTGAGTCAGGTTGACTTTTTGAATAGTGCATTTTCCCCTCCTACCACAAACACACATAAATACACACACACATAAACACATACACACATACACTGTGCAGCTTCTAATTTAATATTAGAACAAAGTCGCTTTCTGAGATTGGAATTACAGTCTTGAACTAAGGAAGGTAAAATCAATACTTGTAACAGTTATTGAGAGCTATGTAGTGTTTATAGATTTAAATATAGAAACAGTTTATTCTCTAATATTTATCAGTGCCAAATCTGAGAGACCTCCAAGAGGAGGAAAACCTCTAGGTGACTGACAATAAAACTGCAGTTATCTGATATCACATAACTGCTGATGTGGTTGAACAACCTGTTTAATTCAGGGAGGTCACGGATATATATATATAGTACCTAAGGTTCCTGTGCTTGGTCTAATAAAGGGATGCTAAAATATGAATGGTTGGGAGCGTTCCCAATGCTTTGCTGGTCATCCTGTGAAACAGACACATGATATTGGGTTGAAAACTGGGCCACTTTATTTCATATTTATTATTTCTTCTTGGGACTTGCAACAAAGAGGTGAGTAGCCTAGTGTGGGAGCAACTGGAACAGGTGAGGTTTTTTCCCAAACATCCTCTGCAGGTTCCCTTAGATGAAAACACCTGAGCCTCAAGGATAACCTGAAAGCTGGGTTACTCACCAGCCAACCCACATCTGGAAGACCAACCTGAAAGTCCCTTGCCATCTGCTTGGCCCCTATCTCCCACCAGATGAGCTACAATGGCCCTCATGTCCTGTTGGAAATCCCCCAAGAAGATAGAATTTCCCAGGTCTGAAAGGGGACTCTGTCTACTTGGTAGACCAGGGTGTGGTAGATAATAGCCCAAATCCATTCTTCAAAGCATTACACATCTCCCTGTTGGCCCTATGCTGTTCTCGATCAATCAAACATGGTCCCCTCTTCTTGTCACCAAATCTGGTGGGGAAGCATTGCAGACCAGATGATTGACACCATGGATCATTTAGCTTTTATAGCTCTCATGTCATACAGTGCCTGTAGGAGAAATGTCTTGCCCTTTAGCAGCCCCAAGTTACGACCACAGAGGTGAATGACAAGTATCTGTGGCAGAGGCTCATGGGGCTCCCCAAACAGCAATGGCATCAGTTGATGCCAAAAAAGGCCATGTTTACACAGCCACTCAAAAAGAGCCATGTCCCTCAGTCCCAGGCTCCAAAATGGCTCATGCAGGTCTGGCATGACACCCAGTAAACTATGTTGCGGCTGCATATCATCACATGATGATTCACTGCCCCCCACCTAGAATCTAGAACACAAAGCAAAGCAGAGCATGACAGTGAAGAAAAGGTAGCATGTACCTACAATAGACTGAGGACCTCCAGCACCCAATAAGCATCTGCTTAATGTTGGACAGGTCCATTATCAAAACAGCCACAGTAGACACAGTTCCTATGCAAAAGGATTGTGTACCAAATCTGCAATGCTTCAGGCCAAGAGTGGATACGTTTCTGGAGGTAACTGACCAAAACTGATACTTTGTAAGGGGTGAAAAATCCATGTGACTAAATAATGGGGGTATGGTGGGCAGATGGGAAGGCAAAGAGCATGGTTGCACATGGCCACTCAGACTAAGGGCCTCCACTCTGCTGTTTCAGGTCCAATATCAATGTACCCCTAACAAAAGAAAAGGAAAACTAGGGAGGGAAATCAGGGCATCCTGTGATCATCCACTCAACACAGGGACCCACACAAGACCACCTTAGCCCAGGCCCAAGCCACAAAAGATTGCCCACATGGTAAAAAAGATGTCTCCACCAGTAGACCTTGCCCCCCACTACCACCTGGCATACTCAGCCCCCTGAAGATCAATGGATCCACTGGCCCCATTTGTCTGGGAAAGCTGCCAGAGCTGACAGCTAGGCAATTACTCAGTCGCAGACGTAACCAACTCTCAACAAACTGCAAGGAGAGTTTCAGAGGCAAAGTAGAGCAAAGAACAAGAGGCACACAGAACATTCCAATAGCAGTCTGAAAAGTCAGGGCTCACAGCAAGCAGAGTTGTCAAAAGCAGGTCCAAGGTCAAACAGGAATTCTAGGCAATAAAGATATGGAGTCATCTTCAACAAACAAATGCCAGAACTTTCACCAGGGGCATCAGTTAACCTCTGACAAATTTCCTCTGGTTCCCTGAGGCACATTCCTGCTGCCTCTAGGTGTTCCCCAATGATTCAACAGTTTAGATAAAGCCTCTTGGAGTTGCTCACGTCCTCCTTTCCTGACCTCCTCTGACTTGAAGGACAGCACGGGTAAGTCTGTTCTTCCTGCTCTTCCTCCTCCCTATTGTCCAAGTTCATAGGACACTCTGCTGGCACCAGTCCTGCCAGGTTTCTTTTTTCCTTGTTGGCAGTTTTCCTTGATGGCACAGGTGCTGACAAACTCCTGCCAGACTTGCATCCCAGTGACTGGTCCAAGCTCCTTTGTGTCCTCATCCCCTGAATCCACACAGGGCATGAGACCACTGGCCTCTAGCCTCATCCCCTACCTTTTCTTGCACAGCACGCATACCATGACACAAATTTCAACTTTGTTGTCTTCTTCCCAAGAGGCTGGGGAAGTGTGCCTCCCTGTCCAAATGGTTGTGCTGGATGGTGGGGGGGGGGGGAATACAGATTATGCTCAGGGAAATTCCTGCTAAACCAGCTTTTCTCAGCATTGTGCCTTCAAGAAATGTTGAACTACAGTTTCCATTAAACTCAGGCAGAATGATCATAAGACAGACAGTTTGGGGATGGTAGGATGAGAGTTGCAAAGCTGAAATATCTGGAGCATGTCATGTTGGGGAAGTTTGTTTTAAACCTCTAAAATTATACCCACTTTTCAGACTTCATCTAACATCTATCAAATGGAGCAATTTAAAAATTAAAAATGAGGTGAGAGCTGAAGAGAAAGGCCTTTGCATGAAAACCACTTATTTTCAGACAGGGCTGAGGTAGATGGACCACATTTGTATGAAATTATAAGCAATTATTTATTGTTTTAGGAGTGAGTTACAATGAGCTCCAGGCCTTCTCCCAGCCCCTGTCCACCCACCTCAGGCCTCATTCACACTACATTTTGAACCGGTTTGAAAACTGGTTTAAAGTTCACATTTGCTCCTGTTTTTCCCAACCCAATTTTTTTGGGGGGGGGTAGTGCAAATCTCCCTTAACACAGTTCTTTTGAAACCAAGGCATTTTTCAAGCTGCCAACAGGAATGCACTGCTGATCTCAGGAGGGAGAGGCAATGGGCAAAAGTTGGGCAGAGAGGCAGAGCATACCCATCCCACAGGTTTTGGCAAACCGCCATTGTTTTTCCCCTCTCAGCGCTCTGTGGACAAAGATACCAGCTCATTGTGAATTCAAATTTCCCACACTGTCAAGTGATCACTTTAAATCACTATGCAGCTGTTTTCTGCTTCTGCTGGTAAATTGTTTCCCTTTTCCCTGCTGGCCAAAAGTCAGGGAAGTGGGTGGGTGTTTCTTGGGGGAGCGTTTCTTGGGGGGCATGATGCGGCATGATTTTTAAAAATCCTTTGACTGTTTCTGCACACTGTTGCATTTGCATGGCTTTGCAGGGGCGGAAATTCATGGGCACCATGGGGGATTCTACCCTGACATGCATAGATTCATAGGCACCATGGGGGATTCTACCCTGGCATGCATAGATTCATGGGTGGCATGGGGGATTCTTCCCTGGCATACATGGATTCAAGAGTGCCATACGGGTCCTACCCTGGCATGCATAGATTCATGGGTGGCATGGGGGATTCTTCCCTGGCATACATGGATTCAAGAGTACCATACGGGTCCTACCCTAGCATGCATGGATTCATGGGTGCCATAGGGGAATTCTTCCCTGACATGCATAGATTCATGGGTGCCATCGGGGCTTCTACCCTGGCATACATAGATTCATGGCTGTTTATTGTTGAACAAGATCTGTAATACGTCGCAGTGATACAGATGTGTTTCAATTAATTGATAGTTTTTTAAAAAGCAGACTCTGGTCACCATTTTGAATTGGTTCCAAATGAAATGTGAACGTGAAGTGAGTTAAATTGCCACATACAGCTTCAATCATGGACAGCACAGTCTAACATCTATTTGGTGTCAAATTAAAGGTGTGATTCAAATTGATGTAGTGCAAAACGTGAGCATGAATGAGCCTTTAGATTGTCTTAGGTCCAAACACACTATAGAAATAATCCAGTTTGAGACCACTTTAACTGCCTTGGCTCAGTGCTAGGGAATCCTGGGAGTTTTTTGTGTTTTGTGTAGTTTATTGTGGCCCCAGAGCTCTTTAACAGAAAAGGCTAAATGTCTCACAAAACTGCAGTTCCCAGAATTCGCTGGCATTGAACCAGGGCAGTTAAAACAATCTCAAACTAGATTATTTCTGTAGTGTGTTTTGGACCAAAGAAGCTCAAAAAGACATGGGATGAAATACATTGATCCAGAATCTGCCTATGTCAGAACAAATATTAGATTAATCAGAAAGTAACAGAAAAAGAAACACTGAGGTCAACTAAACAAAAAAGAAAACACAATTTCAAAGACTTATTGTTGATGACATGGAGAATTAGTGTTATGTTGGAGCCATGAAAAATGCATTGGGTGATGTTGAGTTGGCCACCTGACCTACACCACAAGTTCACTTAGGGAGTATCATGGCTCATTGGCCATGGGAATATGAATTTGCCAAGCCCCAATCCATCACTGTAACTACTACATCACACTTACTGGACATTCCTTGCTGCTGGAAGCATCAACAAAGCTAATGTAATGTTTAGAAAAACCAGATTCAATGTTCAGCTGTATGAAGTAAGATATGCACACAGAAATATAAGTCATTTTTTCTTCCTCAGAAAAAGTCTTGTAGGATCTTTTTGCCCATATGATACCCCCAGTTCACAGGGCTAAAACGTCTAGACCAAATACTTCAGCCCAGGCTAACACTCATTAACTAGCTGAGCTCCTATCAAATGCTCCTGAGGGTGCCTTAAATAAAATGCCATCGTATCTGATCTAGAGATCAAACGGGGTTCAAAAGTCAGTGTCTCAGAAAAGAGTGTAAAACCTCATCTAAAACAATCCAATAAACATCCTTTTGCCAATCTTGATACGCATATGTTGGAATACCCTAAGCCTGCACATAAGCTGTTTGACATCTGCACAATGTCCGGTACTCATCAGGGGAGAAGATAATCATCACTATTCTTTTATCTTCCTTTGGCAGTCTTGCCCCAGAGCTAACTGGAAAGTTTACAAAATGCCGCTGAACTTTCCAATCTGCATTAGTCCATTGAAAGCCACTGTGTCTCCTTTGTCATTCTATTTTTTCTCTAAACAGTCATGCATGTTTCTGCTATCTTGTCTCTGCCATTGTTTATGTTTTCAGTAAGCAGCTGAAATGATTAACTGTTCTAAAATACACTCCTTTCTTATCTGTAGATATTACTGTGGTAATAGTAACTGACCTTGACTAGCGTATTAAGATTGACTGGTGCAGAAATGCTGGACTGTACTCCCATGAAGATAAAACAATGAAAACAGACTAATCTATAGCATTGCCTGCTTTGGATTGCTTTTGAATGACAGTATTAAGTTTTAGAAGTAAAGAACAACTCAGGGAATTCAGCAACACCATCTCAGTCTCTGACTCACCAGCACAGACTAGTGGTTAGAGTAGTGGCCTAAAATTTAGGAGATTCAAGTCCATCTTATCAGGAAGGTCACTGAATAACTGTGTCCCATTCACTCTCTTGGAGATCTAGCTCATGACGTTGTTATGGTGATAAAGTTGGAAGGAGATGCATGTACACTACCTTCAGCTCATGGTGGTGGGATAGAAATGTTGCTAGTACACAGGCCACAACATAAATTGACAATACTGTCATTACTCCCTTCAAAAAATTTGGGATTTGTACTTTGATAAGGCTGTTGTCTTAGAAATCCCTAGCTCTCCTCAACAAATTTTCCCCTCTCAGGATAGACAAAATAAGTATCAAACAATTGTCAGTCTTTTTTGTGGACTGGAGCTTAGTTTTGGTGCACAACTTTTGTATGCAGGAGATTGCCAGTTCAATCCTTAGCATCTCCAGTTTAAATGGTCACATAGCAGAAGAAGACTTTGGGTCTGGCACTTTCTAGTAGGCAGATAAGTTGGACAAAGAATTTGACTTGCATAGAATATTTTCCTGTGTAAATTAATGTGGAAGTAGTATGATCCCAAGCACTTCTCACTACCTGAGGTTGGACAATAAAAATACACCATAGCCGCTATATTTGCCATCCACACCTGCCTCTCCTTTCTGCTATCCTTTTGCTACTAATCACAATTTTGTCTTAAACCTGGAACAGATAGACTCTGTCAAAGCAGAGACACCTGAACAAAACAGCAGGCATGACCCTCCACACAGACAGCTAGGCACAAAGCTTCACTCTGCCAGTCCATTTTACAAGTGAGAATGTGGGGAAGATGTTCAGATAGCACAGGTGATCATCTAAGGAATGCAATTCAGAATGTGACAGGCATTTGGACCCTGGCCGGAAAAGTGGCTCTTCAATGACAGGAGTGGCAAAATACTTCCTTGCACTTCACCATCTAAGATGGCTGCATTACTTTACTGGGAGGAATGAGGAGAGGTTGCTGAATGTCCAAGTGCATGCTTTATATGCAAAAGCATCCAGGTTCAGCCTGTAGCCTCTCTAAACTGAGCTGGGGGGGGGTTCCTCAAAAAAGCAGGTGGATCCCACTGTTTGGCCAATTACATTTAACATTTATGGTTGCTATTGTTACATGCCTTCAAGTCATTTCTGACATAAGATGCCCTAAGGCAAACCTATCACAGGGTTTTCTTGGCAAGATTTGTTCACAGGTGATTTGCTATTGCCATCCTCTGAGGCTGAGAGCCTATGACTTGCCCAATATCACCTAGTAGGTTTCCATGGCTAAGCCAGGATTCAAACCCTGGTCTCCAGAATCCTAGCCCAACACCCAAACCACTATGCCACATTGGCTTTCATGGACGCGTGCAATATGGACATCTATGTCTTCCTCTTAGACTGAAAGAGTGTGACTTGTCCAAGGTCAACCAATGAGTTTCCAAGGACCTAGACCCTGGTGTTTCAGTATCCGACACTCAAATCACTATCCACACTAGCTCTCAATATTTGAGAGTTAGTAATGCACTACAGATCTCAGAGGCTAAAAGCAGGAGTCATCTGGCTGTTGTTTTTTTTTCAAAAAAGGCATAAAAAGCCATTCTGTTTTTGCTATATTAGATTGATTTGCAGTGTATATCTTTGCAATGTCAGATTAAAAGAATTTAAATACAAATTATCTTTGCAATGCCAGATTAAAAGATCAAAAATTTAAATGAAAATTATTGCAAAGAAACCCCAATTGGGCTATGTATTCTTTTCCACACCAAGAGCTCACATTAGCATCGTGGTGCAAATGCAGTTCTATGCCTTCTTCAGCTGCAAAACCCTAGCTTTGGGGAAAAGATGGGATGTTTTTAAAATGCAATGCAATGCAATATAATATAATATAATATAATATAATATAATACAATAAACAACAATAGAAAACTTTTATATACAGATCTATGGGTTGGAAATGGAGGCAGAATAGGCAAGGTTTTGTAGTTTTATATAGTAATGGAGAGAAAGCATGTTTGTTTCATTGTCTAGATGAACTGATGTAATCTGCATCTCCCAAAGTAACATGCAAATTAGTATGCAATTATCCTTTAATTCTTATACATCTGGAAAGTGTGCATTACAATATTTCAGTAAAACAAAAACCTATTAAAATGTACACGTGATGGAAACTGCATATTAAAGCATATGCTTTAAGGGAAATTATTTACAAAAATATGCATATTAGGGCAGAATACCTGAAAAAAATGATGTTTAGGGGAAATAGACTGGAAAACAGTATGCAAAACTATGTACAAATTTTCAAGCCACAAAAAGGTTCATAAAAATGCCTATAGATTTTTGTCCCCCTCTCTTCTCTAAAAAATTGTAAATTGCTGTGGAATTGAAGTGGAATGAACTTATGTTTTTTAAAAAGTGAACATTATGAAATGTGAAACAGATACATTCATCATCTATAGCTTTATGATCAATTTCATTCAAGATATTATGCACAGATTCAATAAATTTATATTGAAGAGATGGAGAAGCAAAGACCTATGAATGTCATTGTTTAACATCCTTTCCTTTGTTACCAAATGGCAAAAAAAAAAAAAAACTATCCGTGTTGGGAAGCATCAAAGTCCTAGAGGCATGTTGGTTATTAATTTCATTTGGGAGGGATGAGTGGGGAAAGATATTAGGGACAATTAGCAATGAAGATTTTCATCCATATAAATGCACTAAGATTGCCGCTAAAGCTATTTAGTTAATTGATCTATAAAAACGGTTGATTCATGATGAGCAGATACACAAATTAATCTTCATTTGAAGCTTGAAAACAAGTCTGGACAATAAGCTGGGGCTAAAGAAGCATTTATTGAATTGGGTAAGTAGTCCCCATCTTCCACTCACTCCAGACAACCACTGTTATTTTCTTAAAGTAGCTTAAGGTTTGAAATTTTACTTTGTTTGTCTAACTAGAATATAGGATAAGAGTCAAAGAACCTAAATTCGAATCTGCACATGTCTAAGTGGGTCATTGGATGACCTTGGGTGTCCTTCCTCTCGGCCTCACTTCTGACAATGTTGTTGTGGATTTCAACTCTCATCATACCCAGCCAGTATAATAAATGATTGTGATGATGAGAGTTGGAGTCCAACAAAATCTAAAGCTCCCCACCCTCTTTACAGTCATCTACAATTACAATTATCATTGAGTTCATTTCCTTCCAGGGAAATTTCTATATGCACAAATAGGACAGCCAAACAGTTTCAGCTTCAGGTCTTAGGGCTTGTCTACACCGGCAAAAAACATTGTACACACTGCAAAGCCAGTGCTGGCATTCCCCACAATGTACATTTATTTCTAGGGAGATACCATGGTTCTTGGCCCTTATTTTGACTTTGTCCAGAACTAAGTGAAGTCAGGGAAAACTCCAGTGTTTCATGGAAACCCTGGAACAACCTTGGGTTTGTTGTGCATGTGAATAGCTGGATGAGGTCTGATTTGGCCCAATCCAGATGTCCACATTTTAAGATCTGCACTGTCCCACTTCCCAATGCTGAGCAGTACAGGGAAAGGAGATGCTTGTTTTTGGAAACACCACTGTCACTTCATCATGGGCAGGTCATCTGTATAAATTCTATGCAATGTGCCATCACTTCTGCTGAGGTCAGAATAGGGCACTGTGCAATGAATGAGGAGGCAGTAGAGCAATCCAGTCCTTGTAAGCTACATGGTAGTGTGCCCCAATCTGATCTCAGCAGAAGTGATGGCAATGGCCAAGCTCTCGCAGTAGTGGCTGCATCACTGGTGGTAGCACCAAGGGAAATAGGCCAGTGGGGCTAACATGGTGTCAGCCTAGCTGGCCCATGTGCACAATGATCTAATTGAGTCCAGTGCATAAGGACACAATTGTGGTCAGTCCAAGGCCAATCTAAGGCATAATACTCCAGAGTGGCCCCAGATTAAGCAGCCAGTGTAGATGCACCCTTGGAGGCCCCTGTGAAAGATACATTCAAGATAATCATCCTCAAATGTACGAACTTTCTCACTTACTGTTATCATTATTCACTTTCACAGCAGGGAAGTATTACCTGAGAAACTATTTGAGGCTACTGGAGTATAAAATTCCACTAGCATAACTGCAGAGATCTTGGGAGGGTAAAAGCAAGTGATACTGTGCCTATATGCCATCTGGGAGCCATTGTGCAGCCTGAGAAAAACCATTGTGTAAGGAGACACTGGATACCTCCTTATGCAATGGTAGGACACCCGTAATAGTCTTTCTCTTGCTCCTGTCAATAGTCACTAGTTTAAAGTGAACAAGTAGACTGTGGCATAGATCCAGCTGGTGGAGTTATGCAACCCATATACTGACTGCCAAGATAGTGCAACATATAAGGATTGATGGTCAATGCATATAGCTGGCAACTCATTGTGCAATTACCATCAGCAAATGAACCCAGGTCAATCCATGGTCACACCCTGCTTTGTGTACTTTAAGGCATAATGACCCTACATGTGAAACTGCTTACACTGTCATCAGCTAGGGCATTGTCCAAAAAACCACTCTGCATTCATAGCATAGCGTTCATCTGTGTATGACACTAACAAGATGCTGACCAGTGTTGGCGCTGTGGAAGAGAGTAGTCCCCTGCTGAGTTGTGAAGCCTTGGGGATACCCAAGAATGTCAATCTCTGATATCAGTCCCAAGAGTTACTGTGCATCAAAGCTCTCCAACCTCAAACAGATTGCTGGCCTCATGGTTATGAATTATGAACCTAATTGTGAACTCAAAAATATACTAAGAAAATGAAGCTTCTCACACTGTTTTAGGAAACAGCCTGGGCAGATACTCAGAGGTGACTAAAGAGAACATAGTATGTCTCTTTGATCCTCTGTTTAAAGAGGTGCTTAAGAAAGACATTAATGTGAGGCTAGTGTATGGCTCTTGCCATCCTTTGGCATTGTTGAGCCTGTATAATGAAAGCCAATGAAGCTTAATTAAGGTAGTTAGATTTAGCAATGCATTAAACTGCAGTGTGTCCTTTTTCAGCATCTAAATCCATTGGAAAGAGTAAATAACCATGCCCTTGATGTTCCAATGGCCAGCAATCATTTAGTGTCTAGACATACACAAGCGATATACTGTGTAGCATGTATTGATTAGCCTTTTAAAGCTGCACATGGTAAATGGCCATAGACATACCCATCACTTTTAGAATGTTTGTTCCACTGATATTTCTTTCTAATTAAGCCAAATGTTCAAGTTCCAACACAGTCTATGAAATAGCCACAATGTCTCCTGGATATATTTGCTGGAAGTTTTGATTTTTCATGCTGGGCTTGAGGATTTTGATAGCATTTTTGGAATTACTCCAGTGCCATCTAGAGGATAGCATCATATGCACACTTCCAAAATAGAAGAAACATATTTGTAAAATCTGATAGAAGCCAGCTGTGCCAGTGTTCTCTGACACTGAATGTCTTCCCCAAAGTAAGGATGTGCAAAGAGTCAATTCTGGTGGGTTGTCTGTGGAGACTTCATTTGAAGCATGCAGTTTAAAACATATGCAGTTGTTTTTGTTTACGGTACTCATTTATAGTCTGCGTTTTCTCCCTAGTACTGGATGTAAAAGCAACTAGCACAGATGAAAATACATACAGAAATATCAATAAAATATATGTAGAAGGTATTTCAATACAATAAACAATGTACAGAATTAAAACCATTTTAAAATTCATTGAAAGATAGTTAACAAGACAGTGAAGCATTAAAAGACCATTGCAGTCCATTCCTAAAAGTCTGTTGAAATAGAAAATTTATCACCTGCCAGTAGAAGGAAGGAGCCATCTTAACTTCCATAGTGAAGGAATTCCAAAATCCAGCAGAAAACACTGAAACAGTCCTCTCCTGTGCCTGGGAAGGTGATATGAATCCGGATGCATCTACATGATGGAAATAATGCAATTTCACACCATTTTAACTGCCATTGTTTCATCCTGCAGAATCATAGGATTTGAAGTCTTGCAAGACACCAACATGCTTTGGCAGAGAAGACTAAAACTAGAAGTCCCAGGATTCCATAGGATGGCAGTACAGCACTTACAGCAGTGTGAAGTTGCATTATTTCTAGAATGTAGATGCACCCTGAGACATGTTTTTAAAAGGGTGTGGATTCTGTCCCTTAAAAGCAGAACAAGATGACAGATCTTAACCAGCAAATGAGGGGCAATGTTCAGATTTGCCTATGTTACAAATTGTAGGTTTTATAGAACTGAACATTTCTAGCATGCATTCCTAGGAAGCAAGTTGTTTTCTCTGCAGGGTCAGTAGTCCCTTTAAGGAATGTGGTGCAGCAGACCGCCAGAAGCACTGCTTTCACAGCTCCTTTCCACACCTTGAAAAGGCTCCCACCACTTGCACAAACTGGTTTGTGTAGCTTTCCAGCAATTGTGGTTTTCCAAATGTCATGCATGCACTGAGGACACACCAGAGCCTGACATTGTGCATTGTCACTCCTAGGAGATTTACTGTGCCACATTGCACAAACAATTTCCTTGGTAGCCCCTCAACACTTGTTTACTCTGATTCCTCCTCAGTGCCAAATATTTGAAAAAATAGCCATGCCTTCTGCTTCATTTCTAAAAGTGAGACAGAAGCAACAGCAACTGTACAAGCAAGAGAAGAAAGTAGATAAATGTTAGATATCATACTTTTTGGCCAGGAATGACTCACTGTTGCCTTTTAACATTATTCTGGCCCACCACATCTAAATTCAGCCCAACATCAACACCAAATTTGGGGTTCACAGAAATGGCATTCAGAGTTGGGAGAGGACAAAAACAATAGTCCTCCAAACAGCATATCTAGTAAGTGTAAGATTTTGTGTACTCTTTAGGCCAGGGGTAGGCAACCTAAGGCCTGGGGGCCGGATGCGGCCCCCCAAGCCTTTGGATCAGCCCCAGGCTGGTCCTGCCACTACCACCGCCACCTGCCATGATGATATTGATTATTGTTGTTATTACT
>CM034705.1:25890971-25904348 GCA_020142125.1 Phrynosoma platyrhinos
ATATATATATATATATATATATATCAGCATCTCTACTGTAAGCTGGCCTACTGTGGCCATAATAATACATAACATATTATGGCCATAATAATACATAATAATACATAAGCTTAGCTCCTAGGACCTCTTGTTCCTATGCCTTCTCCAATTGTAATGCATGGAAGATTCATTTAAATATTTGAAGGGATATCATATTGAGGAGGGAGCAAGCTTGTTTTCTGCTGCTCCAGAGAACAGGACCCAGAACAATGGATGCAAGTTATAGGAAAAGAGATTCCACCTCAACATTATGGAGAACTTCCTGACAGTAAGGGTTGTTCAACAGTGGAACACATGCCCTTGGAGAGTGGTGGAGCCTCCTTCTTTGGAGATCTTTAGACAGAGGTTGGATGGCCATCTGTTGGAGGTGCTTTGATCAAAAGTTCCTGAATGGCAGGGGGTTGGACTGGATGGCCCTTGTGGTCTCTTCCAACTCTCGGATTCTAAGATCCTGTGGAAGAATAAAACTACATGGCAACTAAAATGGTGAAGGGTCTGGAAACCAAGCCCTATGAGGAACGACTTAGGGAGCTGGGGATGTTTAGCCTGGAGAAGAGAAGGCTGAGAGGTGATATGATAGCCGTGTTTAAATATTTGAAGGGATGTCATATCGAGGAGGGAACAAGCTTGTTTTCTGCTGCTCCAGAGACTAGGACCAGAAACAATGGATACAAGCTGCAAGAAAAGAGATTCTACCTCAACATTAGGAGGAACTTCCTGACAGTAAGGGCGGTTCGACAGTGGAACACACTCCCTCAGAGAGTAGTGGAGTCTCATTCCTTGGAGGTCTTTAAGCAGAGGCTGGATGGCCATCTGTCAGGGATGCTTTGATTGGGAGTTCCTGCATGGCAGGGGGGTTGGACTGGATGGCCCTTGTGGTCTCTTCCAACTCTATGATTCTATGATTCTATGATTCTACAGAGCTATAAGGATAAAGTAGAGTTAATGATCAAAACAGGAATCACTAGAATAACTGCTATGGAAGGGCATTAAAAAGTGGTGCAGTTGAAATTATTATCTACAATATTGAAAAAAATATCAGGTTAATTACCAAAAAAAGAGCCTTTCTGGAGGTTTGAAATCTTCTGCGGGCATTCATAAGTAGCTGCACTGCTGGGAATGGGGTTCATCTCGGCTGAGGGGTGTCAAGGGGATGGCAGACGAGCACCCGATTGGAGAGTGAGTGGGCATGGCTAAGCATGGAGGACTCTGGGAATTGTCATTAGGAGAAGCACACATGTTCAGTGGCAGCCAGAAATGAAATGATGCTGGTGGAAATAGTTGGGAATTGTAGTTTGGCTTATGTTTGGTGGAAAGAGCTGGAGGAGAAAGGAGAAAGAAAAAAAGATGTATCAGTAAAGTAAGGCATTAGAATTATTATCTGTTTTCCATGGTTGAACCTTTTCTGCACTATTTTGATCTATTGAACTTGCCTTGTTGGAATCCCACAATGATACTGGAAGGGTAGAGCTCAAGACGGTTGTGACAATTTCGGTAGTCACGTATGGAACTCCCCATAAAGAGTAATTGCCAGCTGTGATGTCCAAAATGTTCAACCTTTAAAGATTTCCCCAAATAGGTTTTAGGAAGGACAAATACAGTTGATAAGGACTCATATATTGTAATTATATTTGTAAACTTTTTTTTTATTAGCCTGAGGAAAATCTGCAATTGGAAAAATTCCACTACCCACTTCCTTTTCTGTGAACATTCCTAAGTTGGGATTTATAAGGAAGAGGAGCAGATGATACATATACTTTACTTGGGTTAGACATCCATCAGTTTCTCAAGTAGTGCCCACCTCTTGTTGGTCCTCTCTTTAGACATGTTGATAGATTCTGTCCCTCACCAGATTCCAGTTTGTTTTGGTGATCTCAGGCACCTCAGCTTACCAGTGATGGAGTTCAGTGGGCATTCTTTCCTCATAGGGGCAGCCACTTCTACAGTGGCATGGAAACTTCTGGTGAAGGACACCAGAAGGCTGAGCAGATGAAAGGCTGGAACCTATGCAGCATATATCCGCCTGGGCCTCAGCAACATCAAATTGGGGTTCATCTCGGCTGAGGGGTGTCAAGGGGATGGCACATCAGGCTTCCCCCTCTTTAATGATTACAGCTGGGGGTTGGCAGAAGGACAACTGGGGGTGGGGGCTGGCTATTAATATATCAATGTACAATTTACGAACAGATAAAAAAATGGGTCTTGGATCTGGGACTTCATTACCAGTGCTGCAGAGCATTGGTCTGGGAGGGAGTCCCTTTGAGACCCAAGGGGGCTGGGCTGGAGAGGGGTCACTAATGCAGGGGTGAACCTCTAGCCAGCATCCTTTGGTGACAGGGCACATGCTTGTGCATGCCCAGTGATTTCATCTGTCATCCATGGCATCTGATGGGAGCTTATCGATCAACAGGCAGGTTGGTCAATGCCAGATTCGGGTCCATGCTTTGGCCAATCCAGTCTAAGCTGTAAACAATAAAGTTGTGGCCTTTTTTCTTCCAATTCATGGTCTGCTCTGGTTATTTGCAGCTTGCTCCCCTGCCCTGCCCTGCCCTGCAAATGCAGTCCACAATTTAGAAGGGGAATATTGGCATGACAAACATATTGGTTTGTTTATCAGATAACAATGACAGAGAATTCCCCAAACCATGGCACTCATCTGTTTCTTAAATAAAAGGAACACAAAACTTGTGTAATTATAAGATGTTTGAAACCTCACAGCAGATAATATGAGCTGGAGAAAGGGAAGAATTTGGAGGGATGATAGGGAAGAGAAGTTTGTATGTTTTCTACCACTCTTTTGCTTATGGCCCATATTATGATTTGTATTCTCAGTTTTGTGGGTTATTTTCCATACATCCATACCACAACAATCTTTCAACACTGCTCACCCATACCCCAAGAAGCATTATAATTGGCAAATTCATTTGCATTAGCACCAGAAGAGCCAAGGATTCAAACAACCTGAGCTGCAGAGTTAATTAATACAACTGGATAGGGTTCCCACCAAGGGATTCCTTGTCTCACGTATTGATGTTGGCAACCAAGTCAAAGAAATATCATCCGCAAGCTTTGAAATCTACCACCATTCCCTCCGCACCCACAAAAAAACCTTGTTTTCAAACTGTTCTCTCCACCCCACCCCACCAAATATTAACTAACTGGCCACTCATCATAAAGCTTCACATGTGCTCTGCTTCCAAATCCTTTTAATCTTAAAATTTCCTTTTAACCACATACCGCACCCGCCATTTAAACTTTCCCTACAGAAACAATTTCCTTTTTGGTTTGCTTATATCATCTTGGCCACCTAGGAGGCCATGGTTAATACAAAGCCACCAGTTGTCAGCAGAATCTGTACTGTATAATGCAAGTTTGAAAGTTGGAGGACAAAATTCAGCATAGTAGACTAAAAAAAAGTTTCACTTCTTATAATGATGCTCCCTTTTGAGAAGTTGCTGATAAAATCATTTGCAAAACTCCTCCATATTCATATCCTCCCATCCACAAAATTAGGGTGAATGAATTTTTCCTAAAAACAGAAGAGGCAACGTGGAATTTAGAGTATTATATTAGAACTGGGAAGTTAGGGTTTAACTCCTCACTCGGTTGTAAACTAGATGGGTGCTGTGCCTCCTAATCTGCCTTGCAGGGCTATTGTGAGGATTGTAGCTATGGCACCCAAATTACTTGGTGCAATATATCTTTTTCCTCTTCCTTTATGGATAGTCATATCATTTTCTCTATATTTTGTTCATCATGTACTGATTAATTTACGGTATGTATTTTTCCTAATGTACTAATTTCCTCCATTGACTAAAGTATGTGTATATTTTTGAATTGTACACATATTCAGACATACATATGGTTTGGAAAAACATATGCTGGCTTATGGACATGTTATTTCTCTGAAAGATACCACATACCTTACAAATGTATGCATTTCTGAAGCAAAAGTGCATTTTGTCTCACAATGAATCTCAAGAAGTTCAAAAGGAATAATTTTGGTCTGAATCCCAAAAATCACCAAAACCTTTTCCCAGCTCTACAGCAGATCCATGTGAAAGGTGATGCTTGTGAGATAGGATGAAAGTCATGGACTAACCATCCCAAAATGGTTTGTTTAGATCAAAACACATGGGCCTTGATGCTCCTGTTAATTTTAATGAAAGTAGACCCACTGAATCAATATGATTTATCTGCATGTTGACTCACAATTCAATAACTGATTCCAAGGGTCTTTTCTAGTTGGGACTAACCCCGCAAGCTATGCAGTTTATTATGTTCCATGCTTACCAGTCATAGAGTTGTATCATAATGCCCATAACTCTAGCAAGCATTAAGCAGTGAATGCCAGTTCATTTATATTGACCCAATTTGGCACTTCCTTTCCACAGTGATGGGGTTGTATGCTCCCAAGAGGTAAGATACTATATTGATGGTAGAACTGCTACTGATAGATTATCCCAAATCAAGCAGGCATTTTCTGAGCAGCCATACTATGTGCACCAAACAGATACTGGGGAGCAGCAGTAGTGAGGGATGGCACTATTGGAGGATTTCTCCAGGACAATAACATTGGTACTTTAGCTAACTCTTATTCATACTGGACATAAAACAGTGATAAACCATGCCTTAATGATTTTTACTTCAAAAACCCTATGACAATTCAAAATAAAGTAAGAGATAATGCTGGAAAATGAGGATCCCAGGTTAGAAGGTATTCAACCAACAACAATAATGCTTCATAAATGCTCAGTAAAGTTGAAAGCAGTAGGAAAAGAGGAAGGCAACATTACAAATTCATTCAGTTCATTCAGTGCAGCTTGGCTTATGGAGGGTTCTTATTCATAGGCTTGTCATAATGCAGAGCCAACATAATAGCAAATAACAACAATTTCACATTGTTACATTTATATACTACCCAACTGGGCAAATACCAGTCAGTCAGTCTAGAGAAGAGATGGAAACATGCAGCTCTCCAGAAATGTCAAAAATGTCCATTTTTAACATTGGCTATATTGACTAAAGCTGTTGGAAGTTGCAATCCAACAAGATCTACAGGGCCACATGATTCCAATCCCTGACCAAGACACAGTTCTGGCCATCATTGTTCTTGTTCTTATTCTTGTTATGTGCCATTAACTCAGCTTCAACCTATGAATAAGAGACCTCCAAGACCTAATTATCAACAGTCCTACTGAGATCTTTTAAAGTCAGGCCTGTGGCTTTCTTTATTAAATGAATCCACCAGTGCTGTAGTCTTCCTCTTTTCCTACTATCTTCAGATTTGCCAGATATTATTGTCTTTTGCAATTATCTTGTCCAAAATACAATGGCCTCAATTTATTCACTTGGGATAATGGTCAAAGGTCATCCGTGGTATAGAAGCACATCTTTTTTTTTTTTTTTTTTAACCAGGGAGTAATTGATGTTAGTTTACTGGCTCTTCATGAAGGGAAATGAATCAGGGCAGGAATTCTTAAGCCATATTCCTAACCATTTTTAAGCCAAAAGGAGTGATAACTCAATATCAGAACAACCAATACAAATTGACCTGTATTTTCTAATCTACCTTCCAAATGACCAAGAAGACCTCAATATCTTCTCTGGATTAAGTATCAGTTTCCTGACCCTCATCAAGTCCTTTACTGATGTTAGACACAGTTTTAAAACTTTGACAGCTTCCTTCAAGTTTGATGGAAAGGAGAGAGAGAGTTGCATGTCATCAGCAAACCCCATGATTTCTGCCTCTTGTATGTGGGCGGTTTCCTTCTGATTTGAACAGGCAATGACACTAGTGCTTGAACATCAAAACAGGTGAATGATTATCATCTGATTTAGCTCTGATAGATTGGCTTAAACCAAACCCCACATTTCAGATGCTAGAAGGGGGTGTGAAACCTGCAGAGGAGATCAATGCAAAAAGGCTTTGGAATCTTATTTACCATGTCAATGACTAAATAAGGCAAATTTGGCAAAAGTCTTTATGCAAATTGGCATGTCATCTTGAAAAGCATAATGATGAAAGGAAGTGATTTATTGGTTTTTAAGGAGTACTTAAAAACTTTAAAAACCTTTTACCAAAGCAGCAGACAACGCTCTACGGCTGTGATAAAAGCCGTCTCTACACCTACAGGAGCTTTTAGCGATTATTGAAAATCTTTCCTGTATATCAAACATCTGTGAATCCCACAGAAGCGGCAAATAGGCATCACAGTTTGTTGCCTACACTGTGGAAGCCATAATGCAGCCCCCCTGATTTTGGAGTTTTGACTGTCTGCTGAGAAGACAGGATACAGCTGGGAATAAATACATCCAGTCTGATGGAAAGCTAAAGTACAACAATTAGATTTTAGGAGGTTTCAGTTACTCACTCCCTGATTTAAGAACCACTTCCCAGGCAAGCAGCTATTTGTAAATAAGTGGAAGGTGCCAGAGAAAATGATTACTGATATTTCTATGGATAAGAATAAAAGAGAAGGCAGAATATAAAACTGGTCTGGATTCTGGATCAAACAAATGGACAAGTGATGTTGTTAGCCACACTGGTTTAGAAGTACATTCCTTTGGTGTTGGTGGAACTCTGTCCTATAGCCATCAGTCAGATGGTATTATAAAGGGAAATGGATCAGGGCAGGGATCCTTTAAGCTAACTTCCTAACCATTGTAAAGCTTTAACAAGATATAATAGAGATGGATTTTGGCCATCATAGCAACATTTACATTTCTGTATGCCCTACAAGCCAAATGTCTCTGATTGGATTATAAAACAGAAGGAAAAACATGTAAAATAAAAAAGCTAATTAAACAAGATAAATACCTAGAAGGTGCAACATATAAACAGAATAAAACCAAAGGAGAAATCAAGTGTAATCAGCAGCAATGTAAAAGTTTTTTAAAAAATCACTAGCAGGTTCCTTTTAAAAGAAAAAACAGAATGATCGATGTTTAGAGTGTTTATTAACCTTTCTGTCATGCTGTTTCCCTGATATAAATTCATCAATTTCCCAAAGCTATTGTTAATAGCTCTTGAGGTAAAACACTTCTCGCCAGGTATGAAATTATTTATGTGAGTAAAACTTGTATGGTAGTATTCTCTCCCAGCTAGTTATTTAAGTATAATTAACTAAGGGGGGGTTGCAGACTGCCAGAAATAGTGCAAATAGAGTTCACTTTTAGCATTAGGGTTAGTGCTAGGGAATCATGAGAATTGTTGTTGTTTTTTCTGAGACATTGAGCCTTCTCTGTCAGAGAGCTCTGGTGCCACAATGAAATACAGTTCCCATGATTCCCTAACCCTAACCCTTACCCTACAAGTGGACTCAATTTGCACTACTTCTGGCAGTCTGCAACACCCTAAGTAACCTCTCTTGGTATTACCCCTCCCCCCCCCAAAAAAAACCCTGTTGGAAATGCCATTCACCATCAGAATGGACCTCTTTCTCTGCATCCAGCTGATGCCCAGTAAAGTAGTTGGGGTGAGAGCAGAGAGTTATGGTTTGTGGCAACAGCATCACAGTCATGACTGAGTAGCAGTTATAAAGACAGAACAGTTACCTAGATTTATTCATCTGTAACTACTCCTTACTTGTGGAAAGATGGGTTATAAAGTATTGGAATCAATAATATAACATGGTATCTGGATCATCAACCTATGGAATTAAGAAAAGTCAAGAAAAGCTCTTTCTTCTTATCAAGTACTATCATTTGGACAGAGTCAAACAGCAGATGCTACATGATCTTCAGCATCTTGCAGACAGCCAACTGTTGCACTCTAAGGCAATACATCATAGGGGCTGTAGTTATATGGCAATGCCAAGCAGACCCAAAAGATATATCTTCATTACCCATTAAAACTGGCATCCAAGACTTTTCCTGAAACCCTTTCTTCAACCACATAAGACTGCATGTAATTTATCTGTGCAAAGAGCTGTTATATTGAAAACACATTCTTTTTTATGGTTCTGAAGAAAATCCTCAAAGATAATAAGACCCTTGTTTCACAGACAGAAGAGAAGGAGAAACATGTGCTGGGATCTTCTACCACAGAGGTTAGAATAATGTGGCCTGCCAATGTTGGGCTGCAGCACCCTGCATTCCTAGCCATTGTTAACATCTGTACAGTCTGCAACAGAGACTGTAGTCCAAAAATCAGAAGCAGACTTGGAAGGTTAGCTATGAAGAAACAAGAGAAGATCCTCAAGTGTAAAGATACATCTGTAGATACTAAAGGCAGAATCATCCATACCATAGCATTTCCAAATTCTGTGTATAGGTATAAAAGCTGAAAAGTGAAGAAAGCTGACAGAAATAAAATCAATATATTTGAAATGTGATACTGGAGAAGAGCTCTGCTGCAGGTATGATGCACTACCAAAAAGACAAATGAATGGGTCTGAGAGCAAATCAGGCCTGAACTTTCATTAGAAGCCAAGATGACTAAACTGAGACTGTCATACTTTGAATACAATATGAGATGATGTGGCACACTGGAAAAGACAATAATGTTCAATAAAGTGGAGGTTAGTAGGAAAAGTTGAAAATCACATTACAGGTGGATTCATTCAATCAAAGAAGTGACAGCCCACAATTTGCAAGACCTGAGCAGAACAAGTGATGACAGGAACTGTTGGAGGTCTCTCATTCATAGGGCAACCATAATTCAAAGTTGACTTGATAGTAAATAATAATGTGATTCCTCATTGTATACTTTTGCTACAATGAGGTGGAATGTACTCTCTGTAGAATGCTGTCTCTAGGGAGATGTGCCTGACCTTCTTTATTATATATATTCACACACAAGTACCAGGATCCCATTGTGTCACACTGATTGCATATAAAGAGTGTCACAAACAGATTAACCTTTTCACTGTGTGTCCAGTGCTGTCTAGGATATCAATGCACATGTGGAAGACCCTTCTTCCTTGTTTCTGATGCTCAAGTATGAATGCCATTGCCTGTTCAAATCAGAAGGAAACCACACACATACAATATCATGGGGTTTGCTGAGGGTTGTATCTCTCCTTTCCATCTAAATTGAAGGAAGCTGTTAAAGTTCTAAAACTGTGTCTGATATCAGTAACAGACTTGATAAGGGTGAGCAAATTGACACAAGATCTTCTTGGACATTTGGAGGTAAATTAGAAAATAGGGGGCAACCTGTGTTGACTATTTTACCATTGACCTACCTCTCCTTTAAGTTTAAACATGGTTAGGAATTTAACTTATGGATGCAGACCCCAATTCATTTCCCTTCATGATACAATCCTGCCTATGTTTAGAAAAGTGAGTTCCACTAATTTCAATGTAAAAATTCCCCTCTTATAAACATGTGTTTCTATACCAGGGATGGGGATATTGTTGTTGGTCTATTACTTCCATAATTCCTCACTATTGCCTAGGCTGGCTATGGTTAATGGTGGTCAGAATCCAGTAATATTGCAAGAGCCATAATTTCCACCCATGCATGAGATGTAACATTCTGCTATTATTCCATCAATATTGAATAAAGTCTATTTATAAACTTCAAATCTATACTTTATTGCTGCACGCATAATACATTTTCTTTCCCCTACTCAAAGTAAGTATTCATGTTGCATCCTGTGATGAGGTTAATGAGGTATGTGGCAGAGCCTGATATAACTTTAAAAAAATAAGGCATAGACCTAAACTATTGGATGAGTTTTATTAAAAAAAAATCTGAATTCACTCAATAGTGGTGTTTCCAAGTGTGAACATTTCTCTCTTGCTTCACTGTGACATGCTGCCGCTCTCCATCTTGCTCTTAATTTTAGACTGATGTATTAAATGACACTTCTACTTACAATACCATATACACAGTGACTGAGTGCTACGGAAATAGGTCTACCCATTTTTATATGGAGGCAGCCAATTTTTTTTTTTTTTATCAATAGCTACTCTGACATTATCAGATTGAGTGGTTCATATTGATTTTCTGTCTACGTATATTTTAATTGCATTGATTTCAAGGATCTACAATATTGTGTACCTTTTATAGTAACTAGACTTTCCACTCATTCTTTTTCCACTTCCCAAATGTACTTGATCATTCAGTGCCATGATTATGGGGAGGGAAGGACTATTTCAGTCTAAAAACACTCAGAACTCCAGCGTAGATTTTCAACTTATTTACTGAAGGGGAGGATTCAGTTCAAATCCCAACCAGTGGAGAAGGTAAGAAACAAGAACAGAAAAGCTCAGCTAATGAAGATGGCATTCATACATGCAAGAACAACATAAAAATAGATGATACATCTGTGTTAAAATAATGACAACTGGATTGTATTGAACTGGGATTTGGTCAATCCAAGTGCAGATCCTTCCTTAGCTATGAAACTCACTTGGGATCATTGGGAAAGTGCTCTTTGCCTGCCCTACCTCACAGCATTGTTGTGCAGATAAATCTGGGAGTAAGAACTAGGCATGTTATTTTGAGCCCTTTGTAGGCAAGGAAGAATATAACCATAACTAATGACCAATAAATTAAAAATAGAAGAAATATTAGTCAAGACCCTGCATCACAAATTTAGCTATGACTATATAACTATGTTTCATCCACTGACCTGACCTTCCAAGTCTACCTTAACAGCCAACCATGTCAAATAATGGAAGTCTGTGCTGCCTGAAGTTCACCAGAGTATTGATCTGTAGTGCAACAAGAAGTTGTGATGGGGTCCAGCTTCTGATTGTCACACCACAAATCACTAGTGGGAGGGGGCTGAAAAGGTCATATTAAAGTGCCTTCATTACCACCAGGACAGATCTCCTTCACTTTGTGTAGCTCCTGTCTGTTAAGGTGGGTGGCAGCATTTGCAATTGTACCAAGAGTGTTACAATTATAAACATGAATACCAAACATTTATGAATGTTAGCATCTAGCTTGTAGAGCCAGTGTGACATAGCAATTTGGATGTTGCACTATGACTCTGGGGTTCAAATCCCCGCTCAGCCATGGAAACCCACTGGATAACCTTGGGCAAGTCAGACACTCTCAGCTAAGCCCTCTGATACAATTGCATCTGCTCAGAACCACAAGACAAGGATGCCAAACTCAAAGAATTACAACAAGCATTCCTTAAACTACAGTACCCAACACATGAAGTAAAAAACAACAACAACAAATAATAAAGGCAAGATTTGTTCCAAGGACTGATCTATTACAGAACAGATTGAAGAGGAAAAATGGCAGAACCCCACTAGTAGTCAACTACAGCTTCCAACTGGAACCACTCAGGTACATCATCAATGAACTACAACTCATTCTGGCCAATAATACCACTCTTTCAAGGGCTCTTGGTTGCAGACTTTTATTCACCAATAGACAGCCTCCAAACCTCAAACAGGTACTCACTCATAGGAAGAGATATGGCACAGATGGGGACACAGGTACGAAGTCTTGCCACAAACCAAGATGCCAACTCTGCCCACACATTTATCCAGGAAATGTCATCACAAGACCTAATGGCATCATCCACAATATTAGGGAGAACCTTCACATGCTCATTTTCCAATGTAATTTATGCCATACTATGTCATCAATGACCAACAGCATTCTACATCAGGCAAACAGGCCAGGCCTTGCTCCAGAGGATAATGGACATAAATCAGACATTAAGAATGGGAATACATAAAAACTGGTGGCTGAACATTTCAGTCTCCCTAGACATTCCATCTTAGACCTCAGAACAGCAGTCCTTGAACAAAAGAACTACAAAGGTAGATTGGAAAGAGAAATAGCAGAATTGGAATTCATCCATAAACTACAGTCCCTCAGCAATGGATTGAACAGGGATAATGGCTTCCTGACACATATTTCACACTATCTGACCCCATCCTCAGGGGGGCATCATTCATTCTCTTCACCTACACACCAGTTTCCATTGCCAGACTGGTCTTGCCTCTTCATTTCCATACATGTTGTCCAGTTCACAATGTCTTTGTTTACTAAACAAAGTCTACTAAACTAAACAAAGTCTACTAAATGAAATGCTACTTCATTTCCATACAAAAAGGATTTTGAATTTGAATTGACATTCTCGCATATCAATGACATATATATGTCTATCTCTGGTTTCCACTCTGCTACATGCATCTGAGGAAGTACACTGAAATTTACAAAAACTATGCTGACAACTTCTTTCTTTCAGTTAATCTCAAAGGTGCTACAAGATCTCTCTACATACTGATTCTACAGGCTAACATGGCTATATCTTTGAATTCTACCTCAGAAGAAGGTAGTGGCAAACCTCCTCTGAACAACATTTGCCAAGAAAATAGCAGAAATGACTTGAAGGCACACAACAAGACAACAAGAACAAATCTAGTTATGCATTTGTAACTGCTCAACATGAGACATTCAGGGGTAGCTATGTTGGCCATTTAGCAAATTCAAACAAAAATCTATGATTCCTTTATTGGCCAACAAAAATGCACAATATACTTGTTGCAAGCTTTCGAAGCTCCATGGGCTTCTTCATTATCAGGCAAGATGTTACAAACCAAACAAGAGAAAAACAATTGTAGATGTTAGTCAGATGCCTACATGTTGTTTCAGTCTTTGGTTAAGATGGTATATGGTGGGGAGGATCTCTTTTGCAGGCAGGATCCTCCTCCTTCTGGCCCTGTGGCTATAGGGAGATTTGCAAAGTCCAGGAAATTTAAAATCCATTTGCATCTCAACAGGGAACTCTCGTTTGCAATCCAACATGTCTCCATTCCAGTGAGATCACAGGCCTCTTTGTGGCAGAGAACAATAGAATCCTCAAGAAGTCTCCATGTTTTTGTATCAGGAATATTTTGGTGGATGTAGAGGGAAAACATGGGAAAACATGGAAAACATCCATTGTCTGACTAACATCTGTGGGGGATTATCACTGGCACACCATGATAATCTCATATTTCCCTCTATATAGAAATGGTACTGCATTTACCATATGCATAAGTTTAATGTCTAAGCCTGGCTGAGATTTAACATACAATAGCCCAGCTAGTCTGCACTCTAGTGAGCAAGCCTGACTGATGTTTACACAGGTAAACACCCTAATGATTAACTTGCCTGGTTTCCTGTATCCTGTTTACTTCTCTTGACCTTTGGAGCCTGATGGAGCCTGAAACAGGAAAACGCACCTTCTGACAGTTAATGAATGATGAACAAACATCTAGTTTCTTGTAAACAAGATGTCAATAAAAGGAGGGGGAAGATTCACCCCCCCTCAGGCAGTCGCACCAGCAGTCTGTCTCATGTATCATTCCTATAGGGAATCCCAACAGTAGAATCCTCAAGAAGTCTCCATGTTTTTGTATCAGGAATATTTTGGT
>CM034705.1:25919195-25938641 GCA_020142125.1 Phrynosoma platyrhinos
CATTCCATTCTGTTCCCGTTCTTGTAAGTGCCGTGCGATAAGCTTATATGACAAAGTATTTGGAAGATGCTTTGATCTTGAATAGGAAATTAAGAACCACTAGCTTTACAAAAATGTCTGTTTCTGATGAAGATGGATTGGTTTGCTGATTTTGAGATAAAGTATATCTCCTCAGTTATGGGAATAGACTACCACAATGAGTTCCCATGCTTCAAAGTGTACTACTGCACCACAGGGCAGGGCATCCCTGTCCAATTCTAAGCTGACAATAAAGTTCCTGAGCAGGCTCCCAAGTATCATTTCCTGCTGCGATCATGATGCTCTTAAATGTGTCCTAGAATGTCATTTTCAGAGTCAGAAACAAAGGCACCCCATCTGTGAGAATTTGTTAGCAGCAGTTACTTGGCACCAAAGGTTTGATTTCAGGGAGGAGGAGGAATTGAGGGGGGGGTGGAAAAAAACTTGGATTTTTTTTTTCTCTAGTATATCCTAAGAGACTGGAATGTCACTGATGTCAGAGCGCATCAAGGCCATTTTAAAGCTAGAGGAGGAGGAGAAATCTTGAGCAGAGAGCGAGAAGTTGTTGACCTTTAAAACCCTGAACAGTTGGAGAAAGGTTATTTGAAGGATTTCCTGAAGCCATAGCAAACTTCCCTGGGTCCTGAGATTAGGGACAGCTGTAAGCCTCCCCCATCCTTGGAAAATTAATGACATTGGCAAATAGAAGACATGAGACCTTTGGGAGGGTGCACCACAGTAATGGAATTCTTTCCCAAGTGATTTGCATATGGATGGTCCCAAGCAAAACCACTTGCAAATTAAATGTGATTTTCACCTTAAGAGGGTTTCTGGAATTCAGGAAACACCCCCTATCATCAACAAATCTCTTTGCTGCATGCACCCAGCTCTACACTATTGAAACTTTCATTGTCCCTTCCTCTTGCCACCTCTTCAAAATTTCATCATTAGACTAATCAGCCAAATAGACACATTCATGATAAACCAATACTGGGCAACTTCCTTTGTGGAAGTTTACAACCACCATTGGTCTGTTGTCTGGAATGCTGGTTCATTGATCTAAGCAGCAAACAAACAATTAATTGCTTTTGACACAGAATGACAGCAGCCCCTTTTGATATATAATTGGGGAACAATTTAGTTAAAGAGTTTTAATTTCTTGTGCATCTGGAAGACAATGGAGAGAAAGAGAGCATGAGAACAAATTGAAACTGTATATAGGTCAAAAATCCTTTTAGGACTCTTCAGGGAGTGTGTCTCATTTGCTTAATTGTATTTCTGCTTCAGCCAGACATACCGCTGTGCTAATACTTGTTCTTCAGGAGTCCATTAAAAAAACTTCTAACAGTGGCCTTCCCGTACACTGGAGTGTGAAAAATGAAAACTGTGGATATAGTAATCACATTTCTTACTGTACTTCATATGTTGCAGATTATAAATACCCACCTGTATACAGAAATATGCACATCAAACATTTCTCAGTTCAGCCAATATCTGATATCAGGGAGGGGAATCTCCAGCCCAAAGTCCTACTTCAGTTTACAGATCATCCCCATATGACACACAAGAATCCAGCAGATATACCAATTCTTTGACAAACTTTTCATTCTTCCTGAAGCCCTGAGGATCCCAGTTGCTCAACCTCTTCACTGGGAAAGTGACTGGCATGGGTAGAAATCCCACTGTTTAGCTTTGAATAGTGATGGAAGACAATGGAAGTTCACTTTCTCATGGTCCTCATTTTCCAGTGAGATGCTAAGGGATGAGGACCATGCCTACTATTCCTTCAAGATTGCTATGGAACTCTGTGACTCTTGGCATGAAGAAAGTTAGCATTGGTTCAATGACACAAGAGAAACGACTAGATCATAAGGTAGACTCTTCTCCCTTGACATCTTTCAGACTGTTCCCAAGGGCAATCTTTTGCCTTCCAAACTAGAGTAGCCAGGTCAGGACCAGGGCTTCATTTTCAGTACCAAAACTTGAAACATAGAGATATCCCCTTGTGAAATCACAAAAGCATGTCCTGTGGATGTCATTAAATATGATTCATCCTCAGCCACAGTTCCACAGTATACACCAGGGGTAGGCAACCTTTCCCCTTTAAGGGCCGAGGGAGTTCAGTTCCCAGAATCCCAGGCCAACATGGGACTATTGGTCAACATGGCTCAGGCTTCTGGGAGCTGAAGTCCCTCGGTCCTTAAAGGGGAAAGGTTGCCTACCCCTTGTATACACCAATCGAATCAAAAATACCACATCTGACAAATGAGGAATGCATTTTTAAGGCAGTGCTCTCATTCTGAGATTCTTGAAACATAGCTCTGGTGCCACAACAAACTACAAATCCCAGGATTCCATAGCCATGATAGTTAAAGTGGTGTCAAACAATTATTTCTGCAGTATAGATACAGATCATGTGTGCATTTTGCATAGAATAAGGTCCAAATTGTGAGTAGGTTACAAAAACTAATTTTTAAAGAGTTCCTTGCAGTGAGAAGAAAATTGTGTAAATTACTTGTTGCTTCACAATTAGTGAAGAATTCTATTATTGAGCTTTACCCATGATTTCAGTTTCATGAGGAAAATAATAATAATAATAATAATAATAATAATAATAATAATAAATCAACTACTACTACTACTACTACTATTACTACTACTACTTTTGGACAAAGGTCTGAGGCTGTTACACATTTGGAATCATGAACCTATTAAATTTGACCTATAAATGCAAATATTGAATTATTGGAATATCAATAGTTATTTTTATTTATTTATTTATTTATTTATTGTGATGGCCATATGGAACCTGACTGTGTACATGTAAGTAACTTTCTAAATATATAAATATATAAATTGCTCAGTAGAAGCATGTAAATAATGCCAGTTTTACATGGACTTGGCAATGTCGGGCGAGAACTATTGCCTTCACAATACAAAAACAAAAATGTGGAACTTCAGGCAATGGGACTGATTCTAGCCCTTGTTGGTTGTTCCTTACTTTTTGTACAGGTCACACATACATACCCACACATATACATTCTAAAAGGCTGAAATACTTTTCCTAAGATTTTGTTACTGCCAGTAAGACTTTCACCTAAATATACATGAGGAGGTTGTCTATGGCCACATCCATCACAAAGTCACAGCCCATGAGAAGTTCTCTGAAACTAAAATGGACTGTTCATCTAAAATTGCTCACCCACCCTTTCATGATGAAATGAATAAACCAGATATATGGTACAGCTCTGAAATTCTAGACTGTGTAATAAATGGTCCTAATATGGGGATGGACAGCCTTTTAGTGATACTATGAATAGTAATAATATGCATATATGCATCAGCAGGGTGCAGATAATACGAACCAGCATGGTGCAGTGGTTTAAGTGTTGGACCTGGGCTACATCTGTACTGCAGAAATAATCCAGGCTGACACCACTTTAACTGCCATGGCTCAATGCTGTGGAATCCTGGGAATTGTAGTTTGTTGTGGCACCAGAGCTCTGACTAATTGTCTCACAAAACTACAATTTCCAGAATTCCACAGCATTGAGCCAGGGCAGTTAAAGTGGTGTCAACTTGGATTAGTTCTGCAGCACGGATGCAGCCTACGATTCTGGGAGCCCAGGGTTCAAATTCCTATTTAGCCATGGATACTCACTGGGTGACCTTAGGTCAGTCACAGTCTCTCAGCCTGAAAGGAAGGCAATGGTAAACTTTCTTTGAATAAATTTTGCCAAGTGCTAGGATAGAGTCACCATGCATTTAATAAATTGTTTTAAGTGGTTTTAAATCATCTGATCTTAACTGATAACTTGTGAATATATTTTAAATCTTTTAAAACTATTATTACTATTTCTTGTTTTAAACTGATTTTATTATAAGCTATCCCAAAGTCTTTGGATATAAGGGGGGATAGAAATAGTTTAATAAATGAATAAATAAGTTGAAGTTGAACCATTGACACATAATGATAATACCCTGCTTCACTTATTTATCTAGTAAGCGAACTCTGCTGTATATCAGTACTGAAGATATGAATGGGGCCAACATGTCAGAATATTGTTTTATTTCAATAAACTGAAATACAGCTTCCTCATTCTGCTGAGTGGAACCTTGATAATCTTCATGGTACCACCACAGTAGATGGACCCTTGGTCTGATCTTGTAGGCTTGACTTATTTCTTCTCTAAGGCATCATCTGCACTGCAGAAATAATCCTGTTTGACATCACTTCAAGCGCAATGACTCAATGTTATGGACTTCTGGCAATTGTAGTTTTGTGAAACATTTATCCTTCTCTGTCAGAGAGCTCTGGTGTCACACAAAACTACGAATGCCAGAATTCCACAGCACTGAGCCTCGGCAATGAAAGGGATGTCAAACTGGATTATTTTTACAGTGCAGATGCAGCCTAAGTGAGCGCTCTTTTTTTGTATGGGGGAGATAGGAAGGGAGGAGAGGAGAAAGGACCATGGAGGAACAGAAAGACTGTGCTGCTATCCTATTACCGATATTGTAAGAATGTAAGTGTTCCACTTAAGCATGATTTGGCATATTTTGTCATAGATTATTGCTCTTTGAGACCACTGAGAGCTGCCAATCAATTTTCCCCCTCTCTTTAGTTTTGCTAGAGTGATCGGCCGGTTCGTTAAATTAAAAGCAAAGAGGTATCTGGCACATTTTCAATGAGATCATCTTCTCTAGCCTTCTTCCATCCCGCCTTCCAAGCTGTGGTGCTTTGTATTTTGAAGTGAATGCTGTTTTAATTACCATTTTGACTGTTCCAGCATCTATTTCATCTTTCACTTTTAATTTAAAAATGTATGAATCATGGGTGGCTTTTTAATAAAAAGTGAAATGTATTTTCATTTAGTGACAGCTAAATTGCTAATTAAAGCAAAGGCTGTGCCAGTAACGTCAAGCTATGCGTTTATACTGTTTACCCCTTTTTTGGTTCTAGCAAACTCCAGCACCAAAGCATTCTTTCATTTTTCTGATGCATCCATGTCCAGCATTTAAAGTTGCCTACACATATTCAGCCCTTTAGCAATTCTAGTTCCATATTTGCATGAGCATGAGGACTAGTACCTTGGAAAATAAAAGCACAAATATTTGGAATAGGTCTGTTGTGTATAAAAAGTCCAAGTTCAAATCTCAAGCAACACCACAGGAAATATACCTGTCATTGTGCTTCAAGTGTCGCTACCAGTGAGAGAATAGTTTATGAAATAAAACAATGTTTTGACATGTAAGCCCTATTAATATCTTCATTACTGATACAATAAATTGTGCAGCATGCAATTTTAGCAGTAGCCTCTGCCTCCTAGACTATGGTGGCCATTCTGTTAGGGGCATATGCATGCACCAGTTTCCCTTACCAATAGGGATGTCCATTTGGGGGCACTACCAGATTTGATATTTCCTTCCACACTGCCGCAGCCAAAAGCACACACATGCACTTGACTTACTGAAAAGCCACTGAAGCCACATTGCCCAGCCATTCCATGTTTCATTTTGAGCAGGTAGAATTGGAGAAGCACCTGGCTACATCCCCATAGCAAGAGGCAAAATGATGACATCAGTGCTGAGATCCCCCTGTAACTAATACACACCTGGCTATGGGGATGTAGCCACATGCTTCTCTGACCCTACCTGGTTGCTGCAAAGCACAGAATGTCCATCTGGGGCAAGAGGTTTTCAGTAAGTTAGGAAGGAGGAGACATGGCTCGGTCTAGCAGAGGTGCACAGGTGGATATTTTCCAGTATGTTGAGGCTGGATTGCAGACACAGGCTATTAATTTGGAGTTCTGAAGAGACCCTGTCCACATTGTTCCTAAGCATGAAGGAAATTTTCCATCATATTAGGAGGAGTTGCAGAAAACAAACAGAGGACTGCCACCTTCAGTCTGAAGGTATTCCTTTTTCTCAGGTGTGGACAACTGTGGTTTTCAAGTTTCATTAGCCACCCACTCTGACCCTAAAAGAGAATGGCATATAGCAGCTTCACATGGGCCTTTTTCATCTGTTCCCTCCATGTGTAGACTAAGAGTACATTTACACTGTCAAATGAATGAGTTTGACATCACTTTAACTGCCATGGCTCCATCCTACAGAATTCTGAGCTCTGTAAATTTGTAAGGCATCAGCATTCTTTGACAGAGAAGGCTAAAAACCTTGTAAAACTACAAATCCCGTGATTCCATAGGATGGAGCTACAGCACTGAATGTAAAGGTATAGCTATTCCTCATTGACAAGATTGTCAAGTCGTGTCTGACCATAGGGGGTGGTACTTGTCTCTGTTACTAAGCAAAGAGACTACTCTGTGGGTCATGTGGCCAGCATGACTGCACAGAATGCTATTTACTTTCCCACCTAATTATCTACTTGTATTTGCATGCTTTCAAACTGCTAGGTTTGCAGAAGCAGGAACTGGGAGCACTGAACACTGAACAGCATTGAACATAGTGTCAAACTGCATTATTTCTACAGTATAGATGCACGCTGAGTCCCTGGAGGAGATGGGACTGTGCCCATTGGCCTACAACAAGCATCACTATACTACTCTGCACTGACCCCATTATCTGCACTTTCAGCAGGATATCTGGAAAGTGATACAAATGTACCTACAGCTCCCTTTCTCTGATGAGCTGTTTTCATATGTGCTTTCCTTGATATAATCAAGATGCATAAAGCCATTGGAGGTGGAGACAGACCTTAAAGAGACAGACCAGAAAATATTTACTAACTCACATTCATTCACTAACTAGCATTCCCATTCTTGGTTTGATTTCTCAGATGTTGTAGAAAAAGTCTTTTACTCTTCTATCTCTTTTTTTTTCTTTTGATGTCTTCTTCTGTTTCTTTGCATTGATTATCATAAAAGTTGTCTTTGATCTTATGCATAAGTCTAGAACAGTTGCATACTGGATTCTGGACTTATTTCTGTTATTTTTCTACTTTTCCTTCTCACCTTCCCTTAATTGCTTGAAGAGTTTCATATGTCATCCAATGAGGCCTTTTCCTTCTTTTTGGCTTCAGATAGTGCCTTTTTGTCTTTCCTCCTCCCGGGGCTAGTGTACTATGTGAACTGGTGCATATTTTCACACATTCCCATTGACGGTTAATTGTCTTCAGTTTCCTGAGAAAATCCACCATCTATTTACATCTATTCAACCTCCCTCTGCCACAAAGCCACATCCAAATGCATTAGAAGCAAATGGACAGTAATAATGCTCATTTCTGTGGATTTCAGCGGATACTCAGGTAAAAACTGCAAAGCCTTTTTCCACTGAATTTAAGGAGGTTTGGGTGTGTGTGCAAAAAGCCAAAATTCCTGTGAATCATGTGCCACTGGATGACATTCTATTCTACCAGAATGAAGTGTATTTTAAACATGTAGACTAGCTGACAGTGTCCCTGGTTTTGTTCCAGAGTTCTTCTGGCTCTTAATCTATTAGGCTTGCTATTGCAAATCTACCCTCTCACTTGTCTTTAAATTCTATAGGGATGTTCTTTAGGTTGGAATTTAACATGATGATCAATTTAGTGTACTTCTTTAGCATTACTCTAATTTTTGATATTAGCAATTCATGGTCTGGGCCACCATCTGCTCCTGGTCTTGGTTTTGCAGAGAGAATGGTGCTTCTCCATCTTCTGATTCCAATTTATGTATATTTGATATCTTAACTAGCCATTAAGTGATGTCCCACTATAGAATTATCTCTTTGATTGCCTGAAGAAATTGGCTAGAATCCAATTTGTTCAGGCCAGAAAAGAGATAAGGTATTTCCATATTTGAAAGCATGTATGGTCTTTATGTATGCTTAAGCACTATAGCTGTGGTGCTATGTAATGAATCCCAGCCTGACACTACTGATCTGCACTTACTGGGCAGAAACCACTGCCATCAACAAGGGTCTGTTTCCTTCTTGTTCAGGAAGCAGCTGACAGCTGTTTCCACCCCCTCCCTTGAGTGATCTCCACTGCAACAGAGAGAAATGGGATCCCTGTCACCCTGGTCCCCTTCACCCTGGTGGGGAGTCTGCTATCTTTAAATACTTCAAGGACTATCATAGAGAAGAAGGGGCAGACCTGTTCTCTGCTACCCTAAAGGATGGGACCAGGTCTAATGGTCTGAAGTTAGAGGAGAGTAGATTCTTATTGAACATCGGAAAGAACTTCTTGACAGTAAAAGCAGTCTTGCAATGGAACAAATTGCCTAGAGAAGTGGTGGGGCCCCCTTCTCTGTATATCTTCAAAATGATGCTGGACAGATACCTGCTGGGGATGTTTTAGGTGGAGATCCTGTATGGAGCAGGAGATTATACTCAGCTCTAGGATTTTACAGTGTTGCTTTCCTTTTAATTCTTATACTCTTGTGCACAATCAATGCTTTTCAATTAAGTGTATTCAAACCAACCCTGGCAGTAGTTGTTTCAAGGGATTAATCTAAAACCTGCATGCAAGCCTTATGATGATCTGATTAGCCCTCCCTCTATATTAAAATAATGAAGACTTTGAGGCTTAGGTTGTGAGTTCAAGAATAGACCACTTATAAAAACAGGGATGAATGGGGAATGGATGTAGAACATAACTGTATGTGATCCTAATTCATCCTTAACTGAACTTTGATATCTGGGTAATTTTTCATAGCCAAACAAATTAGAACTATCTTTTATAGTGCAATCCTAAATGTACTTTTAAAAAAAAACCTTACTGCATTCAGCAGGATTTATTTACAGGCATATACAGGATTGTTTACTAGCTGTGTGTCCAGAATTATTTCTCTCAAATTTCTGATACTTGCAGTACACCTTTGGGCCTTATTTCCCTGGGTTAGAAGAAAGTGAGGGGTATATGTTATTCAAATTTTTGTATGCCCCAAACATTTGTATATAGAGCATGGGGGAAGAGATGAGAATTACCCTCCTTTGAAGGCAACCATCCTATGTGCTAGGAACCATCATCTTAAATGTACCTTAAGAGAGGAAAAAGGCAAGCTGAATGCAAGGACTCATGGCCAGCCTATGACATTTTGTTTGGGAGCAATTGATGGCCGTCTGCCATTGTGATGAGGAATCCATTTAAGGTTTTAGACTTTAAAGGAGCTACCCAAGATGCTTAAGCCCATCAAATATGTACATAAATTAAATACTCCATCTCCCAAACCCAGAATGGATTCGTTTTCATAATGACATGGAAGTGAATAGAACCCAAAACCAGACAAATTACTTTGGTACATGAAGCAAGTATCTGGGCCCCATCTCTACCATTAACATTGAGATCCTGCATGGGACATGTAGCTGTGAAGCTTTAGCTACACCTCCTCTCCCAATCTGACCCCTTAAACCCCATCGTAAAAACTAGCCATACAAAGCAAAGGAGTCCTGCAGCACTGGCAAGGAAGGCATTGAATAATGGCATATCTGGCCTCATCCTGTGCAGAATGTCATGGTGTGAAGAGGAATTGCAACAGGGCCCCAGAGGTGTCCCTTCTTCTGCTCATCACATTGCAGCTTGCTGGCAGGAGAGGGCTGGAAACATCATCCTTCAGTGCCCTGAACTCCAGCACCACAGAACTACATTACTTGGTATTGTTCCCTGGCTTTTAAGGTAGGTTTGGGGGCATTTGTGATTGTGGCAATGATGTCACAATTATAATATATGAATATGAAACAAGATTGCAAGGTCTCATAAGTCTAGCTTATGAAATCATAACTGCCTAACAGGATGACAGCCGCAAAATATAATAACAGTAAACTGAATAATTAAAATCTGCTTCCTTAGGTGGCCACACCAGCCTACTTAGAGACAGCACTAACTCTTCAAGGACTTTCATCCCTTCCTTCCCCCATGTCTCTCTTTAACCTCTACCATTACGGGCTGTCAAGACAAGGACAGGTCATTCTTGACAAAGCTGTGAAACAATTGCTTTCAGCAGGCTTTTGAATCAAGGCCAAAGGCCATATGTAATTAGACAAAGGGCAGCAGGTCACCCATCCTGTTTCCATTTTTTTTTTCTTCTAGTAATAGATTACAAGCTAAGAGATGGGATACAGAAGAAAAAGAGAAAAAGGAGAGCCCAGGAAAATAAGCAAATTGAGGTAGCTTTTCTTTCATAGCTTACATATTCATAATTGGATGAAAAAGCTGCTGATAGTGGCAATCCTGAATGGGAAAGAGAGAAATGGCATTCCACCTAAACTTTAGAAAGAACCTCCAGATAGTATGAGCTGTTTGACTGTGGCATACTTGGAATATGGAATTCTTGGGAAATTTTTAAACAAAGGTTGGATGACCATCTGTCTGGAGTGCTTTGATTGTGTATTCCTACATGGAAGGGAGTTAAACTAGATGGCCCTTGTGGTCTCATCCAACTTTATGATTCTATGACCCTACAATTCTATGATTCTATAAGCTGATGTTGGGGCTGATAGAAGAAACCTTCCCATCTTACCCAGTATCTGAGCAACACAGTGAAGGGAACTGTCTCCTTTTCCAGAAAACAAAGGTTTAATGAGGTGATAGATTAAATTGTATTTATCAATGTCACCAAGTCTGACAAGGGGCAACTGACTATTGGGAACAGGCCAGCTAGCCAGAAGTGCAAATCTTCCATATCCTTCTCAGCAGAGGTTATAGCAAGCCTCAGGTGACCACAAGGCAATAGTATCTCAGAGAATAGAACAAAAAGGATGCTTTGGGATTGGGTTTCTGTCCCACATTGGGGAAGGGAGCTCCAGACTGTGAGCTACTCTCATGAACATCAAGGACTACAAATTCTATCTGTATTGTGAATACCTAGGAAATGTTTAGGCAACTTACATCAGGGCTTTTACTATTGTTGTGAGCTTGGCTGAAATGGTCTAATCTGGTCTGTAACTTGTAACTGCTAAGTGTGCCTGAAGGAAGGTGCTTTCATGCCAGAGATATTTTGCTACTGTAGATTTCCTACTTAGAATAAAGCCTTTTCCTTTAAAGTATTTCTCCACACACTCCACTCACGTGCCTTTGTTTGGTTTCATCTCCTCACCAGGGTTGTGGTGTGAGGGAGAAAAGTCTCTGCAGGGTCAGAGGTGGAAAGCACAGTGTGGAGGAATCCCAGCAACATCTCGCTGCATTGCTATACAAGGGAAATTCAAATCAATGGGTGGTAGTCATTAAATAGGTGCCTTCAAGGAGTCCTGCTCCTGTTCAAGCAGAAGTTTGCTGCCTTGCCAACTGGGCTGATGGAAGTCACTTGTTGTTTCACTTCTCCCTTGCATGCACTCAGGTGGAATGGCTGCTGGGTTCTGAGGAGCCAGCTACCAATGGATTCCCAGCCAGGCTGAAGGGAGGACCTTGCTGTCTCACCTGTCTTTCTGACACTGCTGCTAGAGATGTGAAAATCTGTCTGATTTGATTTTGTTCCATTTCTTTGAATTGGATGAGGTTATAAGACCTATCTGTCTCTTCTTTCATTGAAATCTGTACATACTGAGATGCATGCTTTTCCTAATGTGCTCATTTTCCTATAACTTTTTTCGTAATGCTCCAATTTTCTATGTATTTCCCTCCAGGTACTATAGCATTTTATTAAAGATTCAGATTCTGAGTGGATCAAATTATATACATTATGTACATATAATTTGAAAAGAAAACTGTGAGTCAGTTTCTTGTAGTATCTTCCAAATGAGAAATAATCAAAAGATGTGCTTTTGTAAACAATCTCTCAGACCAAGAACTGGATGAATTCATTAAAAATAAGGTCATTTTTTAAACAAGTGTCTTTTCTATCCCTTGTACAGAAAAAAAGACATTTTCATTTAATGAGAAAGCTATTCATTTTGGCATGCATACTTCATGCTTTCTGCAGTCTCTGTTGATGCCATGCCTATAATAATAACTGGATTCTTGTGAGCTAAGCATTCAAAGGTAGATCTTGCAATGTACTTGAAAGATCCTCTACTGCTATATATTCTGTACATAAGGTCATGAACGGCTTCCCTCTCCCCCAGCTCAGAATATCCTCATTGACTTTAACCAGTTTAACAAGAGTCTGTTTGGCTGAGAACAACATATATACATTTTTTATTGTGTTTGGGACTTATTTATCCTCCCTGCGAGATGCAAGGCTAATTTCCATTAACGTTAATGAGAAGTGCATGGGCCATGGATGTATCTAGAGAACAGGCCTCTAATTAATATCCTGATCCCATCTTTAACCTATCCACAGAGCACCTCTTGTTTCTCTCATCATTAGAAGTAGGTGAAGACAATTAGACCTTCTAAAATATCTAGCTGCTGTGCAAATTTATCACTAGCCAGGAAAAAAGGCTCTCCCTCCTTGGAACTCAGCAATTAATTCCAACACAGCAAAGTGCTCTCTCCCAGTTTCAGGAAGACAGAAAAAGGAATTAAGATATTCTACAGAGCCAACATGCTCTGAACAGTATTGATCTAAACAGTGAACTACAATTCTGGAGACCAGGGTTCAAATTCCCACTCAGCTATGGCAATCCATTGAGTGACTTTAAGTCAGTCACATTCTCTCAGCCTCCAAGGAAGACAATGGGAAACACTCTTGAACAAATCTTACCAAGAAAACCTCATGATAATTTTGCCTTACAGTCACTATGAATTGGAAACAACTTGAAGGCACACAGCAACAACAAAAATAGAGCTTGCAACTAGGGTCACCTTGATTTCACATGAAGCATTTTGAAACTTTTACACCCACCTTGCAAAGGGCTGTTTTATGAGTTTTTCAAAGAATAATAATGAGTTACAAAAAATCCCAAAATGTGCTATTTGAAAGAAAACTGATACCTAATTTACAGGAGTGAGGATGGAATGCAACTGGTGCTTCATAATCTATCCATGTCTGATCAGAAATATGCTTCAATGACTAGACTTGGACCCACACCAAAGTAACTCTGAAATCCAAGACAGTGTACACAAAGTGTACCTGCTCCACATGCAGAACTCCATGCTTTCCTTTATTCCTCAGCCAAGCCCCTTGGGTTGCTGCTTTAATGTGAGGTCATCCTCACAGCCTAATCCCTTACCAGGACACATGCACACAAAAAGGATCCCAGCCTTTATGTCCTAACAGTCATATTTGATGAATTAGTAGAACAAATTTGAAATTTCTTTATAGACTATATAAAGAATTTTTTTAATGGTCCCACAACATGTAATGAACAAATCAAAATATACTAGCTGTAGTGATAAATTTTGAACTTCAAGTATTCAAAATTACACTTTCCATAGGCTTTCCCCATAGTGTCTCCCCAGGCAGGTAGAGGTTTAGCTCCAGGCTTGCATTCTGTGTGTTGCAGTTATGGATTCATAACCTAGAGTTACAGATCGGTAACTGCTCCAGATTCACTAACATTATGTAGTCACAATCATGGAAATATGGACATGCCCTTCCAAATCTACCTCTACAGCCAGCAGCTCCACCAAGTTCAGCATATGATTGGGGTGCTGATGTTTCCAGCTCCCTTCCACCAGTGAATCAATAATCTGTTGACAGGGCACCCATCACAATTGTTTGTGACAGGCTCACTCGCTTGTAGGAAGGAGGTGGAAATGTCATCTCCTACACAGAAATTGCCAGCTGAACAGACATTCCCATCTCAGTGCTGATAAAGCAGGTTACAGGTGTGGATTTGGCTAAGAAATTTTATTCCTCCACTACTTGGCTTTCTCCCAAGGAAAGGTTGGAGGAGGAGAGGGATGGGCAAACGCTCACCCTGGAAGGCTCCTCCACCACCTGACATTCTCCTGTGAGCATTGGAATAGGAAGATGGGTTGACGCTCACACCACATGGCTCCTCTGTTGTTTGGCCTACTCCCGAGAAGAAGTCCAGATATAAGAAGAAAAGGACAGGCAAGGCTCCTCCACCATTCAGCTTTCTCCTGAGGAAAGGGCCAAGCAAAGGAGGAGGAGGAGGATGGAATTAATATTAAAAATATTCATTGTTAATAATTAATTAATTAATTAATATTCAATTGAAACCTATGTAGTAGCAGTAGTAGTAGTAGTAGTAACTTTATTCTTGTATCTCGCCTTTTGCCTGTCAGGCAATCAAGGTGGCTAACAAACAGTTCCTGACACACACCAAAAGTATATTGTGCCAGAAAAGATCCATTTTGATGGCTTTTTTGAAATTCTCCAAGCTAGTTGATTGATGGAGCTCTTTCGGCAGTGCATTCCATAGTCTGGGATCAGCGACCGAAAAAGACCTCTGGGAGGTTGCTGTTAATCTGGTTCTCTTTAATTGCAGCTAGTTCCTTCCAGAGATCTAAGAGTGTGGGGCGGATTGTATGGAAAGAGGTGATCCCTTAGATAGGTTGGACCTAGACCATGTAGGGCTTTAAAAGTTATTGCCAACACCTTATACCAGGGATAGGCAACCTTTCCCCTTTAAGGGCCAAGGGACTTCAGCTCCCAGAATCCCAGGAGCTAGAATCCTAGGAGCTATTGGCCAACAACCTCTGTCTTCTCTGGATTCAATTTAAGTTGGTTTTTCGTCATCCAGTCCATTACTGCTACAAGACAGTGATTGAGAGGAGAGATACCATCTGTCATCATGGCTGATGACCGAGACAAGGAGAAATATATTTGGGTGTCATCAGTGTACTGATAACATGCAGCCCCATGTCTCTGGATGATTTCCCCCAGCGGCTTCATATAAATGTTAAAGAGCATCGGGGACAGGATGGTGCCCTGAGGGACACCACAATTAAGCTCTTTTTTAGACGAGCGATTATCCCCGAGCATCACCCTCTTTAATCTGCCTGAGAGGAAGGAATGGAACCACTGAAGTATAGTGCCTCCGATCCCTAACCCTCTCAGGCGTTCCAAGAGGATGCTATGATCTATTGTATCAAAAGCCGCTGAGAGATCCAAGAGCACCAACTGGGTCACGCTTCCCCTGTCGATGTCTTGATGAAGGTCATCTACCAGGGCAACCATGGCAGTCTCCACCCCATATCCCGATCTGAAGCCAGTTTGAAATGGATCTAGAAAATCGGTTTAATCCAAAATCACTTGGAGTTGAGAGGCGACAGCCTGCTCAATCACCTTGCTCAGGAATGGAAGGCGGGAAACAGGTCTATAATTTTTCAAGTCCAGGGGGTCCAGGGAAGGCCTCTTAAGGAGTGGTCTCACAATTGCTTCCTTTAGGCAAGATGGTAATACTCCTTCCCTAAGGGATGCATTGATGGTCTCTTTAAGAAAGGCCATCAATATGTCGCCCCCCTGGATGACCAACCATGATGGGCAAGGGTCTAGAGGACACATGGTTTTTCTCACCTTTCCATGGATCTTGTCCTATGGCCCAAAGAAGTTTAGTCTATTTAATTTTGGCCCATTCCTACTACCAAGTTGTGCAGGTCTGCTTTAGACTATGGCTATATTCTATCTCAAAAAGCATTAGAGTATAGCTGGTGAAGGCTCCTTTAAAAGGAAATGTCACAGGTTGTGAGGGCCCTGTAATGTCATCAAACATGATACAGATGACAGAGAGACTAAAATCAAGAAGAACATGAAGGGAGAAAAGGAAAGGAGGGAGGAAAAGGGTATAGAAACAATCAATTCAACCATAATGGTGGGGTGGGGAGGATGACATAGGAAACAACTACTGGGCAGCAGCAGTAGTGGTGGATGTTACTAAAGTGAAAAACAGCAGTGACATCATAGCTAACATTTGTAAGCACTGCACACAAGGAGATGTAGGTGGTTCTCCTTGTGTAACCCCCCACCTAGAAAACCCTATGATGAGACATCAATAGTGTCACACAGGCAGGGCAAGAGCACTAACAGAAAGATAGATAGGAACTAAAGGAAAACACACTTGTAAGAACAGCTAAGGGCTGTCAAAAATGACAAAGCAAGCAATGAACATTCTAAGAAAGACAAATGCCACCAGAAACAACACCACACATAAAATAGGCACATGGAATGTGAGAAGCATGAGCCAAGGGAAGCTAGATATAGTGAAAATGGAAATGCAATGCATGAACATAGCAGTACTGGGGGTGAGTGAGTTAAAATGGATAGGAATGGGCCACTTTGAATCAGACAACCACACAGTGTTCTACTCAGGGAATGAAAAGACAAGAAGAAACAGAGTGGCTTTCATACTAACAAAGGATGTTGCAAAAGCAGTCAGAGGATACAATGCAAAATCAGACTGAATAATCTCAATAAGGCTCCATGGGAAGCCTATGTATATCACCATAATTCAAGTATATGCACTAACCACTGAAACAGAAGAAGAAATTGATAGATTTTACAAAGTACAGGAAGAAATTGGCAACACACAAACACAGAATGTCAAGCTGATCATTGGAGATTAGAATGCAAAGGCTGAAAGCAAAGAAGAATCAAAAACAGTAGACACATTTGGACTGGGCAAAAGAAATGAAGCAGGTGAGTGTGTGATAGATTTTTATGAACCCAACAACCTATTTATTGCAAACACATTTTTCATACAACATAAGCATTAACTATATTCAAATAAAAACACAAATCTAACCAGTAAGACAAAGCAGGGAAGGGAAGAGTGAGAACTCTGGAGAGTCGCAATCCAAATCCACTTTCAAGCAGCCTGGAACAATAGAGGCCAGCAGTTCTTTACTCACCCTGAGATTCCTCCCTCTGTCCTAAAGCCCAGACAAGAGGGAGATTTCTCCCTCTGTCCCAAGTCTGAAATCAAGAAAGCCTACTTCCACATCACATCAGGTTGCTCTCCCAATCCATTCTCCAAATACAAGAGAGGAAGCCTCACTATTATATCCAATCTGTCAGTGGTGATAACAGCAGGAATTCCACTGTCTGTAAATTCTTGGGATTTTTGTTCTGACTTACAGTGCTTCATTGCTCATCCTTCTTCCATAGCTGGGAATGGATGGAGGGGGAATTTGCTCCAGGCTTAAGTACTGGGTGGAGAAGTGCCACTTGGAGCTCTAGCTGGGGTCAGCCAAACCACTGGCATCATCTAGCCCTCAGAGGGCTGGGGAAGTCAATCTCTCACCCAACCATGGTTCTTCATTCCTAGTTTAGGATTATTTTAGCATTAAAAATGAAATAAGAAGTGAACTGGGTATTTTTCTCCCATGGAGAAAACAAAATGGTTGAGGAGCATTCCACTGAAATTGCATTATTTCATTGAAAGGTGGAAAGGGAAAAATGCAGACTGAAAGAGGTTATAAATTCAATTATGTAATGACCCATTTATATTGATGCTCCCGCATTGTGATTAATAGTTGATCAGGATGCTCTCTTGTTTTAATTACATGATGAGTTGGCAATATATCAGTGCTGGGCTTTATTAAACGAAGGAGCTAGCAAATTACATGAATTCTTGGGGGAGGGGAATTACCTCTGATGTAATGTAGAGTTTTACATACACACATACATACACACACACACACACCAGTGATAGGTTTTGACTTCCATGTCAGTGGGGTGGTGAAACCCACTGTGGGATTTTAGTGACACTTCCATAGCAGCTATCCAAAGTTCCAAACATACTTCAAGCATAAATTTCTGTGCCTTAGTCATCTCCTTCACAGTTTAGACTAAAACCCAGATCAGATTCACTATTCCATTGGCATGGAAGACATCAATCAACACTACTACATGCAATTGAATATCTGTGGTATATGCTTTGTCCCATGGCTATCTCAGTTTTGTGGCAAAACATAGCTCTCCTCTCTCTCTTCTGGAAATCCCCTGTTGCAGAAAACTTCCCTTCTCTATAGTCAACAATGTAATGCAGGTATAACTTTTGTTGACTACACAAGATGTTACCTCCTTGATTCCATCTTTTCTGATCATGCCACAAGACAGCATTGTTTTCTTTGACATCTTTTGTTCCAACTGACTGAGTTGTTGGCAAGTCAAATGACATTTCACTTCTGTGTATGTGCAAACAGTCAAGTATGCCAAGGAGAGCTGCCTTCCACCTTCATTGGTTAGTCTCTTAGGTCTGCTTGGTGTGCCAAGCTGCTGCCTAAGATCTGCCAGCAGAAAAAAGACAGAGAATGAATGAGATGAGGAAGACATTGTGTTTTGCCAGATTCAAGGCTCCTCCAGCCCAGAAACACAGGCGCAATGCCAAGGAGATAGGTAGATCTGGATAATTTCTAATGTTCTTAGAATGAGAGGGTTGTGGATTCAAGCTAGTATTAGCTTAACTGGACATTGACCATCTTCACAAGTTTGGACTGTGCTCTTAGAAGGCTGGAATTAATTATGAATTGGCTAAGAACCAGTCTACACAATGAAACTCCTCCACATTCTATACAAATAGAATGTGATCCCATCACACATGATTGGCAGGTTTTCATGCTTTTTGTGGAGGTCAAAAACCTTCCCATACTTCGCAAAAAATGGATTTGTGGCTTTTACTGGATTAACCATGAGGGTGCATATTGTTGGAGATGTGACTATCTGATTTGCATGCCTTCACATGGCAGCATGTTTCAGCAGAGGGCGAATGGGCAGGCAGATGGGCGTTACTGCTAACAAATTTCTGTATGGGTTTTTTGTTACCTAGGTACATATTAAATTTGCCTGTTTTCCTTGACATTTCACATCATTATTTTATTTTAAAAAATTCAAATGTAAACTGGCCATTTGAAACCAGTAGCCACAAGAAACCAGGATGGATTACTAAAGAACTTTCAATTGAGCTGAGTATTAAACAGGACATGTATAAGAAATGGAAAAGTGGGGAAATCACCAAAGAGGAATTCAAACAAATAGCTAGCACATGCAGAACAGCTAAAGCACATAATAATAATAATAATAATAATAATAATAATAATAATAATAATTTATATCCCGCCTCTCTGCAAAGCAATCGGGGCAGCTTACAACATTAAAATTTCATACAGATATATTAAACAGAACATAAATCACGAATCCCACCCGTCCTTTAAGAAGTAAGGATTCTTCTTATTCTAGGCCCGATGGTGCTGGGCCTGGTGTCTGTCCCCCAGATGACATCAGATGGCAATGGAGGGAGGGCTCTTCTTATTATTCTAGAATGGGCTTAGGCTTGCTAGAGAGGTTAAGAACAATAAAAAGGGCTTTTTTTGATTAGTCTATAGCATAAGGAAGAAGGAAATGGTAGTGGCCACTGTATGGAGAAGATGATAAAATGTTAACAGGGGACAGAGAAAAGGCAGGACTACTCAACACCTTCTTTGCCTCAGTCTTCTCACAAAAGAAAAAGGGTGTTCAACATGAGGAAAATGAAGCAGAGGACACAAGAGGAGAAATGCAGCACATAGTAAGGAAAGAGGTAGTACAGGTATACCTGGTTAATCTAAATGAATTTAAGTCCCCAGGACCAGATGAACTACATCCAAGGATAATGAAAGAACTGGCAAATGTAATCTCAGAACCATTGGCAATAATCTTTGAG
>CM034705.1:25951642-25965150 GCA_020142125.1 Phrynosoma platyrhinos
CCACCCAAGCCACCACCACCTCCTCCCTGATCCTAATCTGGTGGTGCAGCAAGGCCAGGGAGACCTCCTTGGGCCTGAGGCACAGGTGGCACGGCACGCCCTCCCTGGGGCTGGAGATGAGGCACAGCATGAATTTATATTAATGTTTTCATTTTATTAATGTTTGGGGGGTTTAATTGGTCATGTCCTCCATTTTTTTCTTGAATGCCCTACATTTTCTCCGACACTTTGTCCTACATTTTTCCTAGTTTTGTGGTAGAGAATTATGGCAACCCTAAGTCAGAGAAATGTAGCCGCCTCGTCCTTTCCTGAAATAATACAGAGGTTGACTGGGGAAATATTGCACTACATGCAACAACATGCCATCTGAACACATTTGTACACCTTCTTCAACATTGCAAGAGCAGAAAGGACCAGTTTCAGAGCAAAAATGCATGTTACATCACTGGATAGCAATAGCAATAGCACTTAAATGTCTATACTGAGCACTCTCTAAGTGGTTTACAATGTGTTAGCTAATTGCCCCAAACAAGCTGAGAACTAATTTTACTGACCTACAAAAGGATGGATGGATGAGTCAACCTGGATCACCCCATCTTCTGTCTGTCTGTCTGTCTGTCTGTCTGTCTGTCTGTCTGTCTGTCTTTCACTCTCTCTCTCTCTCTCTCTCTTTCCCTTTCTCTTTTTTAAATGCAATGCTGTGAAATAAATTTGAAGCAGCAGTACTGAATGGCATTTGAAAGGTTGAAACCTTCCCCTTTGTAATGGTTTGCAATCAAAATTGGCCCCTTACCCTGGATTGCTATTTGTCCTTGAACAAAGTGGGTGAAGAACAAGGCCTCTGCATTTGAATTTGCAAGGATGAGGGTATTTTGATGAAGTGGCTACTCCAATACAGTACCTGGCAGTACTTCATGGTTACATTTACCACAAAAACAAAATGAAGATCAACCACAGACTGTCCTACAGGTCAGGTTTAGTTACTAGTGGTTAGGTATCTGTTTTGCTTGCACAGATAAGAGAACAGCACTGCAAAAAAAATCTGTTTGAGGCAGCTGGATAGACATAGAGCTAGCTAGATGAAGTGATGATCTGACTCAAAATAAAGCAACTCTGTATCATGCTGGCAAGGCCCTTTCAGATTTTCTCATGCAGCCAATGTCTTGGGTCAATTAGTCCCATAAATCCCTTAGGACAGGGGAAGCTACTTAGCTGGTCTGGGCTTTTGCAATGAAACTGATTGAACTATATCTTACCAAAGGGTTCTTTCCCTTCTTCTTTGGATAGTCTTTTTGTTTGAATCTACAGGTCTGTGACAGAGATGTTTAAACTGTAGTCCAAGGACCAGTGAGGGTCTTCAAGCTTTCTCTTACTGGTCTATGGCTGACAGGCACCATGCTCCCAAATACAGAAGTAAGAATACTGTTGAGCCTCACCTAAGGCTGAAGCTGACAAACATTACACCTAACTTCACTGATGTTTGCTCTTTAAGGCAGCCAATTCATTGCATTAGAAGGTAAGACTTCTGTTATTGAATTATGACTTATGTATGTGCTTGCATTTGGAGGGGAAAAAAAGCTGTGTGACAGAAGCACAATGTCAGCATAGCATACACAATTATTTATTTTGACCCACTGTCACCTCTGGTCAAACCGATTTGGCAGACCTTTGAAATACTACAAAACCTATGAAATCTTTTTATGAAGATGTCAGTGAAATGAGTGAATGGGAAAACAGCTGCCCTTCAGTACTTGATCCTGGATGATTCTGCTGACCTGGCTTGTATTGCTGAGACCTGGTTGGATGAGGTGTGCATGTGTGGGGAAAGGGGGAATCTCTTTCCACTTTTTCCACTGGGGTTCTTTGTGCAGCAGCAGAGACCTGGGAGGCAGGGAGGAAAAGTGGCAGTGGTCTATCATGATCCCATCTTTGTGACCAGGTGCCATTTGCCATAGGTTGTAGATACATGAAGTTGGGTATGGAGTGGGGGTACTGATTAGGATGGTCTGCCCCAGGAGTCTGATTGGTACAAATAGTTTCCTGGTGACACCTGGTGAGTTTCATGTTGCCTTAGCAAGTGATTATGTTGATGCTGTGGTTGATCTCTACAATAGGGAATAAGCCAGAGTGATAGACTCAAGCACTCCTGAGTATCCCTTTTCATGGAGTGGAGCCAAATCAGCTCCCTCTTTTTCCAAAGAACTGGTAGTAATGAAACAAGTGAGTCAGATACTAGAGTGACATTGGTGGAAGACTCATAGTGAGTCTCACCAAACACAGGATAGATTCTATTTGAAGTCCTACTCCGTAGCAGTAAGAGCAGCAACAAAAATATTATTTTCAGCCACTCTTATGTCTGAAAGGAGCCATCAGTGGAGCTGTTTCAAGTGGTCAGAGGTTTATTGCACACTGGTCCTCAAGAAGAGAATGTACACCACTCAGGAGCCTGTCGTGAAGCATTTATAAGGCATTATGTCCTGTTATTAAATACCTTTATTTTTTCCAATTTGAGGATGTGGACAGGATCCTTAGAGAAATGAGAGCTAACACATGTATGAGAGATCCTTGCCCTTCCTGGCTCATTAAGCAAGCCAGAGGGCAGCTGGCTGAGTGGGTGAAGGAGGTAGACAAAGCAGACGACTAATAAAGTCGTCTTCTGGGCAGAGAAGAGGAGGGGCAGCCGCACGAACGGCACCCCTTCCTCTCTCCGAGGTCGCCCCCAGATGCGCCGGCCGTCCACACGACCGGCGCATTGGGGATGACCTCACGCCGCGGCGACCACATGCGCCGCGGTGGAAAAGACAGCGAAAGTGCGCCCACCGCTTTTAGTGCGCACTTTCGCTGTCTTGAGGAAGGAGCGCTGATTTAACGCTCCTTCCAGGGTCGCCGACGGTGCGCCGCGGTGCGGCTGCCGCGGTCCAGCGGCGCTCCGTCCCGCGGCACACGGGAAGCTCCCGTCTGCTTCCCCCCAATGTCTCCTTGCAACAAGACAGAGTTCCAGTTTTCTTGTTAAAAGATAGTCTATTGTGCTGAAATTAAGGAACCCTTTAAACATTTGCATTGCATTCTCAAACAGCCCATTGTCTAGCACATTTGATGTCCTCTTCCCCCCCCCCCCCGAAACAAATGCACCCTGAGCTCTGGGTGCAAGTCCCATCTTCTCCTGCTCCTAGGAATAAAGATCTCTAGATCCCTATTTTCAGTGGAGACAGGCTGCCAAGTAGACAAATTTCTTAAAGGGCTCAATGGGCTTCTTAATCATGCTCAAAATGAAGAACATTTTGAAATTCTTCCTGGATGTAAAGTTAAAATGTAGGGCATGTTCTGGAAAAGGAGGACATCTGGTCACCCTGGCCTTGCATCAATTCATTTATTAAATTTATATCCTTCCTTGCTTTCAAGGAACTCATAGTTGCATATATCATACTTACCCTCATCTTAAGCTCACAAAAAAACTTGCCAGTTGATTAACTGAGAGAAACTGGTTTGCCAGTGCTCATCAAATGAGCTTTGTGCTATGTGGGGATTTGAATCCTGATTGAAATTAAAATTGCACAGTTATTTAAAGAAATTCAATTTAGGATTATCATAACAAATTTAAATTACCAAATATGGGGTGAGATCCTGCATTGGCTTGTATAGTGTAATCCTCTACCTTCAGAGTTACACACTGATTGGGCTGCATAGTTTTTGTAAATGGCAACATTGGGCAAGTGTATGCACAACTAAATGTGCATGCACAAGCAAAGGCAAGTCTATGAAAATCCCATGTCATCCATGTGCATATGCATCTGTATGTGCAATAGCACTGTGTGCACAAAGAACTTATACAGTTCTTTGAAAATATTTGAATAACTGAACTGATATAATTGCATTTGGTCCCACCTCCCTCAGTTCTTCTTAAGCATTTCCAGGGCAGGTGTTGCCTATTGTAACTGCTGAGGGGTAAAATGGTGCTTAGCCTCAACAAAGCTGCCTACCCTTGACCTAAAAATGCAGGTCAAAGGAGGCAGTGGCTCAAGTGGTTAAGATGCTGACCCTGTTGATTGCAAGATTGGTAGGTTGGCAGTTCAAGGCCTGGGTGCTGTATGATGGGGTGAGCTCTTGTCACTAGTCCCAGCTTCTGCCAACGTAACAGTTTGAAAGCATGCAAGTGCAAGTAGATAGGTAGGTACCACTTCAGTGGGAAGGTAAACAGCATTCTGTGCAGTCATGCTGGTCCCATGATCACAGAGTAGTCTCTGACAATGCTGGCTCTTCGGCTTAGTAACAGAGATGAGCACCAACCCCTATGGTCGGACCTGACTTGACAACCTTGTCAACGGGGAATACCTTTACCTTTTATATACCAAGGAGATCACTGTAACTAGATTCTGGCGTGTAAAAATATGTCACTGAATACTAAAGTTAGGATGGTTGATGCTGAAATATTCCCCATTTCTATGTATGGTTGTGAAATCTGGATATTTAAAAAAAGCTGGTATGAAGAAAATCAATTCATTTAAGATGTGGTGCTGGTTCTGCAGACATTGTGGACTGCTAAAAAGACTGATAAATGGGTCATAGAGTGAAACAAGTCTGAACTCTCCCTAGAAGCTAAGATGACTAAACTGAGGTTGTTGTACTTTGGTCGTATAATCAGAAGACATGACTTACTAGAAAAGATGACAATTCTTGGTAAAGTTGAGGGCAATAGGAAAAGAGGAGGGCCACATAGCAGCTGGATAGATTCAACCAGAAAAGCCACGGCAATGAATCAGCAAGAGCTGAGCAGGATGACTGAGGATAGGGTGACTTGGAGGTCTCTTATTCATAAGATTGCCACAGGCTGAAGTTGACATGAAGGCATTTACCAACAACAAAACAACATTAAAATCTCACACACTAGTGAATGGAAATTTCCTGTAGTCCTTTACCATTCTGTAATTGTTGCTAATAGAACAGCTTTCCTTATTATATTACCTTTCTATTTAAAAAAAAAAAGAATATTCAATGCAAAATTCAATGTTTGGATAAGACTCTGCCTCTTAATATAGGCATCTTCTCTGCATAAAATCCTCAGCATTGACCTATTATTATGATTAACCAATTTAAAAATAAATAAATCATGTTGGTAGATACATTCTTCTGCAAAATGAAAAGAAAACCAAACTCAATGTGAGTCATGGTTTCATATTAAATTTATTTATTTACATTTCTGTCTCTTATGGTTGGTATTTGAAAGCTGTTGGTTGCCAAATAATTAAATGGAAAGAAAACAAACTAAACAAACAAAAAGATACAGATGAGAAACTCTTCATTGATTATTTATGGTACAGTTCAGGGATTTATCTAGTCATTACAACTACATAGCCCTCCCAACAGTGTGAAGCACTGAAAACTAATCAGCTCGTACTATGATCACACAAAACAATAGCATAACATTATTTCCAGTTTGGTTACATCCCCAGGTGGACATGTTGAAATGACACTAGCAAAAAAAGAAAATGACATTTGTGTGGCTAATTAGCTTTTGCTTGCCTTTAGGCTTTGCCCAAAGAGAAGGGGGGGGAAATCATACTGTTGTCTTAATGATAACTATACAAATGCTGAATTCTGATATTAATAGGAAGTAATTACTCAGTTTTTTCCCCTGCTAAAGTGTTTGTAAACTAGCAGGCAACTATGCTAGTAGCAATTAAATAGGAATGATGAAAAGAAGGAGGGTGCTTGACATAATTTTGTCCCATTTTAAATGCCAGCTTCTGAGCATTAGGAGGAATCCATTATTCCCCCTATATCCAGGAGTGATCACATTACAACCATCTTAAAATTACCGCACTGGCTGCCAATTAATTTTTGGGCAAAGTACAAGGTGTTAGTTATTACTTTTAAAGCCCTATATGGTTTGGGTCCAGATTACCTACAGGTTCGCCTTCTCCCATACAGTCTGCCCTGTACACTCAGATCTTCTGGGAAATGTTTGCTTCAACCAGCCAAGACTAGACTGACAGTGATTTCCCAAAAGACCTTTTTGTCTGCTGCTCCCAGACTGTGGAATGACCTGCCGGGGGAGATACAACAGTTGAAAATGTTGACTGCATTTAAAACAGCATTAAAGACATATCTCCTCTGGCAGGCTTACTCAGTCAATTTTAAATCATGACTTTTTAATTTGTATATGTACACTTATGAGTGTATTTTAATGGTGTTATAGTATTGTATTTTAACTGTGGGTTTATGTGTTTTTAATTGTGTTTTGTATTTTAATATGCTGTACCCTGCCTTGAGCCTTGAGGAGAGATGGCAAAGAAATAAAATTTCTTCTTCTTCTTCTTCTTCTTCTTCTTCTTCTTCTTCTTTCTTCTTTCTTCTTCAGTGCTACCCAAAGTGGTGGCCCTTGGACTGGTGCTATTGGCAAGCTTTTGGTGCTGGTCCACAGTTTCCAGAAAAGAATGCTTCTAGGAATCTTCCAGGAAAGAAAGAAAAGGTTGCACCCAATGGGCACAAATATGGTGCTGGTCCCTGGCACATGGGGAAAAGCCATATATCACAGAACTTAAGAAGCACTAACTGAGGTTTTGTGAACTATACCATATAAAGGCTTATGTTGAATTCCTGCCAATTGGATTATTAGCTGAGCTGGATGTGAGATATTACTGTAGATCTGGGCTGCATCTACACTGCAGTTTGACAATGACATCACTTTAACTGCCATGCTCAGTGCTATGGAATTCTAGGGTTTGTAGTTTTGTAAGAGATTTTAACCTTCTCTGTCAGAGAGCTCTGGTGTCACAGCCACAACAAACTACAAATCCTGGGATTCAATAAATAGAACCATGACAGTTAAAGCTGTGTCAAACTGCATTAATTCTGCAGTGTAACAGCAGTCATGGTGGATTGCTGGAGTTGATGAGATTGGAATTTGTGTTTTGTTTTTCCCTTAGAAGGATCTGTGTATGATATGATAAAGCAGGGGTCGGCCTTAGATCTTTTTGGCTTTCTACTCCCATCAGTCCTTGCTAGTATCACCAGTCACAGCGAAGGTTTCTCACAGTCACAGCAAAAAAGGGCCAACTGTTCATCTTCGTGAGAAACCAGTGTGTTCCATTTCTCTGATGTTTTTGGAAACCTTTCCAGACCATCTAGGTGAGCATCCAGTTTCTCACTGCAGCTAAGCAGTTACTTGCACTGTATGGAGTATAAACACTGTATGAGAGCAAATAGCTCTTCCTTGCTGCTGCCTCACTCCCAGAAAGTGGGTTTCCCTTCCATATTTACTCTGTACATGGAGATACAGTAGACCCATCACAATTAATATTTATTGACCCACCATTATTTTGGACAATGTCCCTAAAATGCCCTCCAAGCCAGCATTGAGTTCCAAAAATCAGAGGTGGGCAGCTGTGCTGGATCTGAGGGCCATCTCAGAAGAATGTGTCGGAGACCAACGTTCCAATCTTCACTCAGCCATGGAAACTCACTGGATGACTTTGGGAAAGTAACATACTCTCAGCCTTAGAGGAGGGCAGTGGTAAACTTCTTCTGAATAAATCTTGCCAAGAAAACCCCATGATAGTTTCACCATAAGTTGAAGTTAGCGTGGAGGCACATAAGAACAACGTATAAGCACTATGGAGATGAAGTTTATTAAAGACGAAGTTTTGTGGCAGAGGGGCATCCACCTATAAATGAATTGTATTTTCCTCGAGTCACAGTAACTTTCCAGTAAGGGAACTCTGTTTGTCTGCCATAAATCAATGTATGTTATGGTTTGAAGTGGATTCTGTATATTACATCACATGCTGAATTCACACAGAATGCTAAATAGGCCTTTTGTTCCATGTGGACTAAAACTATGCCCTGAAGCACATGCAACCCTCTCTTATAGCAGTGCAACTGAAAAGACTAATGAATGTAGATGAAAAGAAGAAGATTCACATTTCTGTGTGGATGTAACTCTCTCACAACTCCAGCCTACCAATGGAACACAAGTTGCCTTGAAAAACATTTTCAGGAACTATGATGCATGGCAGAAGAAGTGATGTACATAAAACCATTTGTACCTTTTCAGAAAACCTAGATGTTTTGAAAAAATTCACACACAAGTGTATGCAAATTTCTACATGCAAAACACCTATAAAACCCACTCACAACCACATATAGAAATGGGATGCATTGAAAGTGCTTGTGGGGAACTGAGAATAGGAATGTGCAAATTTTACATCTGTTTAGTGGTTAAGACACCAATTCTGATGATCGTAAGGTCAGAAGGTTGGCAGTTCGAAGCCCTAGTGCCACATGATGGAGTGACCTCCCATCACTAGTCCCAGCTTCTGCCAACTTAGCAGTTCAAAAGCATGCAAATGCAAGTAGATAAATAGGTACCACTTCAGTGGGAAGGTAACAGCATTCTGTGCAGCTATGCTGTCCACATGATAATAGATTTGTTTTTAGGCAACACTGGCTCCTTAGCTTAGTAACAGAGATGAGGAATGTCTGATTATGACTAGACATTCATGTCAAGGGGAAACCTTTACTTTTACCTTACACTTCCCTTCCCACTTCCATGTTCAGACTGTCTTCACTACCATTGTTGTTGATGGTTTTTTACCATGATGAGAGCCATTTTTCCCTGTCTTATTTTTCTTCAGAAAGGCGAATGTTCTCAAGTATATGTCTTACTTGGAAACATTTTCCCAAGTTACTAATGAATGTTTAAGTGATGTTTTGCACACATTTCAAACATGTATTTTTGGACACATCCATAGCCATATGGCAGCATGAGTACAAATTGCATCTACCCAGCAGAAAGTTCCAGAAGTGAGGACTGAAATAAGACCATCAATTCTTGGATTATAATTAGATTCCTTGGATTATAATCAGCAACTCAGCGAGAATGAGACAGACAGATGTTCTCTTCCACACTTGTTGGTAATGGTGGCAACATCATTTTTCATGGAAAGTTGGCCACTATTACTAATCTTCCCACTGGAAAAAAAAATGAGCTTCTGAGGAATTCCAAGAAGCACTGCAGCATGTTTGAAAACCACTGGAATGCATGAAATAAATACTGTTGCTACTACTACCTCTTTTATTTCTTCCCCCTCCCCCAAATTTGGACTCCAGACAAGTTAGAATTTAAATATGGGGCCTTTGCAGACTTCCAGAAATAGTGCAAATTGAGTCCACTTTAAGGGTTAGGGTTAGTGCTAGGGAATCATGGGAATTGGTGTTGTTGTTTTTTCTGAGACATTGATCCTTCTCTGTCAGAGAGCTCTGGTGCCACAATAAAATACAGTTCCCATGATTCCCTAACCCTAACCCTGACCTTTAAAGTGGACTGAATTTGCACTATTTCTGGCAGTCTGCAAAGGCCCTTAGTTATACATTGCAACTAAAAAGATACAAAAGCAAACATTAAAATAGAATTAATCTATTTTCCAAAATTAGTTTTTTTAAAAAAAATACACTTAAAAAGATAAACAGCAATTAAAAGCAGTCCAGTTTAGAACAATATAGCACGCTTTAAACACCATTCTTTTTATTCTGAAAGCCTGTTAGAATAAACAGGGTTTTCCCTGCTGATGGAAGAACAGCAAGGAGGGGGCCATTCTGGTCTTTCTGGAAAGGGAGTTCCAGAGGCTAGGGACAGCCACCTTGAAGATGCTATCTCACCTCCCCACCAACCATGCTTGTGAAGGAGGTGGGTCCAAGTGAAGAACCTCTCCTGAGGATCTCAGAGCCTGCACAGGCTCAGATACAGAGAATCATTCTACCATATAGTCTGGACCTAAGCCATATAAGAATTTATAGGTCATACCCAGGACTTGGAATTGTTCCCAGAAACAGACTGGTAGCCAATGGAGCTTTCGTAATAAGGAATTTATATGGCCCCTGGTAGTTCACTCCAGTTAACACCCTGGCTTCAGCTCTTTGTTCCAGCTGAAATTTGTAAACACTAATCCAAGACAGACCCACACAGTAATTATTAAAGTAATCAAAATGGGATGTAATTAAGGCACGCACCACTGTGGCCAGATCAGGTATCTCAAGAAATAGGTGTAGTTGACCCACATGTTTTAAGTGGACACTGCAGAGAACTGGGCCTCTAGACTCAACGCTGAATCCAGGAGCATACTCAAGCTGTATGCCTGCATTTTCAGAAGGCATGTGACTGCATCCAGCAAATCCCCATTCCCTGATCTACCTTTCAACTGGTCAGGAGCACCTCTGTATTGTCTGGATTAAGCTTTAGTTTGTTTGCCTTCATCCAATCCATTGCTGACGCCAAACACTAGTTTAGAGCAAAACAACTTTCTTGGAGTTAGCTAGATAGGTGAATAAGAGTTGGGTGTCATCAATATACTTGTGGACAAGTTCTTCCAAAGGTTTCATGTAGATGCTGAATAGCTTGAGGACATTACTGAGGGATTCCATAAGTCAATGGCCAGAATGATGAACCTAAGTCCCCCAGTACCATCTTCTGAGTTTGTCCCTCTAGGAATGAATGGATCCACTATAAAACATTGCCTCTAAGTCTCATCCCATTGAAGCAGCTCAGGTCAATGAAGCAGCTCAAAATGGTATTCATAGCACATTTTTCTTGAATGTCCTACATTTTGTGGTGTCTTGTCTTCCATTGTGGTTATGACATCTGGTCATCCTGTGCAAGGCTACCATTTCTAGAGAAAAATCCATCTTCACCATCATTCCTAGTTTATCTAAGTTTTCTAATTCTTCATAGATTTCTGTTCATTATTTGAATTCACATTACCCAGTGGCCATTAGTGGATTCCATGCCAGTGAAATAGTAAAGCTTCTCTGCGTTTCAGTCTGTATTTTAAAGGAGCTACTGAATGTGTTGAATCATATCCCCAAAAGAGATAATAGTTCCTTTGAAAGATTCTTTAGATTTTGGATTAAAACCCAGAGTGGATTTACCACCCTGCTGATATGGAAGCCACCAGCCTCCACTGACATTATCATTGCACAATAAAGCTGTTATCTTTCATATTTATTCACTGTACAATAAAGCTGTTATCTTTCATAGCTTTCAAACAGAATATGCTGTTTCTTTTAGAAGTGGGGAAAATGTGTCCTCAAATTAGCTGCATTTGATGGTTTGAAGTTAATTCATCTAGGAAAATTGGATTGTACTTTTCTTATCAACCACTGCTACCTTGATGTTGTTCTGAAAAATCCATTCCAGTTTGATAATTTCAAGTGACAACTTTGAAAGTTTGCTATTCATCTGCTCTTAATCACTGGAAGCTTTGATATCCATCAGTTCTGTGACAGGAATGTCACGGCCCATTTCTTTTTGCAATAAAAAAAATGGGTAGCAAGCCCTTGTTGAATTTTGCTTTTGCTGTAAATATCTTTCTGGGATGAAGTCTGATCCTTCACTGTGACTCTCTCCATAAACCAATGATTTAGAGAGAGACATAAAATAAAATGGGGTCATTGCATGCTAGAGCAGATTTAATGGAGGTATCCCTCCTTCTTCCCTCCCCTCTCTTTCTGGCCCAGTCCAAGCCATTTTGCTGCCTGAAGCAAAGATGGAACTCTGCCACACAGAGTAGCATTCTTGACTACACCAGTGATGATGGAACAGTGTCCTTCACCTCACCTATTTTGGGTGACACAAGAGAGACTAAGGGGGGTTGCAGACTGCCAGAAATAGTGCAAATTGAGTCCACTTTTAGGGTTAGGGTTAGTGCTAGGGAATCATGGGAATTTTTTTCTGAAACATTGAGTCTTCTCTGTCAGAGAGTTCTGGTACCACAATAAACTACAGTTCCCATGATTCCCTAACCCTAACCCTAACCCTAACCCTTAAAGTGGACTCAATTTCCATTATTTCTGGCAGTCTGCAACCCCCCTAACTTGGCCATACCGATAGTGGGCTGCACCCAGCATCTGCTGCCTAGGGAAAATGTCTCATTCTGCTTAATGGCAGACTCTCTCTTAACCATAGAATTATAGCATTGGACGACTACCTGCCATGCAGGAATACAAAATCAAAGTACTGCCAAACAGATGACCATCTAGTCTCTGTTTAAAAATCTTCAAAGAGGGAGACTGCACCACACTTTGAGGCAACTTATTCCACCTTCAGACAGCTTTTTCCATCAGGAAACTCTGCCTAATGTTTGGGTGGAATCTATTTTCCTGTAGTTTGAATCTGCATAACCTAGTCTCTAGAGTAGCACAAAATAACCTTGCTCCATTCTGAATGTGTCCTCCCTTCAAATATTTAAACATAATTTTCATGTCACCTCTTAACTTTCTCTTCCTCAGGCTAAACAATACCCAGCTCCCTAAACCACTCCTCATAGGGCATGGATTTCAGACCTAAAAGATGGGGAGCAATCTATAGGATCAATTTTCTCAAGAGTGTCTCCATCAAACCAGACTATATAATGTGGTCTTTTGAGTTGTGATGCCAACACAGCAACTCTTTCTGTAATCAAGCCCCGGGCATACAGTGGTACCTTCCAAAACTTTGAACATTTGATAATTGTTTGCTTCTTTTATTTTTTCTGTGATTCTTTTTGAAACTGCCATTTATTATAAATTGCACTGGAAAGTGACTGCCAATATATGTAGCAAGGAAACTGAAGAGCGGGGGAAGAGACAGATGACCATGCAAATCAAGGGTAGGTGACTGTGAGTGGGCTGGGACCATTTTTCAAACAAATACATCCCATACCCCCAACATATCTCACTTTGTTTGAGTTTTGTTTTCAGCCATTTTTCTGTTTGGGGATCAGGGAAGATGGACACGGCAAATCCCCTGCATATTGTGATCATTTGGACTCTTTTTTTTTTTTCCTATTTTGTTGGCAGAAAAAAAATGATCTAAAATTACATATATATATATATTTGAATTGAAGAGATTGCAGGTTGCAGGGGGGTCTCCTGGAGACACCAAGGACTACAGAAAGAGGGAAATGTGGTACTTTCCCTATATAGATCCACATAGCCCCTCCAGCAGTATTTTCTAAGTTAATATTTGTTGATATATAAAATGCTACTCTTGGGCACTGCTTCCTTCCTCTTTTTCCTCTTGAGTCTTATTGTGATGTTGCAGAAAAAAGCAGCAGCATACATGGGCTTTCCATATAGGATGCTCTTAGTTATTGTTATTTCCCTTATTTATAACCCACCTTTTCCTCCAGGATGAGGATGTAAGATGGTGTACAAATTAAAAGCAAATGCAAGGTAGATGAAAACATACAAAGTCATTACAATGTAACTGTAATGAAAAACAATCAAACCATGAAAGATCAATCATACCCAAATAATTTAAAATGTTTTTTTTTTTAAAAAAAAAAATGTAAAGAACCAGGAGGGGAAATCCTATTAAAGCTCTTTCTTTAAAAGCAACCCAGGTCCAACAGCCTTTTGGAATGAAGAAATCTTTGGGTGCATCTGCATTGCAGAAATAATGCAGTTTGGCACCACTTTAGTTGTCCTGGCTCAATGCTATGGAATTCTGGGATTTTTAATTGTGTGAGATATTT
>CM034705.1:25986230-26011975 GCA_020142125.1 Phrynosoma platyrhinos
TTAGAGCCAGAGGTGAAGAGCTACAACTCCCATCATCCCTGACACCTGAGACTCGACAATACTTGAAGGTAGAGATTTGAGATTGGGAGTAAAACACTTGAATACATCAATACTACAAGTCTGAACTTTTGCTTACCACTCCATCACATTAGCACTCATGGTTCAAAACATACAACATGAGGTTGGGTAGCAGGGAGCAATCATACAATTTCCTAGAGGAAGGGCAAATAAAGCCCAACTCCCCCAATGTAAAAAGTCTTAGCTCAGTGGTAGATCCTATGTTCTGCATGCAGAAAGTCCCAAGCTGACATGTCTTGGAATCAGCCATTTTTGAAATCTTAGACACTGCCTACCAGTCAACAGTAAAAAGGAAGATTATCTAATAAACAGATTTGGCATAAGGAAGTTTTCTTGGGCATTTCTTAGGCACTGCAGGATCTCACTTAAGAACAGGCCAGACAAATACTGGCAATGCCAGGGTGAGGTTGTGGTGGCTGGTGATTTCCATATCAGTGACTTAGGGGGGATGCAGACCAGCCTAAAGGGTCAGCTTAAGGGTGGAGTTGGGGTGCGTCAACTGCATGCCGGTCACCCCACCTCTGCCCTGACTCCACCTTGACACCACACACCCATTTGCATGGCATGCGGCATCAGGGTACCCTGTTGGTGCAACATGTGCACACGCTGCGCCAAAAGGACACAAAAGAGCCACCATGGCGGCTCTAAGGTGACATTTTGTTGCTTTTTTGGGGGTAGCAAAAAAGAAGATTGGGGGTGTTGCATGAAGCCACTGGGAGAGATCATTAATAGACATGGGGCGGGGTGTTATCAATACACTGGTGACACCCAAATAATTTCTCCATGTCTCAGTCAGCTGCCATGACGGCAGATGGCAGTTCTCCCCTCAATCAATGTCTTGAGCCAGTAATGGACTAGATGAGGAAAAATCAACTCAAACTGAATCCAGACAAAATGGAGGTACTTAGAGTAGGGGGCCCCAAACCAGGTACTGAGTTGCAATCTCCAGTCCTGGATGGGGTCATGCTCTCCACTAAGGACTGTGTTCACAGTCTGGGGGTGCTCCTAGACTCATCGCTTCACATGATAGATCAGGTGAATGCGATAGTCAGAAGCTCCTGTTATCAGCTTTGGCTGATACGCCAGCTGCGCTCTTTCCTGGAAGTAAGGGACCTAGAAACTGTAGTACATGCACTGGTAACCTCACGACTCAATTTCTGCAATGCACTCTACATGGCGCCACCCTTATACCTAGCCTGGAAACTACAACTAGTACAAAATATGGCAGCCAGGTTGATCACCTGAACACTTAGGAGTGATCAGTTTACACCTGTTTGAAATCTCTCCACTGGCTGACTATTGGTCCAACCTACCTAAGGGATTGCCTTCTTCCATATAATCCACCCCGTGCCCTCAGGTCCTATGGGAGGAAGTTGCTCCAGCCGATAAAAACTAGACTAACAGCAACCTCCCAGAGGACATTTTCTGTCACCACTCCCAGACTGTGGAACACCTTGCTGGAAGAGATCCATCAGATAACAAGCTTAGATAGCTTTAAAAAAAACCCATCAAGACGGAACTCTTCCAGCAGGCCTGCCTGGAATAGATCACCTCATCTAACTTGGTCTCCCTCCTGTTAGACATCCTTCCACATCTTTATTTGTGTCCCAGAGTGCCTATTGTTTTTAATTCTGTGTTTTAACTGACATTTGTATTTAGTATCTTTTTAATGCGAGGGAGGTCACTGTTATTTGTTAATATTGTTTTATTGTCTATTATAGGGGTAGTTTTATTTAATCTAATTTTATATGTAAGCCACCTTAATTGCCACAGCAAAAGGCGGGGTATAAAATATTATTATTATTATTATTATTATTATTATTATTATTATTATCATTATCATTATTATTATTATTAGTGAACCAGGTCTGAGTTTTAGTCAGAACTTTTAAGTAGCTGTCCAGGTGCTGAACCAATTTTAAGAATAAGGTTCTGCCTCTCAGATAGCTGCTTTAGTTTGGACATGGAAGCCACCAACCACCACTGACTTATGAAGCCTCAGCTTCATAGTGGGTTAAGTTCATTGTGGGTGTGAACACAGTTTCAGGGTATCCTAGATGATCTGTTATGTCAATCACAAAATAAATCTATTCATAAAATCAAAATACATACAATATTGCCCTGTAAAATAAGAAATTGTCCTTTGAATATTCTACCAGACAAATGTCTAGATGTTTTTTTTTCCTTTGACAGTTCCTGCAAACCAATTTCCTATTTGAAATGTTAATGTGCCCTTGAAAAAGTCTGCTAAAGACAGAAGACTGCCCAGCTGCCTTTGTGTGTAAAGCACAGAGACTCACACTAAAAGAAGAGTTCCCACTTTACCTTTCATTAGATGTGTAAATTGTCATTTGCAACTGTGGTTTCCCCACCCTTACCCCATACACATACACATGTCAAACTACAGAATTCCCATAATTAGAGTGCAATGGAATTGCAGCAAATTGCTCTCAGTAGAAAGAAGGACAGTTTAAATGTTTCTTATGGGAGAAGTGAAGGTCATATTCTGGATGGGGGAGGTTGAATAAATGAATGGCTCCTGCTACCTGGATGATCAAAAACATTTTTAATATACCTTAAACATATAGTATAATACATGTCAGAACTGAGTATAAATTTTCTTGACATGAAATTATACTGTTTAATGAAAACAAGCCACAGATGGATGGGAGACTTCACTTGAATGCTTTGTCAACCCACCTCCATTCCGAGAATACCTGGCACCAATAAAGACAGAGGTAAAAGTAAAGCTCTTTCTCCTCAATTTTACACGTCATTTACTTGCCCACATTGACTCTTCAATTAGATGAACATTTTCCAATGTCATATGCAGCACTGGGGAAGAAAAGTGGTTTTATATATTCCTGGACTTGCTTCACAGGAAAGAGTGTTGTACAAAGGTTTTATAGGTTGATGGATTCTATCCGAAAATGAGGTTTGGCATGGTTGTACTTGGTAATGATTTGGTACCTTTCCCCTCCAAAATCCTAGGCATATAGATTCCCACAGTCACAAGGTGGCACTCAGAAAGTCCCAATTCTCCCTTCAAAACTCTGCAGTGTCTTCTGTTGTAATTCACCTTAACATCAGTTTCAGCAGCCCAAAGACACCCAGATTTTAAATAAAAGAGAACCACTGACAACAGCTGGCAGGTTAACTGCCTTAGCTCAGTGCTAAGGAATCATGGGAACTGTAGTTTATTGTGGCATCAGAGCTCTCTGACAGAAAAGGCTCAATGTCCCAGAAAAAAATACAGTTCCCAAGATTCCCTAACACTGAGCCAGGACAGTTAAAGTGGCCTCAAGCTGCATTATTTCTAGAAGTTTGTAAAGGCCCACAGTTTGGGACTTATTCTGCTCAAAAATTTGAAGTTGCAGGACACAGCTTTTTCTGCAAAGAAAATGTCTGGCATCCTGTATTGTAGGTACAGATTCATAAACTAGTGTTATGAATCCATAATAGTTCCGTATTCAGTTATACCACATATTCATTATTGTGGCACTATTCCCACAATTGTAAATGCCCCCCCACATCCACCTTCACACTCCAGGGGGCTTTTCTGAGTAATGGAAGTCTTTTCTGCTAGCAGTCAAGGCTCAGCATTTCCAGTCCTCTCCCACCATCACGTGAGATGCAGCAATTACGAGCAAGACCCCAATCACAATTCCTCATTGCACTACAGATCACTGGTGGTGTGGGACTGGAAATGTTTTTTATGATGCAATCCAATCACCAACAGAACAGAGCTCCATTGCTCAGAGAAGCTGTAAAAAGTTAGCAAAGGTAAGTTGGTAGGTCAGGCCATGATATGTTAGTTATCTGTTCACAACTAAGGCCTTTATGACTACAGCCTGCTATCTCTTCACAATCATACTAGTTTAAGAATAGAAAAATCCCAGTTTGGCATAATTTTTAATCCCACTTTTTCCCATGATAGGTCTTTGGCAATCTATTGTTACGGGATCTGTTTTCCACACTGCCATATGGCAGAAATGGGGGACAAGGGATCACAGCCACCATCTGCTCTGTGAATGTGCACAAAGCAGATGGCTTTGGGAAGCTCTTGGCCACTGTGATTACTGTGAGGGGGAGAGGAACAGAATCATGGCTACTCACACTATGTGACTGCCTAACCCAGGGGTAGGCAACCTTTCCCCTTTAAGGGCCGAGGGACTTCAACTCCCAGAATCCCAGGAGCTATTGGCCAACATGGGACTATTGGCCAAAATGGCTGAGGCTTCTGGGAGCTGAAGTCCCTCGGCCCTTAAAGGGGAAAGGTTGCCTACCCCTGGCCTAACCCAATTGGAACTGTAGCACAAGGGACCTATCACATGAAGGCAGTCATGGAATAGCAGTGAAAATCAGTGGCATCCCAGGGGGGGCAGCACAGGGGGACACCCCAGAAGGGGAGTGACATCCCAGAAGAGGGAGGTAACACCCAGTCAGCCCCCCGACCCCTGTAGGCACTCCTTCAGCCCATGTGGGTGCCCCTTGGGGCTGCGCAGGTGTTATTTCAGGCTCAGGAGGGTCTCTGGGCCTCAAGGGGTCTCCAGTCCAAGCAGGCAGTGGGCAACCATTTCCACATCCTGTGTGGCACTTCCCCACTCATGCGGCCATTTCTCCTGCCCACACGAGTGCTTCCCCAGCCCATGTGGCAGTTCCTCAGCCCACATAGCCATTTCTCTGTCCACTTGGACATTTCCTTGGCCCCAGAAGTCTCACCCCTGTAGTCCCACCCCCCTGCACCAACTGACACCCAGTGCAAGATCCCCACTGGTGAGATTGTGAGCCTATTGACAAGTTTTGCCTGTCAATGAAAAGGTGTGCTACAATAACTCATGGAATACAAGCAGGAGCAGGACAGAAGCAGCCAAAGAGGCTTTTATGCTGTTAAAATGCCTTGTGTGGAAAAGTACTAAGTCACTAATGTAGGATCTTGACTATTATTTCCTGTGCAGAAAACACTGTAATTCGGGACTTATCCTGTGCCAAATTTGCAGGTAAATGATTTGTATAGGAAACAACATTTTCTGCACAGGAAATAGATTTTATTTTCTCCATTATCCCTGGAATTCCTGGAGAATGCCAGGAATGTGGCCATGCAGTCCTATACCACATCTTTCAGTGCCATTTGTGCCATCCAATCTGCCCATTGATAAGAAGGAGCTCATTTGATTTTTCATAAAAATGTATGTATTGCTCTTTAAAAGCTCAAGAACAATTCAAGAGCACATATATTTCTCTGACTTTACCAAAACCCAACAGTTTCTACTCAGAAAGCTTTAACTGAGCCTAGTTAGGTTTGGATTTCCCTGTAATTTATGCTAACAGAAAGTCCGCATTAACTTCGGTGAGCTATTGCTAAGTGCTAAGGTCAGCTGCGCATTTCATACTTCAGCTGTACGGGAAGAATTTTATGGCTTTTCAGAGTCATGCCGCAGCGAAAAAGGTTCTTTATGATGCCACAGACAATTAATTGAGGGACATTACCTAAAAACTAAAAAGGTCACACATGGAACATAATCGACACCTCGTAGCCTCTGTTGCTGAGTGCCGAAATGCAAATGAGTGCATTTTGGCTTCCTTAGAGTAGCATAACTCTTTGTCAGCCTTGAATTATGTTTCCATTTGCTTACACTTTAAAATACTAAATTTACCTCCTCCCCTCCTCCCCTCCTCCCCATAATATTGGTCAAAGTTGGAAATGACTGCAGACTATTTCTTTTTTTAAAAAGAGAGAGAGAGAGAAAGAGAGCATATTAAGCTGCAATTATGGCTGTGTCTGGCACAAATGGAAAAGGAGTGTGGAATCTGCATAAAAGACACTTTTTAATGCTTCAGTAAACCCTCTTAAGGGCAAAATAATAATGTTGTGTCTGTGGTGTAAGAATTTTTTTTAAGTGTAAGCAAATGGAAACACAATTTACCTGAAAGATAAATTGGAAAGGCAGGCATCAAAATTTGAGGTCAGGGAGAGAAGAATGGCAAGTGTCTCCCATAACAAATTACAACTCATTTAGGACAGGAAAGACTAGCATATCCTATGTTTCTTTTCATTTCTGACATGTATGTAAGGGAGATATGAACATGTAGCTCTGGATTCTGTTTTGTGAATTTCACCTGTGGTGATTGTGGATGATAAGATAGGTTTGGAATCTTGTTGTTGGTTGATTTCAACTGGCTTCAGTAGCTGTCAAAACATAGGCATACCTAATTGATTCAATGTCTTCACTCTAGTAGGAACTACCATATACACTCTAGTTGGAACTACTCTATATAAGTTGGCCTCATGTATACCGGTAAGTTGAGGGCAGGTTTTGGGGACAAATTACAGATTTTTGCATGACCCTTGGAGAAGTCATGGGTAAAACTTAGGAGCATGTAACAAAGGATATAGAGAATTAAACAAAGTAAAGCAATGCCAAAGAACCAAAGCCAAAGACAGTCAAACAGCATCCAGTTGAGATTCTTTCTTTCTTTATTCAACCTTTATTAGGCATACAACAACATACATTTACAATAAAACATCAAGTATCATTTTTAAGAAATTTAAGCCATAAGTTTGTTGTCTCCACCAGAAAATTGGCAATTAGCCTGGTAATATACAGATTCTGATCTTCCTAAAAGAATTCCACTAAAACCCTATCCAAACAGATATTCATTTGTGATCACCTCTTTAACAATTTTCCCTAGGGGTCATATACAATATACAAAACAATACAATATGTTGGAGAACATCAGGAGATTGAGCACAGTGACATGAACAATTCAGGAAAGGGGTCTGTAGATATCTGCCCCTAGTCACATTTGAGGGATGTACATTCAACCTTTCAAGTAGAAAGGCCTTCCTCAACACCAGCAATGAAAGGGTTTGAAAATAGTTTGAAATCCTACCCTGCAAGTGGGGGGGGGGGAATACCAAACATCAATGGGGAACAAACCCTAGGTGATGTTGGATATTACAGATGATATTCCCTCTCCTCAAGACATATTCTGACAGTTTCAAGATGCTCCTTTTCAGTTAAGTTACAATTCAAAAATGGGATAATACTCAGGCATGTCACCTCCCCAGCCACTTTAAATGGCTGTGGAGATGTGTGCAGGTTCTGTGGAGATGTGTTGCATGTGGAGGAAGTGCACAAAGAAATACTGAATGCTTTCTTGCCCAATGAAATTCAGTGTGTGCACTCATATAACCAAGTTATGTGAGCATATATCACTAATGGGATTCCAGCCACAGATGAAATCTGTGTTTAGTTTTACTTCCATGGAGCCAATCCTACAATATGTCAGTGAGAGTCACCTGCCTCATGCAGCAGATGCTAGAAATCTGCAGTGGAAGATCCAGCTTTAAGCACTGACCTCCTAAATCCATGGAACCTGTTAGTTCATCATGACTCCATGTATTGCACTTTAGTTTCAAATGCATGAACAGCTTCTTGTTGCATGCCTTCAAGTTGTTTCTGATTTATGGTCACCCTATCACAGATAGGTTTCTGGGGCTGAGAGTGTGTGACTAACTCAAGGTCGCCCAGTGGGTTTCCATGGCCAAGCAGGAAATTGAACCCTGATCTCCAGAGATGTAGTCCAACATTCAATCCAATACACCATGCTGGCTCTCCGTGAGCAGCTGCCTTACAAACAGCTCCTTTGTGGACTCCAGTTCATATATATATATATATATATATATATATATATATACACACACTAGTGATACTACTGTAACAAGGTTTCACCATTGATGCTTATCATGTTGAATTCTGGATTTGACCCTATATACCCTATCAACTATTTTTGCAATATGGAGTAGGCATCACCCCAAAGATATTCAACATTAGCTTCATGCTGTCAGAATAAGTTGCACTGCCAAGGCTTCCCAATGGAAAGATAATATTGGAATGGGAGATGGCACTTGTTTTGATTGTGCAAACTCCCAGCAGGTGGCTAATTCTGCCTTCTGGTGGTTGGGACATGAGCCATGTTAAGCCCACTTTATGGGAACATTAGAAAATTGGATTATGACAAGTACACCATTAGTCAATCTAGCTCAATTTTTACATGCTAACATGGAAGGCACATGGTTGAGTAAGGTTGCTCTACAAAAACTAGAAACAGCCTTCAGTCAGAAGTCTTTAGAAATGCCTGAGACTAAATCTGTTTTGCATTGTACATGTTCAGACCCTGCCATTGAGCTACTAACCTTTTGGTGACAATGGAAACAGGTCACATGCATCTGAACAGCAAAATGAAACATCTACACAAGGTGTTTTAGCAATGTTAACATTTAAAAGAGAAAATACAGGCTTTATTACCTAATAAGGAAGGAAGAAATAAAAACCTCCAGTTTCACACTCAATACACAGGTTAGTTAGCATGCAGCAAGCCATTTGCCTCAGTACATTTTCTTTACTTGAAGAAAATGCTTTTATAGCTCAGTGGAGGAGGAAAGATTTAAATAAAGTTATGAGAGAGAATTTGATTTGATCATCAGTTTAAAGAATGCTGCCGTGGTAATTGGAAAATTGAATCCTTACCAGGATTCACTGTAAGGAGAGTAAAATTTGGCATGCATGAAATGAGATGTTACTGGCCAGGTGATTTATCACCTAAAGTGAGTTTGCCACAGCTCATTTGTTTTTGATATGCATTCCTCCCCTTTCTCCTTTTGCTCACCCTGATCTTAGGGCTGCGTACATGGACATTTGTTTTCTTTTTTTCTGTTTTCCTGTCAAGCCATTGCTCATTGTCAGGATGTTGTGGTGCATGTTGCTGGCTTTATATGGAAGAAGGCTGTGTGGAATCTGAATCAAAGATATTTTAAGGGAAGAGAAAGTATTTATTAAGTAAAGTGCATGTCTGGTGAAGAAGGATGTGGTCTGCTGATGATGTCTATAAGATTGCAAGGAGAGGGAGAATGAGAAGTGAGGTCAGACATGAGAACACTATGTCAAGTAAAAGAGACAAGACTAAGAAAGAACACTTCTTTGTACCTTGAGTGTTTCTCTTTCTACTGACCTACTCAATGATCAAAAAAGACACACGAACACATGCATACACAAAGACAATTTAAGATAGATATTGTAGCTGGGATTCCAAAGGCTGCATGCCACCAAACCTAAACACACTTACTTGGGAGTAAGCTGCACTAAACACGTGGAGCACACAGTATAAGTACTTCTGAGTAATGATTGTGCTTGTTAAGAGTCTTCACATTTAAGGATGATTAAATAATAATGGTTGGGAGAATTTGCCCTTGCCCTGACTATGCTCACAAAGATGATGATAGCTGTTCTGATGACCTGAGAGGATAATTTAGATCACAACAGGAGACTAAGGCCCTCAATGGTCCTAGGAAAAAATTATTCCATCTTGAACTAAGATGGGCTTACACCTTAGTGTATGAAATTGGGGAGGGAGGTTGCAACAGCTGTTCTGACTTTGTATGATAGAGAAAAATCTGGGAGGGGAAGGCCAGCTACAGCAGTGTGACTCAGAATCATCTTTGTGTGGTGGCATCCAGTGGCATCACTAGGGTTGGTGCCACCTGGTGTGGTAAACCATTGTGTCACACACCGACACACCATGGATCCCCTCCCATACTACACCCACACAGAATCCTTAGCAATGTTTTTTGTACTAATGTTACTCATAAATCATAATTCCCATATATCACTGAATGTAATGGTAAAAGTCATGACATAAGCAACTAGCAAAAATAAAATTATACCTTCAAATTACAATATTATATGCACAGAATAAGTGTGTTTACATATACATAGTTTCATGTGGTTAAAGTGAAAAATTGGTAAAAATGTGAAGTTTTTACAGAAAAAAATTAAATGTTTTAATTTTTTAATTTAAATTTTGAAATTTGATTTTTTTTTAAAGGCCTATCCTTTGTCCTTGCTCCATCATCTACATGACATTTCTTCAGGTATTTAAAGTTGACTGTGGTACCTTGCGTCCTCTCTTCTCCAAGCTCAACATACCCTATCCACATCTTTATTCTTCATGCTGCTGGGTTTCCAGATTTTTTGCCATCTTGGCTTCCTGTATTACTACACATATTATAGCACTAGTTAATATTTCAGCCTCATGATGATGCTCTTGCCAATTTATGATAACTCCCTCCAGTTCCCAGCCTAAATACACCACATTCCAAAACTCCCTCCACTATTTATATAGTAATCCATCTACCTTGGCCTTAGGCAACATCTTTCCTCCTGCCTTTGTCCTTCAGCAACCACAGTTAAAACTGAACTTGTCACTTCATCACCATACCCATATGTTTTGCATTTCTATGGCCATTCATACAGTTGGATTACAAAGGTCCTTCCTGGTCACCAGTTCACTCCATGCATCTGAGGAAGTAGACCAAGTCTGCAAAAGCTTATGCAAGGCCTGTCAGTGCTATTGACTGTCCTTCCCACCTACCTTTTCCTCTAGCTACACACTAACCTAACATAGCAGCTGAACTTAGGAAGCTGGCTGACATATTAAACTTTCTGCAGTGCATTATATTAAAGCAATGATTGTGGGCAATAAAAAGAGTGGACCATCATGACACAGGCAATTCCCACAACACTAATTGACAGTAAGCCTGAAGGTAGCCCTGATTATGTAGGGCAGGGATCCCCATACTTTTTCATCCAGGGGCCAGTTTGCTGGCCCCCAGATCTTCCGGGGGTCAGGTGGCGTGTGTGCATGAGAGTGGTGCCGTGTGCTCATGCACATGGCATCGCGCACGCATGAGCATGGCATCGTACACGCATGAGTGTGGTGTCGTGCACGCATGTGCATGACTCCAGGTGCCATTTTGGCACGCACAATGGCGCCCAAGTAGTGCACATGCGTGTGCGACACCAGATGCCATTTTGTGTGTCAAAATGGTGCCTGAGTCATGGACATGCATGCGCAATGCCGCGCACATGCACACGACTCCGGGCACCATTTTGGCAAACAAAATGGTGGCCAAGTCGTGCGCATGCATGCACGTACATGCACGTGCACCACCAGGCCCCCGGAAGAACCGGCCCCCAGATGAAAAAGTCCAGGGATCCCTGCCCTACATAATCAGACTAATTAATGATTTAACTGCTGATAAAAGACTAATTCATGATGTAACTGCTGAGTTAGAGCTGCCTAAGTCTTATAGACATTTGCATTCTGTTTTTCATTTCAGCTTGCTGAAACCGGTGCCGACGAAAGATTCTTGGAGGACTGAGCAGGAACTGCCCCCACCTTTGGTGATCGAGGGGAAGCAACACTTTGAAGTCTCAAAAATATTGGACTCTAGAATTCATAGGGGCAAATTACAATATTTAATTCAATGGAAGCATTTCCCTGAATTGGAAAATGAATGGGTTTATGCAAAGCATGTAGAGGCTCCCAATTTAATCCAGTGGTTTCATTCCACCCAACTTGACAAGCCAGGGTCTTATGAGGGAGGTTGATTTTGGGGTGTAGAATGTCAGAATCCATAATTGGTTCCCATTATTAGTTCTGTCAGGATTGGTTCTATCAGGATGGATATATAGGTATATGTTGTCTGTGTATTTGAATGCTCAGGAGTTTTGAAATAAACAGTCAGGCCACATAGATTTTTCATAGCTTGGAGTGTCTGGTCCTCTCCTGCTTGTGTTGAGGAATGGAATGTGTGGGGTTATTTTTTTTTCCTTTGCAAGCTTCTAGCCAGGTAGTGCTTTGGTATGGCAAGCAGGAGGGCAGGTGAGGTGATATGAAACCCTTAGAGCTAGCTATGGGAAGAGCCCTGGTGGCACAGTGGTTAAATGCCTGAACTGCATCCACTCACTCAACAGTGATTCAACAGCACATTTGTTAGTGGGTCTCATTGAATCCAGGGTCTCTAAAAGTCAGAAATGACTTGAAGGCACACAACAACAGCAACAACAGCAAGTCACTGAGTTCAGTGGGCTTTCTTCTGAGTAGGCATGCATTGGTTAGTATTGTTAATCTCTGAATCCCCATCCCTCTCCAAAAATGCAGTGTCTGCATTCAAATAAATCATCTTTGCATTTTGGCACATCATCCTTATTTCACCATTTTGCTGAAGAATTGAGAACTAAAACCAACTCATTTCAGTGTGAGTGAAATGGCTTCAGAATTATCATTGTTATTTCGAGCCAGCCCTATTGGCAACAAGCTGCTATAAACCTGTGTCAATTTTTACACGGACAGAAGAGACCATGGCTCAGGAAAATCACAGGCTTTGCATACAGATGATGTCAAATATAGTCAATGGCATATTTAACCATTAGTTAACAGATAAGGGATAGTAGATAATGGGAAAGATTTCTGTTAGGCTGGACCCAACTCAGAACTCAGTTTTCCAAAAAAAAGAATCTAATATTCCAATTGCCATGTAAAGTATGAAAGTCTTGATAAGAAAACTTGAAATGAAAATTGTCAGGCCCCCTTTTGAACTTAAAATATAGTTGGTCTTAATTTTGGATTTCTCTACAGTTATGGAAATCTTAGAGAACATATTTTTTCGAAGAGTAGATTGTCTCCCTTTTAAATAAGAATAATAACCAGAAAATGACCAGAGCTTACCCAGACCAATTCAGTATATCACCACCTAGCAACTAACTATAGGATGATATTATCCATATGTTGCTGCTGGAACTTCAGGCAAGGAACGGTGTTCCAAAGCATATTATTTGGGAGCAAATTCTCTTTAAATCAATGGCTTCCCAAATAACAACTTTTTAATATCAGGGTGAAATGTTAAACTTTGAAATCAAAGACTATTTGTTTTACTTTGAAACTGAACAGCTTGGATTTGTACAAATGCTTCCTGAGAAATGTCCTTAATAGGACATTCTCTTGAAACCTGGGCTTTTTTACTCCTCCACAGCAGATTTTCAAATTTTGACATTAAAAAAAAACCCTTCAGACACAGGGAATGCGATATATTTCACACCACCACCACCATTTCTTCAAAGGATGCATAATTAATGATTCATGTTCCTCTATTTTCATCTGAGCCCTGATCAAACATTGATGATTATCTCCAGAGGTCATACAATTATAATTCAAAGTAAGTATATCTAATAAAAAATTAACAGAAATTTCTATTTATCCAAAAGACAAAAGCTATGTTGAGATTACGTTTAGGGTGAGAGGTCACAACAGTAATTTAAAACTCAGTGTATCACAGGAAAATTGTAGTTATCTTCAAAGTTTTTTTAAAAAAAAGTCCTAAGAAATTGGGAATTAAGCTCAGTTGAAAGGAAATTGTGCTGCCTGATGCATAGATCAGCTTAAGCTGCAGTTGCCTATGTAATGACTTCTGTTTCAGTGACTGGAGTAGGTTGCTGTGTTGCAAAGCTAGGACTTCTTCAACAAATCACCCCTGGGGGTTTTCGCGATAAAGTCATGCTGACACCATTATTCTGCCATCTGAAAATTACAAATTGTCCCCAATGCTGATATATAGAAACTGATTCGCATGTTTCCATATTCTTGGCTGAGATGAAGTAAGATGAAATCTGTCAGTTTTCCTAATGCATGCATTGTCCTCATTTACTAAATGTGTTTGTTCTATTTCTTTTTTTTAGCCATGCACATTTATGGACCCATAATTTAAAAACTGGGGGGGAAACCAAAGAATCTGTCACTTGTGGCTTCCTTGAAATTATGGGAAACCAAAAGATAGGCAACTTGTTTCATTAATGGGTGCCAGAGATATGATTTAGACAAATTATTTTGGGGCGAGTGGTGGACTCATAGTTAATGCAAATTTATTTTCCATCCTGAAGCAGAGCACTTCATGGAAAGAAACCTGAGGCAAGACATGAGGCATACATGCCACATAGAGAAACATCCACATTCATAGTTGTATAAGTCTTGAGTTTTAATTATGGGAGTGGTAGTTTGTGAATATAGAAACACTCAGGGGGGATGCAGACGGGCAGCCTTGGACTGCCCCAGGAAATAGAGGATTGACGCCAAGGCTGCCAGACAGGTTGGCCCTTTTGCCGCCTGGGAAAGAAGCGCCAAAACGCCGCTCCTTTCACAGGGGGCAAATAGGGTGCCCAAAGCGGCTCTTCTGCATCCCTTCTGGTGCAGCGCATTAAGACGCTGCACTAGGAGGATGTCTTGATGGCGCACACTGTGCGTAATGGCACACGCTGTGATGACATCCTCGGGAAGGGGTTGGGGCACCCAGCATGTGGCTGCCCCTCCCCTTCCCTGCCTCCATGATGGCTCAAAGCGCTGTCTGTAGAGGCCATCAGTGAGCTGCTTTGGGTCCAATTTAGATCGCATCTAAATTAAATTAATTAATAAAATTAATTTATGGGTGAGAGACTGTAAATCAGTATCATATTATATCCAGCAGGCTTTTCCAGAATAAACCATTCCAGCCTCAGGAACCACTTACAGGAACCTCTTACTGGAGTCCTCCAGATTCCTCCTAGCTTAAAGAATCTCCGCTTACTTTTAGTTTATTGTTGCAGATACACGTGGGCATATCTGCATATATTGTATGTTTTAATCTGTTTTTATTTTCACATGATTTAATACTGTTTTAAGGGGAGGGAGGGAATAGGGTTTTAATGTTGTGAGCCGCCCCACTTGGTTTCAGAGGGGCAGGATATAAATAAGTTTTATTTTTATTATTATTATTATCATGTCATATGATTAATATTATTAGACGATGGGTTGGATCTAATCTCAGGCTGCATCTGCACTGCAGAAATAATGCAGTATGACACTGTTTTAACTTCAATGGCTCAATGCTATGAAATACTGGGATCTGTAGTTTATTGGAGCATCAGAGATCTCTGACAGAGAGACTAAATCTCTCACAAAATTGTAGATCCCAGAATTCCATAGCATTGAGGCACAGTAGATAAAGCAGTGCCAAGCTGCATTGTTTCTGCAGTGCAGATGCAGCCTAAGTCATGCCTACAGCCAGTTGAGTGATTAACAGATGTCCCATTGGTTTCAAATGATCTGCAATAAGTATGCCAAAATTTGGATCCAATCCATGGTGGAGAAAAGAGAAGTAGTGGAGCTGGTGGTCAAGGCATATATCAATATGGTAGGTGCTGATGATCACATTATCATTTTGTTGTACTGTAAGAGCCAGCTTGGCATAGTGGTTTTAGTGTTGGACTATGACTCTGGAGACCAGGGTCTGATTCCCAGCTCAGCCATGAAACCCACTGGGTGACCTTGGGCAAGTCACATGGTCTCAGCCTCAGGGGAAGGCAATGACAAACCTCCTTTGAACAAATCTTGCCAAGAAAAACCCACAATAGGTTTGCCTTAGGGTTGCCATAAGTCAGAAACTACTTGAAGGCACACAACAGAAACAACAAAGTAGGATAATCTCTGTTGTGGCACCTATTGCGTTTCTCATTGTATGCAATGATGATCCCACTGAAATCAGGGAGTTCTCCTGTGTTGTGTGTTTCTCCATCAACTAACAATGTATTTGTTTACATCTCTCTCATTAGTTTTATGTTTGTTAATGTTGTTTGTGACCCTTGGTTCTTAATCAAACTTTTGATTTGACGATTTTATGGGAGGTTTCTAATGCTTGTCATTGTTTTATTATTTTTAGTCACTGGTTTTATTTAAACTATTTTCATAGTAGAGCCAGTGTTATGTAGTGGTTTGAGCATTGGAGTAGGACTTTGGAGGCCAGGGTTTGAATCCCTGCTCTGCCATGGAAACCCACTTGGTGACCTCATGCAAGTCACACATTCTCAGCCTCAGAGGAAGACAAAGGCAACACACACACACACACCCTGAAGAAATCTTGCCAAGAAAATCCCATGATATGTTCACTTTAGGGTCACCATAAGTGGGAAATGACTTGAAGGCACACAACAACAACATTTTTATAGTCAACTACTTTAAAGTCCTTTTAATGGAAAGTGCTACAAATAGTTTCTTTAATAAATAAATGCCCTTCCTAATGTCCAGTTCCATCTTTTCATGGTTGCCCTTTCTTTCCCAAGGAAATGGAGTGGATGGCATATCTGTCTACTAATCTTTCTTAATTGGAGTAAACATTAGTGTAAATACAGGACGTTTAACTTATCTTTGACAGGATGTTAATAGGATTAACAAGCAATATGGAATCTTTTTGCACCCAGTCCTGTAATCCTGCTAATTAGAGTTACATATTGTGGCATAAACCAGGGTTGTGATTTTAATTAGCAGAAACATAGTTAAGAAAAATATGGAAAAAGTATAAATATTTGTTGAAGGTGTAGAATATAATGTGCTCCTTCAGGGGGGAAAGGCCTCTGTTTGCATCAGGGATGCAGAATCGTTTGGCATTAATATTTCTCATTCTTTTCAGACAAGAAATACTGCAGTATTGGAAGAGCAGTTCCTTCACATAGGACATGAAACTTTAATGATTACTAATGTTGTCATTAGTAGAGCCAGCGGGTTTCATGGTTTGACTGTTGGACAAGAGACCGAGGTTTGAATCCCTGCTCAGCCATGGAAACACTCTCTCAGCCTCAGAGGAAGGCAAAGGCAAATCCCCTCCGAACAAATTCTGCCAAGAAAAGCCCATGATAGACTTAGAGTCGCCATGAATCAGAAATCACTTGAAGGCATACAGCAACAACATAAGTTGCCAGCCTCCTTTCTGGTTGCAGAGAGATGTGTTGTAAATTTTCAGTTCATCATCATAGACCTGTAGGGGAAAATAAACTGAACTGTTGAATTTCTACATGTCAAGTAGCTATCAAAGTCATGGAAGTCTCTTCCAGGAGAGGAGTTAGCCACCTCTGCCCTTGATAGCATGTAGGCATCCTACTTGAATATTCTCATCATAACCACTAAAACTGATTAATTATGTCTGCTTAATTTGCCATCCTTGCAAGAAGTCCATATGGTGACTGCCCAACACAGAACACAGCTCATTTCTTTAAAACCAGAAGTGTTTCAGTGTGCCAAGTTATGTGCTGATCTGCAGGTTCAGTGAATAAACCTCTATTTCATCAGTACATGTTTCTGTTTGGAAGTCAGAGGTCTTTTTGAACTGTTTGTGAGAGAGCAATAGAGGGGAAAAAATATAGAACCACTGTCATATGCTTTTTACTTTTCATCGCAGTAATTTTCATTTCCACCCCTTTTGAAATGGACCAGTATCTTTCAGAGGAGGGTGGGAGAACCAGACTTCATTATCACTACATTCCTCAGGCTTTATTGTGAATAAATCCAATTATATCCTGGTAATGAGACTACTGGATTTTAAAGTCATGTTTAATGAATGGTAAAGTGTACTCAAAAACAAGCTGAACAATCCTGTATGCCCCAAAGGTCTTAAGAGATCAATGCCCTTAATTGGTTATGGCACTGCATAGAAGCAGATGTGTACAGATGTATTGATCTAACTAGTTCCTCTGAAGTAAGGCGTTAGCGCAAGAAAATCTAGGTGAAGAGTAATTTCTTCCTACATTCTAGTTTTTTCTTTTTCCTAGCTGTAACCAGGGAAAACATGATGCAGTCTGTGTAACTTTTTTTGTCTCATTGATTTTTGCAGTGTGCCTTATAGCCCAATCCTATGCATGTTTATTCAGAAATATGTTGCACTTGAGTTGAATAGGCAATACTCTCAAGTAAGTTCAACCACATGCTTAGCTATGGGCTCATCTGACTGGCAAAAAGCCTAAGGACTTATACCTGTACAGATCATGGAGGTTAATATCCAAATATTGTACCCCTCTATGAATTGTCAGGTCCAATTGGGGCTTTTGAAATCTAGGGCAGGATCCAGGCTTTTTTAAATCCCAAGACATCTCAGTATCAACAAGGTTAACTTCCCAAAAGAGAATCCACTGTCTTCTGTACCTCTGGATGTCCCACTGATGACTTGTTGCATGAGGAGAAGGGGGAGGGAATAATAAATAATAATAATAAAATTTATTTTTACCCCGCCCAATGGAAGCCCAATCCGGGCGGCTTACATATTAAAATACACGAATACATCAATAAAATCCATAACAATAAAAGATAGAAGATACCCCCCTCACCTCTTAAAAAAGAATACTCACCCATACTACTAGCCACAACTTCACCAGAATATTTATGGTATGATTGGGTACAGGAGCAGGAACAACTGCTACAAGGCATGCAACCCAGGGACATAATAACCTGATATTTACTGGGATTACTGGCTGAAGTCCTATCTCAAAAGGTCTTAATCAAGGCAGCATCTCTCAGCTAACCAACTTTTCAGGATTTAGTACTGAACATTCTCCAGGTGTTAAACCCTGAGATCTCTGGAAAAAAGACAATAGATTAATGTGGTTCACTTGCACCTTTTTGGGCTGTCTTAATTGTTCACAAATTTATGATCGAGGACAGCTGGTGGCCTTAACGCTGCAAAGGTTAAGCAATTGGTTTCTGTTGGGGAGAATCTGGATGGGAACCCTATTTGAAAGCCTCAAGAAGACTGAACTGAAGAAAGGACAGAGGGGGTTGTGCAAAGCATGTAATAAATAATAGAGGGCATATCACACATCAGACTTAAATTCGTAAGAGTCAGGGTAAGGCATTCATCTAAGATAGGGTATCCTGGTCAGGTGCTAGGATTAGCAGAAATGTGGAATAGGTTATAGTTATGGACTGAATTTTGTTGGCTCACTAGACTATACCTGTTAAATTAAGAGTTAACTGTTCAATCAACAAAGCCAACAAATCTACCCTCCTGTAATTTAGATGGTTTTGAGTGTTGGACTATGATTCTGGTGATCAGGGTTCAATTCCTAGTTCAGCCATGAAACCCACTAGGTGACCTTGGGCAAGTCACATGTTTTCAGCCACAGGGAAAGGCAATGGCAAACCTCCTCTGAAAAAAAATCTTGCCAAGAAAACTCCATGATAGATTCGACTTAGGGTTTCCATAAGTCAGAAACGACTTGAAGGCACACCACAACAAATTCAATTAACACGTAGATAAATCTGATTGATTCAATTGATTTATTTTAATTGGGATTAGCAATAGAATCTGGTCCTATGTGTGCTAGATGGCCTATTCTACATTCCCTACACTAATATCCCTGGGTGTAATAAAGCATGTTATGCAGTGAGCCAATGTGATGTAATGATCAGTATATTGGACTATGATTTGGGAGGTCCAGATTTAAGTCATGAAGCATCGTAGATGACTTTGAACCATTCACTCTCTCTCAGTCTCTGACCTATCTCACAAGTCATGTTGTAAGGACATAGAGTATGCCCACATATATCAACACATTCCAATGAGAAAACTGTAAACCACTGTTACTCATCATCATCATCATCATCATCTCTGTGGATGGTTCTTGCAATGTATCCAGCTACAGGAAGAGAGCTGAGTGGAGCTTCATTCATCTACCCACTCTCCAGCAACATGGTAACAGCCATAGAATCATAAAGTTGGACAGGGCCACATGGGTCATCGAGGTCAACCTCATACTCAGTTCAGGATCTCCAGCGAAAGCATCACCAGGAGACAGCTGCCCAGCTTCTTTCTGAAGATGTCCCAATAAGGAGATCCCACCACCTCTCTATATAATTGGTTCCACTGCCAAATCATTCTTACTGTCAAGAAGTTCTTTATAATGTTTAATCAAAATCTACCCTCCTGTAATTTAAAACCATTACACCTAGTCTTACCCACTGGGTCAGAAGAGACCACACCTGTGTTACAGACTGGACAAATTTTAATTGGCAATTTCTCAGCCTGTTTATATAACATTAAAAGCGGTATATAAACTGGCAACAACTAAAGACTGTAGAATATGAGCATAAGATTAGTGACTGTGTCTACTGATTTTCTGTCTTAGAATAGAAGCAAAAACTTTGGTTGGGTTTCAAGTCTGGGAAGACTACCAGATGTTTTCTTAAAACATGTAAAAATAAATCACAAAGGCTGACCCAGGATAACCATGTGAGTTGGTACATTAGATGGCACCTGATGAACAGGTAGTATAGAGAATTCTAAAAGCCTAGTATGCACTAGACAAAGATGTCTTGTGTACCAAATGTAAAGATGAGATCTAGTCTTTTGACTGGATTATGAATGCAAACAAAAATCCATCAGTGATACCTTTATTGGCCAACCAAAATGCACAATATACTTGTTGCAAGCTTTCAAAGCTCCATAGGCTTCTTCATCAGGTAAGATGTTACAAACCAAACAGGAGAAAAACAATTGGAGATGTTAGTCAGATGCCTACATGTTGTTTCAGTCTTTAGTTAAGATGGTATATGGTGGTGAGGATATCTTTTGCAGGCAGGATCCTCCTCCTTCTGTCTTTGTGGCGATTGGGAGATTTGCAAAGTCCAGGAAATTTAAAATCCATTTGCATCTCAACAGGGACCCCTCTTTTGCAATCCAATATGTCTCCATTTCAGTGAGGCCACAGGCCTCTTTGTGGAAGATATTACCTACATCTGTCAAACTATTCCTGATGCAAACACATGGAGACATCTTGAGGAATCCATTGTTCTCTCCTACAAAGAGGCTGGGCAGTAGCTTTTTGTCTTGCTAATGGAATTTAAAATTTATTTCCTGGACTGAATCTCCCCATACTCACATGGCCAGAAGGAGGAAGGGCTCACCTGCATGAATACTCTTTCATATCATCTGAACTGAGGACAACAACCACAACATCTTGCCCAAACATCATCATTTTTTCCTTCTTTCTCCTGTATGATTTCTAACACTTTTGCTAGATGAAGAAGCCAGTGGAGCTTTGAAAGCTGGCAACATATATAATGTGCATTTTGGTTAGCCCAAAAAAGGTATCACTGTTTGATGGATTTTGGATACTATGGCCAACACAGCTACCCCTGGGTATGTTTTCAAGCATTACTATGCCTGTGTTTCTCCCTGAGGGGAATGCATTTGTATATATAAATCTATGCATACTTATAATAAATAGTCTGAAAAGAATACCAAAGAAGCCTGTTCACTTCCATGTAAATATCTTTAAATTCCCATACTTGAAAATGATTAAATTGAGTGCTGGTGTTGACCTGGCCTGTCTGGTTTAACCACTATCATGAGTTGGGAACTCTGGTGACTGGAAGCTGACAAAGGTGACCCTAGACAGAAAGCAGAATTAGCTGGCAAGTGGTAAGGACCTTCAATCCCTCGGTATAAAAGATAGGAGTGGGGGAACTATGCCTGTTTCACCTGCCCCCTCTTCTCTGTGACAACCAATGTTTGGAAAGGGCTGCATTGCTGAAATGATAGGTTTGGAATATGCAACAACACATAAAATATAGTCTTTCAGACTGACAGAAAGTAAATGGTTTAAAGCCACCCAAGGATTGTATGCAACAACCAATAAAAATGATTTGTGATGTTGTAACATTATCATAATTACTGAATGGGATACAAGCTATGGTTTTTATTATATATATTGCCAAGTTCAACCATTGTGGTTTCACTTGTTGTTTCCATTCACTTTGCCTTTTTTTCTTGATTTTTTGTTTTGTTTTGTTTTGGTTTTGTTTTTTGGTCTTCTGCCATCTTCAGCCTCACGTTCTTGGCAGTGTTTATCCCCTGGTGACTCTAAATAAATGCTAAATACTGCTTGCAGGGAAAGATGATTAAATGAAATCAGTGTCAAGTTGGTTTCAATTCTAATCACACAGCCCAGTCTGTTTTGTATTCTGTTTACTCTGTTGTCACGTTTCTTTAATCCAACAAGCTAGCCTAGTGAATAGAAGGAACCAAACCCAAACACCAGCTGGGGAATGTTGGATGCATTAGAAGAGTGAGCAATGCCCAGAATTGGCAATGGAAAGAAACACACTGAGAAGAATTTTGGAGCCAGTAGTTGCAGCAGCACAATGCAAAGCAACTGTGGTGAAATGTGGCCATCCACATGCCAGCAAAATGAGTTATGCACAGATGGCTACTACATAGTAGGAAAACATAGTACAAACCTACAAAAAAATTTGAGAAAATATTGTTTATGTGTTTTATATACATCTAGGTAGAATATACACAACAGCAAGTTCTGAGCCTCTACTGAATCTGCTTCAGGTTATTTTTATGCAGGTCAGCCCCTGGCATATGTTTTTACTCTGATTCTAAACTAGTCTCATGATCCCCATGCATACAAGGGGAGTAATGGGATGTGCCAACAGTGTTCATGTGGGTCTTTCATTAGCAAGAAATCCAGTATTGTCATGGCCATACAGCTCAGGATGAGAGGGCATCCTGGGGGGGGTGTTTTTTAGAATCCCCTTCATGTCTGCATGTGCACATTTCCATTTATATTTATTTACTCACTTTTTACTTTCTATTGTTTTACCTGTGTCTTCAAGTCAGTTCTTACTTATGGTGACCTTCTTATGGCTTATGGTGACTTATGGCTTCCTTAACCCTATCATGGGGTTTTCTTAGCAAGATTTGTTCAGAAGAGGTTTGACATTGCCTTCCCCTGAAGCTGAGAGCATGTGACTTGCCCAAAGCCACCCTTGTTATTTAAACATATATATATATACATGTGTGCATATTTGAATATCGTATTAAATCATTCATCTGCAATGTGTTTATTTGTATTTTAAACTCTGTATATCATCTTTGCTTTACACAGTAAAGTCCTATATGTGTCTACTCAAAGGTAAACCCCTTTAACTTCAGTGGAATTTGACTCCCAAGTAAAATGTCTCTTTCCAGCCTTCCTTTTCTTTGGTGAGAAAAGTGGGACAGGAGGGAGAATCTACATTTTCTTCCAGTGGCTAAATGGTGTGAGGCCGCTTCTGAAAGTCCTCTGATTCTCTCTCCCCTTACACACCAGATGTGGGAACTGGCCATGATGAAGGCTTTGGATCTTTAGAAAAAGTTGCAATGGAAGTTTCAGGGCATGTCTACACAGGCCAAATGAACCCATTTGCCCTCGCCCTCACAGTGCCCTGTCTTCACAATGCAGAGCCAAATCCCTGATTTGAATGTGGACTGTCTTCACAATGTAAGGCCAACTCTGCATTGAATCAAGGCCATCCTTCCCTTGAATCAAATTTAAAAGACTTGCTTTTTGCTGTGGATTTTTCAGGAAAATCTGGATCACTCTGGAGCAATGCCAGGCAGCTGTTTAAACACAGGTCTCTTTGTGCCACTCAGTGCTGCTGCAGCTGGCATGAGTGACTCCCTTTGAGGTCACAGCAATGCACCTAGCCATATGATTGATGCTGGGCATCTTGTTTTGGACCTCAGAGGAAGCACCTTATGCCAAAGGCAGTGGCATCAAACAGAACAGCAGGATGCCTGCATAGACAGCCGCCTGGCATCATTCTATAGTGTGAAGGTGAATGGGGGGAATTCAAGGCAGCTCTGCGGCCAGAATATTCCAGGAGCAGGCCAGAGTATTTTGGCTGATGTGCACCCACCCTCAAGTGGCTCAAATGGTTAAGACACTGACTCTATTGATTGCAAGATTGTCAGGTTGGCAGATCGAGATTCAGGTGCTGCATGATGGGGTGAGCTCCCATCACTAGTCCCAGCTTTTGCCAACCTAGCAGTCTGAAAGAATGCAAATGCAAGTAGATAAATAGGTACCATTTTGGTGGGAAGGTAAACAACATTCTGTGCAATCATGCTGGCCACAGGATCACAGAGTAGTCTCTGACAATGCTGGCTCTTAGGCTTAGTAATGGAGATGAGCACCACCACCTATGGTTGGACACGACTTAACAACCTTGTCAACAGGAAATACCTTTATCTTTACCTATACCCTCACTCCCAGAGTCTAACTCACTGGAAGCAGCAACAAGAGCAAAGAATCTCCCCCAAGCAACAAGACACACACACACCCCAGATAGACCCAATGCATCAGTACCTTTGTACATGTCCCCCACTTCTCCTTGCTGGAGGAAATGAACCCTTTACCCCCCACACACACACACACACATATGCAACAGTCTGAGGCAAATACTGTAGGTGGTGTATATGTGTGCATGCTTCTCAGCTTGGCGTGGTGGTGGAGAGATAGCAAAAGGATCCACATGCCCCCAGCTCACTCCCTGGTGCAAGATATAAGCTGAGACTAAACCAAGGTTCAGACCCACATGTAAAAAGAAGAAAACAAAAATAAACTCTGGTTCCAGAGAGGGAAGTCAAGACAAATGACAATCTTTTTTATCCCCGGTGTAACCTGTGAGAACAGGAAGGAGTGAGGGGTTGACTCAATAGTGAACATCAGGTGACGCCAACACAGGGCTAGAAGCAGTCAGCCCCATGTAGATTGGCCCCTACTCAAAGACAAATGTAGGAGATTTTATTCAGTACAAAGGAAGACTAGAAAGAGACACTGCTGGCTTGAATTATATTCACAAATTCCAATCCATTAATACCTTGATGGCACAATACATATATTCAATTAAGAGTCCTACTACTGTGCATGTGACAAAAGGAATCTTCTCAGAAAGAGTTTTAAACCCTGGGAAACTGGCTTTTGTTAAGCAGGTTTATTACTTTCACACATCAACACTAACTGACCATGGTAAAGATCTGAAAGACCTGTATTACCTTACCCAATCCTTTGAAAATTTAGGGAAATGGACATAATTTGCATCTTTCTGGATCTTATAACATTCTATCCCACTTCCACAATTTATATATTGATATTTGAGGCCTTACTACCGCTTGATATCCACTCCAAAGAAGTGGGTTTGACCCCAAAAAGCTGGTGCAAAAATAAAAACCAGCTAGCCATAAAGGTGCTGCAGCATTTTTTTTTCCTTCCTCCTTTTTTATTCAAAATGCTATTGCTTTTAAAGGTTATCACACAGCACCATCTTCTGAGCAAAGTGTTTATTGCAAGAACTATCCCTATGCTGGAGTAATTAAATATTTCAGTGTTGCTGTCAGTAGAAGCAAATGACTATGGCAGTCAAGTGTTGGAAATATTTATTGTCATCTACTCGAATTATTGACTGACTGTTATTGATTACTACTGTCAGCCACTGGAAAGAAAAAAAATTGGTGGGTAAAAACATGGTAGCAATCCAATGTATATTCCCATCTTCCTCCTCTGCAGAATAGGCTAAGAAGAAACCATTCTGGCAATACCTAGGAACACTTTGCAGTGATCTCCTGTTTCTTTCTGATTCTAAGGACTCCATAACTATAGAACTATCTGCATGGGCAAAATATATTTGTAGCTAGCCTGCACCAGGTCTACTTCAATACCAGGGTTGGCCAAAGACATATTGCTACCAGAAGTGGAGTGGCAAATGGCAGGTACCAAATGTGCTGCAGTCATGTTGTATTTAAATGTCAGTGATTCTTACTCATCAGGCAGAAAATCCCACAAGTGACTCTACCCATAAATGAACAGCAAAATATAATGATAACGGTAGTTGCAGTAGTAATAATCATAACAGTGTATCGCCTTTTTTTGGTATACCAAGCCTTTTATACAAACTGTGGTTGGGCTTCTGAGCCAGCTACTCAATCCAATCACCAGCAGAATGGATCTCTTTCTATGCATGCAGCTGATATCTGGTAAAATAGGTTGAAGAGGGAGTTATGGCTGTGGCAGTATGGCTGCAATCTACACTGCAGAAATGAAGTAGTTTGACACCACTTTAGGTGCTGTAGCTCCATCCTATGGCATCCTGAGGTTTGTAGTTTCACAAGGTCTATAGCCTTCTCTGATAAAGGGTGCTGG
>CM034705.1:26012075-26044754 GCA_020142125.1 Phrynosoma platyrhinos
CCTCTCCTTTGGCAATGCTTTCCTTCTTATTTGGTGATCTATTAGTGGCCACCATATCAAGCGCTAGTGTTGCTTTAAATGGCCTTGTCTGCACAGGCCAAAAGGCCCATCCCATCCCCATCCCCAATTCCGGTGTCAACCTCAGTTCTGGCAGTGACAGTTCGGACCACGTCTGGCACATCCTACACCAGAACTGGGGCAAAACACGACTATAACAAAGTAAAAATAACTTACCCATTGCTCTGGATCTTCCCAGAAGACCTTCCCATTTCCATACCATGGTAGCTATCTGCACAGGTGTCCTGCTGGGTCACCCAGCACAACCGTTGCCAACATAGGACACTCATTCTGAGGTCAGGATGGGGTGCCCAGCATGTGACTATCAGTGGGCACCGTATTCTGACTTCAGAAGCAACCAACCAACAGTAGCAGCAGACATGCCAGGTGGCCAAGCAGGATGCCCATGCAACAGATGCTGCAGCATGGAAATGGAGGCTGAGGTTACAGCTGCAGATTGTGGGAAGCTGAAGAGCCAGGATACTCAGGCTGTCCCTGGAGTATCCTGGCCAGTGCAGATAAGGCCTGTATGGACTAAATATCCTAAGGGTACCAGATCCTGTCTGATCTTGGAAACAAGATTTTTTGGATAGACGCCCACCAATGATTACAAGCTGCTCTAGGCTCTATTTCAGAAGTAAAACCTGGCAGACCTCTGAGTATTCCTTGCCAAAGAAAACCCTATGAAATTCATAGAGTCACCATATGTCATCATAAGTTGACTTGCCAATGGCTCAGTATAGGTTGACACTGTATGGCTACTTTCTGAAACACCTCAGTGAGTTATTTAGCTTGTGGCCAAACCTTTCTCCTGGAACCAGGACAATTTAGCTAAGAAAAAAAATTAGGATTTTTCACCCACAGCAAGAGACTAGCTCTATTTTATTTGTTTGAACAGAACTAATACTACTACAAATATTTGCCCAATGTATTATTAATGCTGTTCAATAATTCAGCCCACTAATATACATGGCAACACAGAGCAGTCTGGATCCCCCACCCTTTCAGATTTCAAGATCTGAAAGGATCCAACACTTCAAAGCAAAAATTACTTATCCAACTATTACTCAAAAGATGAAGAGGTGAGCTAAGCAAACAGAAGGATGATGTGGTGCAGTTTTATCTGGACAATACTACTTCATGGGATAGATAGAAACAGATGCTCTATCTGATTGTTGATATATAGATATATGAGAAAATAGCATAATGGGGGGGGGGGATAGATCTTCACCCTGGTGTCAGGATTCTGACTTTCAGATGGCAGACCTATTGGATTAACTGGTTTAATTTTTTATTTTTTATTTAGTAAAAAATATCCCAGATAAATGCAAAAGTAGTTTAATAAAGTACTATACATAGGCAGAAAAAATGAAATGCACAGATATGGTACTGGGGACACCTGTCTTGATAACACTACATGTGAAAGGGATCTAGGAGTCTTAGTAGACCACAAATTGAATGTGAGTCAACAATGTGATGTGACAACTATAAAAGCCAATGTGATTCTAGGCTGCATCAATAGAAGTATGGTGTCTTGACTGAGGGAAATAATAGTATCACTCTATTCTGCTTTGGTCAGGCCTCACCTGGAATACTGTGTCCATTTCTGGGCATCACAATTCAAAAAGGGTATTGAAAATCTGAAGCATGCCAAAGGAAGGTAAGCAAAATGGTGAAGGGTATGGAAACCATGCCCTATGAGAAGTGGCTTGGGGAGTCTGGAGAAGAGAAGGTTAAGAGGTGATATGATAGTCTTGTTTAAATATTTGAAGGGATGTCCTACTGAAGATGTAACAAATTCATTTTCTGCAGCTCCAGAAAACAGGACCTGGACCAATGGGTTCAAGCTACAGGAAAAGAGATTCTTCCTCAACATTAGGAAGAACTTCCTTACAGTAAGAGCCATTCAATAGTGGAACACACTTCCTCGGAGTGTGGTGGAGTCCCTTTCTTTGGAGGTTTTTAAACAGAGGCTGGATGGCCACATCCCTGTCTATGAAGCAGCACCATCACCTGTGGCTGGAGTCCCATCATCACTTTCAATAGATCAAAGGAATTATTCTAATGTCTTGGTGATCTAATTGTAATAAATGCCTTGGTTCCTCCCTTGATGGAGCCAACTGGTCTGGGCCAGATGTCCTGCTTCAGGCACATTCCCAAATTACTCACAGATGTCCTGCTTCAGGTGCATTCCCAAACTACTCTCAGAGTCCCTTTTAATATTAAGTTGATATCAAATATAAGAGAAGTGGTTTTGGGGGTCCAAGCTTGGGGTCACAAAGTAGATGGAGTCAATGCTTCTTTTAGGTGTTCCCAGGATGGACTAAGCTCTCACGTTTTGCCACTCAACTCAAAGAAAGTGATGGTTCCTTTTATGATCAGAGTTAATACTGTACTTTATTGACTTGTTGCATCCTTTTTGACATGTACACATTTTCTTAGACCCACCTGCCCCACACATCGCACAGCCACCATTTATCATAGTTAACTCTTTATCTATCCAGTCTTTAAAATGAGCACAAACATTTATGCCTGCTAGAATTTTGTAAGTCCTTTGATATCATTTTCTTTTGCTTTGTTCTTTACATTCTTTGTTATGTGCACCTAAATTTTACCCTTGATTTATCCATGGGTCATATCACAATCCATAATTTTGGCCCCGCCAATATGTCCTTGATTTATACTTGAGGTTGACATATGCTTGAGTATATATGGTAAGCCCTAATGGTAAAAAATTGAAGTGATTTGCCAAGATCATCACTAATTTTCAAGTAGTTGTGGGGGGAAAGAAACATTACATAATTTCTAGGTCAAATTAATCCAAACAACAGAGATTTATGTGGGGAAGCAGTGTTTGTGGAAGCCACATATGCATTCAAACTGGATCCACCACTGGAGAAGTAGTCTAGGTTGCTGTAGTGTTCGATTTTCAAACTAAGATAAGAGAAATCCAGGTTCAGACTGCCTGACAGCCAGGAAGCTCATTGGTGATGTGGGAGAAGTTGCAGCTTTATTCTGCCTCACCAAATGGTTGAGAGAAACAATGGGGCAGTGAGGCAACTAAAAATACGTATTTGAATTCACTGGAGGAAAAGCACAATGTAAGTGTAATAAATATACAAAAGCTTTTCTCATTACTGTTTTCTTCATGACCCTCCAAAATATTATCTCTTCCACTAGAGGAAATGTAGATGTAAGTTTTTTTGTACAGGGAAATTACTTTGGGAGAAACCTATTTATACTAGAAAAATGACATGAAACTCCTGCTTCATCTTTTTGTTGTCTGCCTTCAAGACGTTTCTGACTTATGACAGTCCTAAGGCAGATCTGTCAAATTTGCTTGGCAAAATTTCTACAGAGAAGGTTCGCCTTTTCCTTCCTCTGAGGCTTAGAGAGTGTGACTTGCTTAAGGTCACCCACTGGGTTTCCATTGCCAAGTGAAAATTAGAACCATGGTCTACAGAGTCTTAGTCCAATGCTCAAGCCACTACACTACACTGGCTCTCATTCAACTCCAACCCCGTAATCTCAAAGCAGATCATACTGTCCTTACATTTACAAAAATCATTTAATAAGAAAGAAAGCACAATTACAGTCCTTAAATAATGTTATCTATTTTGATCATCCCATCCCATGAAAGTAAGCCCTATATCTCCCCCTTCCCATTAAAAATAGAGGGGTGTATGAGAACCAGTGTGATGTAGTGGTTTGAGTGTTGGACAATGACTTTGGAGACCAGGGTCCAAATCCCAGCTCAATCATGGAAACCTACTGGGTGATTTTGGGCATGTTACTCTCTCAGTGTCAGAGGATGGCAATGTCAGAAATGACTTGAAGGCACACCACAACAACAAGGAAATGATTAGTGCTTGCAAGAGGACTCCCAGTAAACTCATTGCTGAATTGCAATGATGCAATATTTAAGTCCACTATGCTTTGCTGGATCTCTAGTAATTTCTTTACACCAACTACAGGGACCCGGGGACAATACTGGCTCTGTATGGGACCTTAGAGAGTCACAACCCTGCCCATATCCCCTTCCCCCCCCCCAAATAAATCAGATTCATTCACACATCCCCAAAAAGCCCTTATGTGCCCCCTAGGAGACATGGCGGGTTATTTCTCCATTTTTTTAAAATTCCTGGTTGCTTTCAGCTGAGAAAAGGCTTCCCCCCAGCATCCCCAGCAGGAAGGAAACTAGAAATCAGTGAGATTATATTTGGTTTGAAAAAGCCTTTTCAGGGCCCTAAAATGGCCAGGAGACAAAAAAAACGATACATTGTGTGATAAATGGGAGTCCCTCCATTTATCAGGACCTTTTTTTTCCTGTGGAAAGGGGTACTGGAATCTACGAAGAAGATGACATCACTAGTGATGTGAGGGTAAACATCTAATCATATGGCTGTGATAAAAGAACCTTCTGGATGGTGGTTGGAGAGAGACCATTTGAAGCAGTTGGGAAAGTAGAAGCTGAGAAACAGCAAGGTCTCAGTTTTTAGTTTTTTTGTTAGTCAGGGATTCAGGTTTGGCTGAAATGATTATCTTTTTGTAATTAATCCTTTAAGTTTGTGCCTGGTGGACCAGTTGTCCTCCATGTCTTATCCTTTAATGTTCTTTGCTTTATAATAAATCTTTTTCTTTAGTGCTCCATCTCATTCTTAATTACTTTTAATGGCCTTAGCTCAGCTAATTTCTGTTCTAAGTGTAGGTTATCTGCATAAGGCCCAGCAATGTCCCAATGATTGCTGCAGTGTGACAATTTAAATCATTGGGTGGTGGCAACGAGGTTTTTTTATTATTATTTATTTTATTAAGGGGGTTCACGGTTCCATCCAGTTCAGTGGAATAGAGTGGAACCATAGAGAACCTTCACATGGTGGTAGCGTTTTTCAGACCTGGAAAGTGCATGAGACTTGAGTACAATAAGGAAAAGTGTTCAGTGCTCAGGAGCAGGACAGGGGAGAGTGTGTGTGCTTGCAGTGTGTGATTTTTGTGTCCCTTCACTGTCAGTGGCTCAAAAGGGAAACTATCTTTGAGCTAGCAAGATAAAGTAAGGTGGGGGTCTGCCCACTTGGAACCTCTTTTAAGCTAACAGTAGTTTTCCTCTTTCTCTTTCTGTCTCTTTCTCCTTGGTATGTGTGGGGGGGGGCAGTAAGCAGTGAAGAGAAGTATTTCTTCTTTTTCTCAAGGCAAGCTAAGGGGCTAGCTGGCTGGACTGTCTGCTTTGCTACTGGGTGGCTTGTGGGGAGAAGGGAGGAGGTAGTTCAGGATTTGTCTTGGCTCTGTACTATCAATCTACTTTCTTTTCACGACAAAGCAAAAGCAGCCTGTTCTGCTTTTAGTCATCTCAGCCAAACTGTTGTGTGTTTGTTTGTTTGTTTGTTTGTTTTTTATGTTCATAGCTCAAGGGTGTTTTAGTTAGGCTGTTTCAAACCTCAGGAGTGGCAAAGTACTGTCAGTCATGTCTACAGAAGAAGTTGACAATGCTCAGTCTACATCAGATACCACAGGTGGCCTGGGACCGCAGGTGCCACCTCAAGACTTATGGGCCCAGGTGCTAGTTACACTCAACATCCTTCAGCTATGACTAAATGAGAAGGACAGAGAAATATGACCGCTCCAGTCTCAAATTGCACTGGGTAGAGGGGGGAGGATAGTGGACAACTCTCATCCCTCAGCCTCAGACGTACCCCACCTACAAGCACAGCAATGATTTTGAAGATTTCATTGAAAGTTTTCAAAGAGCTTTTATGCATTATGGAGTCCCTAGGGACCAGTACATACATGAACTTCACCCACAACTCTCAGGAGTTCTACGAGCAGTGGAGTCCAGCATGACATGAGACAAGATGCTGGATTTTCAGCTCTTCTTGGAGAGAGCTCGGTAACAACTTGGCCTTACCCCAGAGGCAGCAAGAGAATGCTTCAGGGCAACAACCAAGAAGCATGGCACCTCTAACAGAGAACCAGCTTATGCTGTTTGACGTGGGAGAGAGATTTGGTTTCAAAGGACTAAGGTACCATGATTGGAGGATGCCTGCTTCCGCAATGACCTGGAACAGTTTTTGGCACATGCCCCTTCGGATCTCGTCTGTTATGTGCTAAACAAGGAGACAAAAATACGAGACGAGGCTGCTGCAGCTGTAGGCCGTTATTTGGAGATCTATGGAGAGTGGCTGGCATAGCCAAATGCAGGAAATTCTCACAGGTCATGGCCAGAACAGCACTTTTTACACAAAGCCAACTTTCATCACCAGATACAGAAAGATGACAATCTTCAGCCAGCACAACTGTCTCAACCTGATCAACAGTGATCTTCTAATCATCAGGGCCAATCAAAGAATAAGGATGATATGAAATGTTCTTCATGTGGGGAATCCAGACATCTTGAGGCCCAATGTAAGCAGAAACATAAGTTGATCCAGCTAGTGGTTGCATCCAATTCAGATGCAACTAGGACTGGCACTCCTGTTGATCCTGATCCTGGCATGGTTCCTGAGCACAGGAGACATGTGTTGTTGGTTGGCGGCAAGGAGATTGTTACTTTCAGCTATTCATCACTCCTATGTAGCCCCCAGCCTCATTGATGACCACATCAGGATTATGGTGAGAGGCTTCAGGGCACCCCCTGCACAATTGTCAGCTGCATGTGTCCCTATTCAGTACAAGGGATGGAAAGGTTACTGGACATATGCAGTGTACAGTGACTTTGAATGCCCTGTAATAGTGGGAGATAATTTGGTTTTTCATGTCAATCAAGCACTATGGAAAAACAGATCATGTGTACTCATACCCAAAGTGAGTGTCCACCACCACTTCAGCCAGGAGCACAGTCTGTACAGCAGCCGGGTGCAATTGAGACAACATTCCTGAGAGGAGGTGAAGAGGTACCAGTAAGCAGTCAGAAGATATCAAATCTTCAACATATAGCCAGCTCACAACCTGGATAACTCACAGATGGCCAGCAGTCACCCCGGATGGGGGAGCGGGCTCTGGGGAGAACCTCACTGATGTCTCCATGGCAAGGGATGATTCTGGGAGTGGTCTCGATGCAATTATTCACACCCAGGTGGAAACCCAGCCTCTTCTCCAGCTGGTTCAACAAACAGACACTGCCTGATATAGAGAAGCCTAGGGGGATAGAAGTATCTTCAGTTAGCAATCAACTTGTCTAGATGCAGGAGGCTACAGTTTGCTTCCAGCAAGGAGTTAAGACAGAACAGCAGACAGTTGAGCTATTGAGTCCTACTTTGCCCAGCAAGATGAGCCCAGTGCCAATGGTGGCCAGAGAGGCAGAAGCTGAGGGATCCTGCACTGAGGTCTCAGGGGAAGAGGATTCAGAGGAAGGTCCATGAGCAGTTCCTCAGGGACTCAGGTTTGGCTGAAATGATTATCTTTTTGTAATTAATCCTTTAAGTTTGTGCCTGGTGGACCAGTTGTCCTCCATGTCTTATTTTGTAATGTTCTTTCCTTTATAATAAAACTTTTTCTTCAGTATTCTGTCCCATTCTTAATTTCTTTTAATGGCCTTAGCTCAGCTAAGGTCTGTTCTGATTGTAAGTTACCAGTATAAGGCCCAGCAATGTCCCAGTGCATTGCTGGAGTGTGACAATTTAAATCATTGGGGGGTGGCAGCAAGTTTATTTATTTATTTATTTATTTAGGGGTCTCAAGGAGTCCCATACAGCTCAGAGGAGTGGAATGGGACCATAGAGAACCTTCACAATTTGCTCCATAAACAATTTAGGGTTTTGGAGACCATTGGAGGGAGGAATTGTTCATTTTAAAATGAATGCTGTGGTTGGCATTGAAGCTTCAAAAAACTTGGGGGCACAGTTTACCAAATTCTTGTTTACATTCAGAGCTATCTTAAAACATTTATTCTCTTGCACTTTGTGGGGTGTTGGTTAGTTGTTGAATAGCAGCAGCAACTGATGTTATGGAAAAGACAATCATTTCAAAACAGAAATAATAGACTTTATTTCAACCACATGCCATATTTTTGAATTATAAATATAAGATTTGTTTAATCATGTGAATGTAACAGCTATTTAAAAGTAACAACACACACCCTTTCCCCATCTCCCTTCTCCCTTAAGAATCTTATGGTCTTCCCAATTATTTTTTCTTATCTATTTTTTGCAATTTATATAATGGTATGAAGACTATTTTGAAAACTGTGTGTTAGCTCATCATTAGGTAAGATTCCTTTTTTTAACTTTTATCACAAAGAGATTATCTTGGAGAAAAATAATCTAGTGAAATGGTGTTGAAACATATAATGCCCTTTTGTAAAACAACAACAAAACAAAACAAAGCTTCTTATACACATTATAACATTCCCTTGCTTAAATTCAAAAGCCTGAGAAATTAAGATTTCTTCCTTCATACACATGTACACACCTGTGTATCAAGGATGGAAATGATAATTGAAAATATTCAAGTAATAAAAATGAGTTTTCTGAGAGCTGGAAAACCCAGACAAGGAGAGTCCTGGACAGATGAGAATTGTCACTGTTTGGCATTAATTCAGCAAGGAAATTTTAAAAGAATATGTGTGAAAAATAGTATTTTGTGCAGAAAGCAAAGTTCTGCAATACAAAAACACCAGTTTTTGTATTGAAAATCATGTTTTCTGCACATAAAATACTTTTTAACCTCTTTCTGTGTTAAAAAAAATGTGTTTCACAGAATAATTCTCCAACTGCCAATAGTTCTCAAAAATATATACAATTTTCAGGGACTTCCTCAGTAGGGAGCAAAATTCTAGAATTGTTCCTTCATGTCTATGAGAACAATTCTTCTGACAATTTCCATCCCTAATGTAAATAAATTGAAAGGAAATCTGTTTGCACGAGCTGGTTGTTGCAGTTTTTCCCAAAGAGAGCCTGCACCTTTCCAAGAGAGAAGCTTCATTGTACAAGGTCCTTGTTATTTACTATTGTTTGGTTCCAGGACCCCACCCCACACCCATGGATAACAAAAATCAATGGATGCTCAAGTCCCATTAAAGACAATGGCATAGCAAAATGATGTCCCTTATATAACATGGAAAATCAAAGCTTGCTATTTGGAATATATACTTTTTTAAATATTTTCAAGCTGTCGATGCTTGAATACATGGATAAAAAATCCGTGGATAAGGCGGGCCAACTGTAAAGGCAAAAATCTAGGACTTTTGGAAATGCAGAAGTATTCTTATAGGGGTCAGCAGCTCAAAGACCTTTAGGGAAGTCCAACCCACCTGAAAATTATCCCTGAGCTCTCAGTTACCAATGGATAGGCAAAGAAGAAAGTGGCATCTATAGAAACAGGATACTCTGGCAACTGGGAACACACCAAGATATGTGCTTTTGGGCCACCAAATGTTTATCAGAGAGCTTGTAGATGACTGAAATTGATACGCCTTGCCTTATGCTAATTCAAACTATTAGTCTTCTCAAAGTCTGGTGGGCAGCAGATCTGTAGGTTCTCAACCACAGGTCTTTTCTGGCATCTACTACTTGAGAATGTCACCTGGAAATATTGCAGACTGAACCTGGGAACTTCTGCAGGCAGTCTTCTGCTCAGCTACAGTCAGCAGTGGGGGATAACATCTCTGTGCCAGATATAAGCCACAAAACCACCTGGTTTTTTTTCCAGATGAACCCCATTTCCACACCAGCTACCAATGCACAGATGCTGCCTGCTGAAGCAGAAAGGCTGCATGAATTACAGCTCTGAGAACTTCTGTAAGGTTCATGGAATTTCTCAGGCATTTCTGTTTATCTTTAAACCAGCGTGTCAGAACTAGAGCAAACGGTGTGCTGATTTTGGAGGGAATTGAACATTGTAGAAGAGAAAATTCCTCCGGGGGAGGGGGGTGTTGCAAGTAGAAACACTTAACATAACAAAATAATAGATTTCATACTCTTCCCTCATTCTCTTCTATAGAACAAGCAGCCGCAATGTAGCTAGGAACATACAAAAAGATTGTATTCTGAGTCAAATTAGAAACCCATCTAGTCTGGTATTGTCTATTCCAATCTTCCCTGAACACGTGCCTTCCAAATGTGTTGGACTACACCTCCCAGCATCTCCAGCCCGCTTGGTTACTGCCAGTGGCTATCTACTAACATAGGGTATTATTTTGACTTTTCCTTTCCATAGCAGGTAGACACTGGCATCTTTTCTAGTTAAAATGGAAACATACTTATTTTAATTATCTATGTGGCACAATTATCTTGGCTCTATATTATGTTCATTTGAATGCATCCAAAGTTTTGTGTTCCACAACTGAGGAAATTGCCTAGTCATATCAATATAACACACATTTTTTTACTCTGTAGGTTTCGTTCTTCAAATGCAATTATATTAGAGCTTTGTTGGCAAAAAGGTCTTAATGGTGATTATTCCAGAAGGAGCCAAAATCATTAAAATGGTTCTGACAGATGGTTTACTGAAGTAAAGACAGTTCCAGGAACCATCAGACACACAGTGTTTGATCTGAGAACAGCAGCAGCATGGTTTGTCATGGTGTAAATTTTATCTACCATCTTCATTAGAATTGCTCCCTCCATTTGTTATTTGTATTTTATCTTTAAAATGTTTACAACAATACAAAAAGGTAATGCATAAAGACTTGTGCAGGAAACTTAATGCAAATAACTGCAATCACTATTGGTCTTTAATATATTTCGTTGTCTTTTTACTCCATCCCCCCCTTTATCTCCTTATCTCCTTGCTGCATAATCAAAACTTTTGATGTACCTTCTTTGGCTCCAAAGTCAATATTATTGGCAATTCCATGTCCATTAAGATGTGTTTCTTCTAAGCTTCAGCTGGATTTTTTTGTAAACACCAGGAAAATGTTTCTTCATAGGCAAAGAGAATAAATTTATATCTTACTGAAACCAAGTTGTCATATTGCTTTTCTTTATACAATGACCTTAACATAGATGTCAGCTTCTCAAGTAGGGCAGTATACCATGCCCTATTAAACCAGGTTCATAAGGATGGATTGCCTGTAATTTTCCAGTTCTTGGCAATCTACATTCTGGCAGCTGGCAACAACACTGAGATCAGTCATTTATGATATAGAGACACATCGAGTCCCTTAAAAATTGAAAATTTTAATAGTGCCTTGCAGTGGTGTACTACTTGGCTTGTTATTCTAGAAAAAAAATGTCAACAATCTCTTTCCAAAAGGTTTCAACTTTGGGACAATGAAGCCATATGTGCATGAAAATTACATCCTTTCCAAAATAGCAGAGAAACTGAATTATTAATTTGTGATAATCTGACAGGTGTTGAGTACCACTGATTGATTATTTTGAAAAAATTACTGTTTGATCATGTCTGCTATGGATTTGAAAGGGAGAGAGTTTCAAATGCTACTCCATTGTGTATTTCATATAATCATATTTAGATCTGATTCTCATATTGATTTTAGACTTGTTGCCAGGGCATCTGGATATGAACTAAAAAAGAGCCAGTTACAAATTTCCTCTTGGTGTACATTTTTCTTCAATGCATATTCAATGCATATTGCTTCAAAGCACATTGTTGCCCATGAGGGATCACATTTTCTAGAAAAGGTTTTAATGAAATTCAATTTGCATTTTTAAAAACCAATTGACTCTTATCCCCTATCCTGTTGTCCAAATTTTCCAAGGTTATTGGGCAGCCTTTCACAAATATGTCACACATTGTATAATCTGCCATGTCTCCTAATCAGTAACCTATTTTAGTTTATCTTTCAAACAGAGGTCTGGGTAGTATAAAAAGTGTTAGATTGAGGAAAGCATTGGGGAAACCCCCAGTATTTGGTTAGTATAGATGCTGGATTCTCAAGGTCCATTTCCACAGAACAAATTCAGATAATAGCTCTAAGGATTGTCCATGTGTCCCAGTGAAACACAAAGCAAAAGAAATGTCCTTGTAGCTATTGGCCCTGACTTTGATGTAAATTCAGCACATTCTCTGAAAGAGCCCAAGGGAAGCTTCTGGAAAAGGCTTCTGTTGTGCTCTCGCCCTGCCTCATTATTAGAATTTCATAGGGCTTTTCATACCACAGAAAATCTACTGAAATGGGAAAGGCAGAATCTCTGCAGTGTTGACTGACTGGCAGTGCTAAGAGTTGGTCCATCTGGAAGCACTCCAAGTGCCTAGAAATGTACAGAAACAGGCTCTAGAGGTGGAAGAAAAGATGTTTTAATAGTCAGGGGTTTTGACTGGATACATACTCCAACTGCATGGCATTAAGGCTAGTAGGTGTGAATGTGCTCATTTGTCCTTGTGTGTTTGTTGTAAAATCTAAAAGTAAATGTGCTCCTGAAATACAACTCCCATTATCCCTAGCCAGCATAGGCTATGGTGAGGGATAATCCAAGTCCAGCTACATGTAGGGATTGATAAATTTCCACTCCTGATGTAACATGCATACAAAGCCACATCTTGCTAAGAGAGATTTATATCCAAGTAAGTATGCATGGGGCTACAGTTTTTGTGCTTTTAATTCTGGGGCATGCCTTAATACAGAAGGTACCAGTGTATTCCTAGAACCAGGAAGAGATGGAAAGTAGAACAGGACCCATAGATAAAACACAATAAACTACTGGCTATTTGTTGTTTTTATTGTGTGCCTTCCAGTCATTTCTGACTTATGGTGACCCTAAGGCAAACCTATCACAAGGTTTCTTGGCAAGATTCTTCAGAAGGGCTTTGCCATTACCATCCTCTGAGGCTGAGAGTGTGTGACTTGCTCAAGATCAACCAGTGGGTTTGTACATGGCTGACCTGGGATTCAAACTCTGGTCTCCAGAGTCATCTCCCAATGCTCAAACTACTATACCATACTGGCTCTCATTACTTCCAATTATTTCAGTTTTTTCACTGTAGCATCAACAAAAGCTCCTTCCCACCTCCATTGCACAAAATTAGGCTGCTTAGAACCCTCCTCTGCAGTCATTTAAATGCAAATTTATACTTTTATGTTGTCAGTCTTGAACTGGCAGCATTCAGGTTTGTGTGCCCTGAGAACCAGGGTGGCTAATTGATTCTCCTGGACAGGAAGATAGAAGAGATAGCTTCCTGTGCTATTTAAGTCTTTCTTGAAAAACAGATCCTTTCTGAGCATTAGTGTGTTCTTTTACCTGGCCTGCTGGTTTGCCCTCTGACTGTGCCTTGCCCTTCACTCTTGGTTTTTTCATGGCTCCTAAATTACTGAACACCAGCAATTATGAGCCAGGATCTATATTTAATTATATCAGTCATCTAGGGAATGCAGTAGAGAATCAAATCCACCCCAAACAATGATACGAAGTTTCATTTTCTAAGAAGAGCTCCTACAAGTCTATAAGCTTCATGAATTAATTTCATTACTTTGCAAACTGGTTTCCTACTATCAGTTAAGTGACTCCCTGAACTTCTCCAAATGGTTCACCACCTTTCCCATCACATTCGCATTAACATGGCCTCAGGACAGACTCTTAGTCAACCTATGGAAACAGAAGACTGGAACATGGAAAAGGAGGAAGAATACAGAAAGAGAGACAGTTAGCCGAGAATGCCTGGCTTTGTGTGGGTCTTCATGGGGTACATCAGCAGTGAAAGCATGATTAAAATTGGACAGATTTCTCTTTTCCTCTACCTCTGATCCTTACTATGATGTTTGTCAGAATTAGAGGATGAGTCAGGTGCTGGCCATGTTTGTTTAACACACTGGCCCCTATAAGTTGCATGTCACTTGTGCATTTGTGAAGAGATCAAGGCTAATCGCACCACAGGTGGGGAAAATGCAGGCTTTGTGCATGAGTGGTCCACCCAATCTGGAATGCAGAATGAAACTCAGTGCTATATAAAACCATACCAGTTGGAGGATACTAGTAGTTGTACCACCACCACCTAATAAAATCCCAAACTGTCTGTCTCACAGAGTAGAGGAATGCTAGGTGCAGTTACACCAGGATCTACTAGTCTTTGACTAATGGTTTACAAGCAGACAGGATGTCAAGATAAGCTATACCAATAGGGTCACCACTTCTGTTGAAGAGAAAGAAAGAGAAATTGAGAAATGAGAACAGATATACATAAAATAAAGATAAAATCGTAATAGATTGTTTGTTGGTTTCAAAAGTCAAAAGTGGGTTCCATTTTTGCAGGAGTCTAGGTGCAGAAGGTCTTTGCCATAACGCAGGCATTTATCATCTAGCAATTCCAAATGATAAATTGTATATTTGAATTACCCCCAGTTTTTGTAACAAAAAAAAACACTATTTTATCTCTACAGTAACAGTTTTCCTCTCACTTCCTATCTCTGAAACCCTGTGGCAGAGTTTTAGTCTGAAGTTCAAAAAAGTTGAACCTATTTTGAGGGTAGAGTTAAGCAACTTGGATAGATCCATTAAAGTCAGGACTAAAACCTAGAGCAGATTCACTATTACACTACAGTTTCCAGTGCTGAAATCTTCCAAAGTTTCACACCGTACTCATGAATAGGAATGGGGAAATCAGTAACTTCTGCACCCTTCCCCATTCAAATATATTAAATATCAACATCTTTCAATGTATGATTTTCATGTTTTGGCAAATTCTTCACAATCAATAGTACTCTTCATTTGTACTAGCCAAATTTATTAGGTCCAAATATTCCCACATACAGAAGACTATGATATGCCTGCCTGCCATATGATTCTTCAAAAAAGAGGTAGAAACCCTAATTGATATATGTTGGACTCTATGGAGGAATCATTTTGTTTCAATTGTTTTCATATTCATTTAAAAAAAACAAAACTCAAATCTTTTCAAGATGTGAAGAACACTATAGATTTTGTATATCCTTATCAAAAATGAACTGAAACAAAATTCTCATACAAACCCTGCTCATGTATCAACTCATAATACCTTACTCATAATTCAGGTTGAGAGTTGGGGAGAGAAGTGCCATGTTTCCAGTCCCTGGAAATAAGTAAGTGTTTCCAAGAATAGCTCAGAAGCCAAAGGATAGCTCAGAAGCCAACAGATTCAGGCCTTAAGGGCATAAAGCATCCTCAGGACTTGTGTGCCTGCTAGTTTGCTGAGGAGCCTTGCGGAGCATCTCTGGCTACATTGCCCTGAGCACATGAGCCTAGAAGCTCTTCTTTTTGCACAATGGACCAGAATAACATTTGTTGTCATTGTTGGTGTTGTTGTATGCCTTCCAGTCATTTTTGGTTCATAGCAACCCTAAGGTGAAACTATCACAGTGGTTTCCATGGCCAAGCAGGGTACTGAACCCTGATCTCAGAGCTATAGTACAACACTCAAACTAATACACCACATACGAATAACATCAGGCCAGGGCATTGTGAGAAACAAAAGGTACTAGCTCAGAGAGCTGGAATTAAGAGGGTCACCTGCAGGGAGCCTTTGTCGGGTGTTTTTCCCAACCAGGGCCAGGTCTAGATCAGCTGAGGGCTTAACTGTAAGAGGCCTCTTGGCATTACTTCACAAATCTGTATTATTAGGGATTGGAAGTATGGAGTCATCTGATAGTCTGAGGCCCCTATGTCACAGTGGGCAAATACAGCCCATGAGCCACATACAGACCCTCAAAGATGTTCTGAAGTCCTAATTCCCCCACTCCCCCATGCCTATCCCATACTTTATAAATGTCCTAAATGGATTTTGCAACTCCTGGAGTCCTCCAAATATGGTAGTTTTGCATAACTTTTTGTAAGCTCCCCCCCAACAAAGTTTCTCTCCCCCTGACATTTCTGAGCCCAGTGCACCTTTCTTTTCAATACTGAGCATTACTATACGAGATAAGCAATTAAAGACAAACATACAGAGTTCATTCCAAGTTGTATTACTGACTGTTCTTGACAGAGAGTTGGGCTGACACTCAGTTGACAATTTTGTTTGCTCACTCTTTCTCTCTTTTTTTTTTTTTCAAAGCACAGTGTGTACCCAGATCTCCCCTATGAATGGAGGTTAATGTCACCATGATGACTGAACATCTGTTGAGATTGTCTTTGGAATGCAGAAAAAAAATGTTGTTTTCATGCTTACACTCCACACTGGTTCATCCTTTTCGCTTCTCCATCTTTAACAAAACCAATGTGAATGGCTTTTAAGGATACATTTCCTTCGCTTATGCCATGCTGCTTTATGGAGCTGTGCTCATGTATTATTTCACATCTGAAAAGGTCTGTCATGGCAGCTTTACAACTACAACACAGGTGCCGGCTCTTCCTATGTTGACTGGAACTTCCTATAAAGCACAGAAGATGTTTAGTTAATGCTTTAGTGCATGGAGCTTGTCACTCTGGATTAATCAAGATTACAAGACTACTTTCCTTCTACATTCCTTCTAAATAACATTCTGATAGTGCCAATGGTACATGGAACAGTTTGTTATATCCAGAATATGACGAATCCCTGATCTTGCATCACTTGGGCTGCATTTACAATAAAGCTTTTCCATGTCAAAATTGTTACTTCTAACATATGATGGGGGATGCTGGCCTGGAAGCATCAGAAACTGCCTTATACTAAGTCAGAATATCAGTCCATCAGGTCCAGTACTATCAACTCTGATTGGCAGCAGCTCCCCAGGTTTTCAGGAATCAAACTTTTCTAACCCTACCTGGAAATTCCCTGGCAATCTCCCATCCAAATTCCAGCCAACCCTGCTAAGCTTCATAGATCAGACAGCTGGTTGTGTTCTGTGTGTTACGATGGAAAAAGAGGTGAAGATGACTAGAGAATGTATAGAAAAGGAAAGCAGAAACTGGATTCTTGATAAATGTGTGTAGTCTCCAAGTGACAAGAGATGTTATGTGCAGATTTCATTTACTGACCAATGAAAGTGCAATACTGCCCAAAAGGAGAATATGCATAGTGACTGAGCAAATCTGTGAAATATTTGAAAGATAATTTGTGCAAAATTACCCAGACACTGAGATTATTAAATCTTAGCTCCAAGCTTGTTGTTGCTACATGTGTTCAAGTCATTTCTGACTTAAGGCAACACTAAGGTGAACCTATCACTGGTCCTCAGAGTCATAGTCCAATGCTCAAACCACTAGAACATGCTGGCTTGCCAGCTCCAGATACCCCCTACCTTTAGGGGCTAGGATGGATCATTACTACTCATGTGAATACCTTCCATGGAAATGCTCATTTTGCAGGCACTTTTTTGTTTTCATGGGCCTTTATTGAATAATACTGTACTCTGGTCAGTACTTCGATGGGAGACGACCAATGAATCCCAGGCTCTGTAGGCTATATTTTAGAGGAAGGAACTGGCAAAACCACCACTGATTCTTCTTTGCCTAAGAAAACTCTATGAAATTTATGGGGTCACCATAATTTGACAGGTGACTTGAAGACACATATGCATGTACAAACACATGCTGTAGAGGTCTCTGAAAGATTCCCATAGGCTTCTCATACTTGGTTTATGTCAATGGACAGGACATGGGTCTCTGTTCTTGGACCTAGAGAAGGGATGGGCCAATTTTTATTCCTACACCTACATGGTGGGCCAAACCCACTGCAATTTTGGCCCTAAATCAGAATCAGTCACTTCTGATTCTGACTGCCAGGTGTGTTGGCATATCAGGGGCTGTGTTTGGGTGAAGGAGTTTGGGGGACTCAGCAGACTTGGGGATGACAAGAACATGGTGGCACTTTCCCAACTGTCACCCATCCCTCTTTCCTTCTACAAGCCAAGAGAACATTACCTGTCTTTATTCTTCTCAGGTGTTTTCCCTGCTATGTCTCCTCCTCTGAGAGCTCCTACGTCCTTCAAGAATTTATGTTCCCTCTGCCATCCTTGGCATGTTGTTTTTTAAGTGGAAGGGTCCATTCTGTTCATTAGATGCCTTCAATTTTCCATTTTAGTACTCCTCCAATCCACCCAAGCTTAATTCCAGCCTTTTATGTGTAGAGTGAGCTGAATTACACCACTGTCTCTGTCAAACTCACCCACAAGTCCTGAGAAGTCTTGCAATTTACAACTGCTTTTTAATATTAATAATGCCTTACTAGTATAATAAAGAAGCTGGTCCCTGCTTCAAGATTCAGCCAATATAAATTTTGATAGAGACAAAAAACAAGAAAACCAAGAGAAGGATAAATGACACATACCTATGGATGCCACAGTCACACACACTTTGTTTCTAGACAGAGAAAGGGCTTTGCAGGTTTTTCAAAGGCATCACAGTGAGCAAGAGGTCATGTCATGAATTTACACACACACACACACACACACACACACAGAATTAGCAAATGCTCCCACTTTCTTTTTTAAAAAATGATTTGCTTTAAAGCATTGTAGCAATTGGTATTAGTATTATGAAATATTGTCTTTGTTCCTGCACAACTTATCACCTCTACAGGGGCGAACCTAGTACGTTTGACACCTGACCATTTTTTAATTCCCCTCTCTTTTCACATGTAACAGGCTTTTATGGATCTGGTGGATCTGCTGGGCAAGCAGTAAAAGGAGGAGCCTCACTTTCCCACCTGGCCAGCAGACCTGGAAAGCAGCCCCTTCCCATCAGCACACTGGGCAACACCCTGCTCTGAGATGTCGCCTGGTGTGGTCCATGTATCCCGTAGACCCCTAGTGATACCCCTGCTTTTCTACTAGTACACACACTTTTGGTTCTCTCAAAGTGGGAGTGAAGACCCTGTAGTTGTATCATTATCCATGTTGCCCACCCCTCATCCCCATCAGCATGACTTTCAAAGTAGTAGTCTGAGGTAATCCTTTTTATTTAGAATAAAAAACTTTCTGTCGTCCATTTCACTTTTAAATGCTTAGCATTCAATGACTCCTTGGCATTTGATTTGTTAAACAGCAGAAACCAAGACAGATCTACTCAGAGGTAAGTCCCACTGGGTTAATTGAATGTACTCTCAGGTTAAATTGTATATACGTACCTACTCAGAAGTAAGCCACACTAACTTCTATTGAGCTTACTCCCTCCCACACTCTGAAAGTATCTCTTTACATGTGAAAAGAGAATTTAAAAGGTGGAAATATTGGCATGTTGTCATGCAAAGGAACCCTGCTGGTATAGTTGTTAAATGTCAGTACTGCAGCCCAACATTGTGAGTTCAATCCCAGGGCTCCAGGTTGACTCAGCCTTCCATCCTTCTGTAGGCCAGTAAATTGAGTACTCAGCTTGTTGGGGGCAATTGGCTTACACATTGTAAACCACTTAAAGACTGCTTAGTTCAGTATGAAGCAATATAGAAATGTAAATGCTAATGCTATTGCTATAATGCTATTGCTATACTTTCTACTCTGTTTTGATTTGCCCATGTGATCTGGAAGATGTTACAAATAAAAGGCATCAACACTATCTGGTGTTGGGCATCTGATTCCTCCCTTCATCTTTCTATGTAAGCACTGGTTTAATATGTAGATTACTATTCTCAGACCAGTTTCCTCCTTATTCAGCACTTCCCTGAATCTGCTGATTCTTTAGGAGATTTCTGCTCTTTCTTTGATAGAAATGAATAGTCATACCAATGGCAGCCAGTGCCTCTAGGGTTGTCAGATGAAATAAGGGACATGGATTTGTTGTTGTGTGCCCTCAAATAATTTCTGATTTATGGCAATCCTAAGGCAAATCTATCATGAGGTTTTCTTTGCAAGATTTGTATAGGGGGAGTTTGCCATTGTCTTCCTCTGAGACTGAGAGAGTGTGTCTTGGCTGGGATCACTCAGTAGGTTTCCATGGCTGAGCAATGATTTGAACCATGGTCTCCCAGAGTCCTAGTCCAACACTCAAACCATTACACCACATTAGCATCATCTAAACAATGCCTGCTGAAAATCGCTCTTCTGCACAACAATTAATGTCATTGGAGCAGTGAATTATTTCTCGGTTTTAGCCTGAATGTTAAAGAAGCTATCCAGAGTGTTGAACCTACTTTAGGGCTAGAACTCCACATCCTGGAAAACCCCTTTAAGGGCTGGATTATAACATGTAGGAAATTTGGCAGAGGCCTAAATCATTCATTATCTCTGGCTAGAGCAGCACATTGAACCAATGGCATTATCTACATGTTGACTCACTATTCAACAATTTATTCAAAAGGTCTATTCTAACCAATCATATTCCAACCACCTGATGCCAATCATATATAGTGTCATCTTTCATGATGATTAGCAGCATACTAATATACACAAAAGCCAGCTTTGGGAGTTTCTCTATCCAAGTCTACGTTTTTGTCTTGTTTTCTTTTCTCCTGCCCTATTTTTGACAGATTCCTTACAACAATAAATGGGACATTTTCTTTTTACTGTAAAACAGGAGTGACTACTTATAGTAAAGTGTCCAGGATAGTTGCTCCTGTTTTGCAGCATTCATTCTATACACTCTAATAGCAAAAAAAAAAAAAATCTAATATTTTTACAGAGGAACATCTAGGTATAAGGAGCATTGGTGCTGGGGGAAGGTGGCTTCAGTGAACAGAACCATGGTTGAATGTAGTACAGATAGAGGAAGAGAGGTGATAGGCAAAGGTATATTAGGTAATTAGAAGACTGTAAATAAAGCCAAAGAAAATTACCTCTGTCCATTCATTGTTTTGGGCATCGTATGATTCCACTGTGTCCAGGTAAGTGTGTCCATCATAGCCGCCGACTGCATATAGCCTGTCTCCAAGAGGACAGATTCCCACAGCATCACGTGGAACACTCAGTGGTGCTACAGTAGTCCAAGTGTCTGTTTTTGGATCATACCTAAAATATTTTTGGATACATTTAACAAAAAAAATATTTAGGGTTAGCTTTAAAAAATAAAAAAGAATTATACCACTCTTAATAAGTCCTTAGTATAATCACCATGGGGGGGGGGGGATCTTTATGACCACTATTGGCAAACAACTCAATTGACTGTTTGCCATGCTTCACAGTCAGAAGTCAAGGGTAACTTCATTTTGGGGATGGGAATATGAACCAGGGTAGGTATTTTTTTTTAACTCTGTCCCAGACTCATTCACTTTCTCAACTGCTGTCATGTGAAGGAAGGAACTACTTTTTCTTCCTCCTGCCCTCACTCTCATGACATTGCCCTGAAGCTAAATAAGAAGAAAGACAGAAAGGACTGCTCCCTGCTTCTGCCTTGATTCTTATTTGGCTTCAGGGCAAAACAACATTTTCTGCCTAGCTAGAAAGGAATGCACAGAGGTTTGGAGTGGGGGAGGCATGTAGCAGAAACAGAAAGTAGTAGAAGTAGTAGCTGTAACAGCAGAAAAATAAAAGTGTCTGATTGATGCCCGGCATTTCCAAAGCTAAACAACTGAAGTTATTTTAAGGAGGTGTTGATTCAACTTTGGCCCAAGTAGAGAGAGAAAAAATGGGGCATCTGATAATGCCTTCATGAACCACTAGAGGGATCTCCAGACTCATCATCTTGTTGTGTATTGATGCTCATATTGTATCCTGTAAAATCACAAATGTGCTGTATATTTTCAATATCTGTGAAGCATGCAGTACTAATATTGTGACAATCCATTCCTGCATATTTTCCCAGTTGAAGGACTTCAAGTAAATGTACAACAAAAGGCAAAGCACTTCTTATATCATTGCTCTAATTGTTAATAATGTTTTTGTCTGTTAAACAATTTTAGCGGATCGATCACCTGCCTTTGTAACAAATTAACTGATTAAACTTTACAAACAGTGTAGGAGCCTCTGGGAGGGATCTTAAAACGAATATGAAAATTTATTATTTAACCACTTCATTGTTAGATGGAAAGGCAAGTCATCAGTGTGCTCCATGTGTTGTATATATGCAAGTGGTAAAATGGAGGTAAGCAACAGCATTTGCTTCACACAAGACAGTGTGATATTAATTTATGAATTGTGACTTTGGCACAATATGATAGCTTTGCTAATTTTGACAGCCCACTGTGCCAAATTTTCAAGAAACAACAGACAAAATTGCTTAAATTCACTGTGGCTTCAACACTGCAGTTGAAACAGGTCCAATGCATGTAAACTTGGTATCTGCGTGCCCTGTATTATTTAGATATGTATCAGTTGCCACCAATATATTGATGATATACCTCTCCTTTCCAGCTGATTTCAAGGATATGGACAGGGAAGAGCCAACATATGTATACTGGATCCTTGCTCTTATTGGCTTCTGAAAGCAGCAGTAGGACAAGGGATTGGTAAATGCCTCACTACACCAAGGGATGTTTCTGTCCTACCTAAAAACTATAGTATGGCCATTACTAAGAAGGCCTCCCTGAATCCCATTATTCTGATTGGCCAGTCTCTACCATTCCATTTTGGGGACAGGTTTTGGAGTGTGTGGTGGTCTTCCAGCTCCAAGGTTTCTGGATGAGACAGATTATACAGATCCATTTAGATCCAGGTCTCCATCTTCAGGCCTGGGTATGGGATGGAGACACCATTGGTCATCTTGATGGATGGTCTACACCAGGGGTAGGCAACCTTTCCCCTTTAAGGGCTGAGGGACTTCAGCTCCCAGAAGACTCAGCCATGTCAGCCAATAGCTCCTGGGATTGTGGGAGCTGAAGTCCCTCGGCCCTTAAAGGGGAAAGGTTGCCTACCCCTGGTCTACGCAGAGAACATAACAGGGTAAGTGTGTCTCTATTGGTCCTGATGGACCTCTTTATGGCTTTCAGTACTATCAATCATAGTATCCTTCTGGCTAACTTTCTGGGATGGAATTTGGGGGCAATGAACTCAGAAGATGGTGCTGGGGGACTCCTGTTCCATGCCCTGGTTGTCAGTCTGTGGAGTCCATCAGGGTTCTGTTTTGTTCCCCATGCTGTTTAACATCTACAGGAAACCATACTTATTAAACATGTTAGATGTATTAGGCTCAACTATCGAGAAGAGACATTCAAAAGTATTACTTTACATGATAACCTCAGCAAGATTATGTTATGCACAAAAATGGAAACAACAAGAGATTCCAACAGAAGAAGACTGGGTACATAAACTACAGGAAATGTATGAAATGGACAAATTAACTACTTTGCTAACTGAAAAAACTTTGGATCAATATAAAAATGATTGGAAAGATGTAATAAGATTATGGGAAAAGAAATGGGGTTGTCAAGTAATTTTAAAAAGGGGAAAGAAGTGAGAAATCAAATTGATATAAGGGTAATCATTGAAATAAAGACAACCAAAGAGTCTAAAGGAGTCTCCTTTACATTGATGTGTTTATTTTTTGGTTTATTACTATGGAAAATTGTCACTTGTATGTCGGGGTTTACCAGCAAATATTTAGTATATAAGATTGCCCCATGTAATCATTTCTACTTTGGTTGAGACAGATTTATTTTAAATCAAGGCAAAGTTTAATGATTACTAACAAAATTGAAGAAAAAGATAGTGTAAGAAGAGATCAAAAGGACCAACACTGATGGAAAAAAGAACTTTTGTTTGTCGCAAGTGTAATTGTGATTGTTTTTTGTGTTGGATTGGGGGAGGTTGTTTTGTCAAGGTCATTGTTTTGTTATGTTAAGGCTATGTTAATTGTTAATGTTATTGTATTATGAAATGTGTGTTTTTAATTATGTTAAATAATTTTAAAAAATAACATCTACAGGAAACTACTTGGAGAGGTTATCCAGGGTTTTGAGGTACAGTGCCACCAATATGCTGATGATATACCTCTCCTTTCCAGCTGATTTCAAGGAAGCTGTCTTGGTACTGAACCAATATCTGTTTTCAGTAATGGACTGGATGAGGGCAAACAAAGTGAAACTTAATCAGACAAGTAAGATATGCTCCTGGCTGGTCAAAAGGCAGGTCAGGGAATAAGGATTCTACCTGAGCTGAACGGGATTATACTCTCCCTGAAACCTCAGGCTTGCAGCTTGGGCTCAATTCTGAGCCTAGAAGCCTAGGTTTCAGCAGTGGCCAGAAGCATATTTGCACCAGTAAAACTAGTTTACCAGTTGCACCAGTTCCTTCAGATGTCAAATCTGGCTACAGTGACACGTGCCTTGATTACATCCCATTTGGACTACTGTAACACAGTCTAGGTAAGGTTGCCTTCAGAAACTGTTTGGGAACTTCTGTGGTTACAAAATACCAGTTATGGGGAGCATATAACTCTCTTGTTAAAACAGTTTCACAGGTGACTTGTTCATTTCCAGGAATAATTCAAAGTGCTGGTCATGACCCACACAGCTCTATACAGATTAGATCCAGACTACCTGCCAGAGTTCTAAAATCTACGGGAAAGGCTTTTTCTCACGTCCCACCACCATCACAAGCTCACTTGGTGAGAACATGAGAGAGAGACTTCTTGGTGGCTGCTCCCTCCCTCTGGGCTTCCTTTCTATGGGAAGCTAGGCTGGCCCCCTCCCTGCTCTCCTTTTGCCAGCAGGCAATAATCTTTTTGTGAAAGGAAGCTTTTCATGTGTAGGCAAGGTATCTTCTTATTATTTATCTTTTTAAACTTTTGTATGTCTTTTAAATGATTTTATACTTATTTATGTGGTGATTTTACTTGTTTTTAAGTTTTTATTTTGAAAATATTTCAATTTACTCTGTTTGGGAGCTACCTTGGGTGGCTACAAAACACAGCCTACAAATGATATAGTTAGATGATAGATAGATAGATAGATAGATAGATAGATAGATAGATAGATAGACAGACAGACAGACAGATAGAATTTGACCTTCCATTTTTAGAGGCTATCAAATGTGATCTTTAATTTTAATCATTAAAGGGGGGAAATTAAGTATGCAGCTGGAATCCTATTGGTGACATATGTTTGTAATGGTTTGAGCACTAGACTAAAACTCTGTGGGCCAGGGTCCAAATCGCTGTTCATGGAAACCCAATGGGTGACCTTGGGCAGGTCACAGTCACTCAGCCTCAGAGGAAAGCAGAGGCAAAACCACCTCTGAACAAATCTTGCTAAGAAACCTAGTATAGTTTCTGCTTAGGGTTGCCATAGATCAGAAATGACTTGAAGGCACACAACACCTTTTTTGCAAACATTGGAGAAGTAAGCATCCAGTACCTCCCTGTACAATGTTTTCCCCACATGCCAATTGGATGGAGCACATTCTCTTAGCCATTCAGTATGTGAGGAATGAGAAAGCAACATCTGACTGCAATTCCACAGCAAGGAAGAGAGCAGCCATTGCCCTTCCAGCAAGCTTGAGACCCCAAACTCACTGAAGAACTGGGAAGTCAATAGTTGCATCCAGACAATGCACCCACAGCATTAAATGACCAAGGCAGAAGACTTCATTTCTTTGAAGGAACCTTCCAGTTCTAACCATATGTGGTAGAATCATCACCAATAAATTATTGAAACATAAAATTTGTGTACACTGCAAAGACTTCAAGAATCTACTTCTTTTATTGTCCATACCTTTCCACACAATCAGAAAGTCGAGAACAGTGATTAGAAGCAGGTGCATCATGGCCTCCCACAGCATACAGAAAACCATTGTAGGTTGCAACACCAACGCCTCCTCGTCGCTTTGACATTGGAGCACACATGCTCCATTTGTTTGTGTGGGGGTCAAAACACTCCATGGATTTCAGGCAAGAGCTGCCATCTCGACCACCAACTGCATACAACCTAAAGTATCAACAAGAAAACAAATAAGTTATGTGTTTTGTCCAGTACCACTGCATATTGTCTAGGTTTGAGTTCCTATGCCCATATATTCAACCACTTTTGTGGTGTTGAATGAATTGCCACCTTTCCCACCTCCCATAGGCTCTTCCTCATCTTTAACAATTACATAGCAGGCAGTATGGTATTGCCCAGTCTAGGAATAGCTGTAGCTATTGAAGTTTCCGGTGGTTGATGCTTTCCTTTAGTTCATTTTTGTTAATAACTCTCCAAAATCAACACCCATCCCTATCCTAGCTGGCATATATCTCCATCCCAGGCAGCCAACAAAACATTTCAGAAAAAGGGTAGTGACTATTACAGCTACAAACACAAACAACAGCAGCAGTGGCAACAAACCTGCAGAAGTTAAATACAAAAGTAAATACATCTAAGAGGGCACGAGCCACACTCCCACATTCAATGATGATTACGACAGTGATTAAAATTTAAATTACATCATGGTGATGAGGAAGATGAGAGTCATAGAATCATGGGTTTGGAAGAGATTGGGAGGATCAAGGAAGTTAGATAACTAATCTATCTAGTGAAGACTCCTCTTTCTCTAGTAAAAAAGACTCCTAGTCATGAAGCTAGCAATAATGATTCAGACTTAGCTCTCTATCTCCAGATATTGTGTTTCTGTACCAAGCATTTATTTTACTTAAAATAGCCTTTGCTACTTATTCCAAGCACCAGCTTCCACTAATATCTGACAGTAGGTGCAAATAAAACCTTGTGATATTAGTGTATGTATGTCCATGTGTGTATTTCTGTAAATGTGTGTTAAATTATTTTTTAATTGGATTTATATCCCACCTTTCTCTCAAAATGGGAGTGGTTCGGTTATGCATACTTGCTGTTTAGTGCTGCAACACCGACAGTGCTCCTGGGAGTTGCCATGCTTGCCACATAATTCCACTGTCGAGCCTGGGGATCCCATCTTTCAACCGTGTTGAGGTAACTCCACCCATCATGGCCACCAACAGCATACATTGGTCCTTCAAGCATTGCTACACCTGAAAATAAAAAGGGAGTGAGAGGAAAATTAAAAAGTCAAAAAGTCATTTTGGAATTTTAATAATATCATACTTCTTTTTAAAGATCTGTATCCTGTCTACTCCAATGGATCCACAAGGTGTATGAGCACCATGTTGTTGTTGTTGTTGTTGTGTACCTTCAAGTTGTTTCTGATAGATGGATATCCCAAGGCAAATCTATCGTTGGGTTTTATTGTCAAAATTTGTTCAGAGGGGCTGAGGCTGAGAGAGTGCAACTTGCCCAAGGCCACGCAGTGGGTTTTCATGGCCAAATGGGATTTGAACCCTGGTTTCCAGAGCACCATACTGGTTATAAAACCATTGTTGTTGTTGTTAACTGCCCTTGAGTCAGCCTCAGATCATGGTGACCCTGTGTATAAGACACCTCCAAGACCCACTGTCCTTAACTGCTCTGCTCAGGTCCTGCAGGTTCATGACCATGGCCTCCTTGATTGAATCTATCCATCTGGTATGTGGTCTTCCTCTCTTGCTACTGCCCTCTACCTTATCTAGCATTATTATCTTTTCCAGTGAGTCATCTCTTCTCAATATGTGGCCAAAATATGACAACCTATATGTGCAACATACATAGGAATACACCTATGTTGTTAGTCTGGTTACCTATGAAGGCCCACCTGGCCCCTCTCTGGAAGTTTTCCACCATCTTGTGAAGACTTGTCTTCCTTGAGAGCTTAGCTAGATATGCAAGATTTTTTTTTAGTTTTGATTATTTTTTTCTGTAAGAATCTTCTTAAAGTAGCAAATTTTTATATACACTGAACAGAGAGTGATTGAAATTTCAAAAATCTGAGTGTGAGGAAAGGAAAGCAGATAGGTTTGCCCATTAAAGCAGAGAGCTCTGATATCCAGCTCTTAAAAGTCTGACTGAATACTATATTGTCAAACAGCAACATTTCTGCACTACACTGTTATAGTGCTGATATTCCACTATTAATGCTTTGACTGCCTCCTGTGGCATTCTGGGATTTGCAGTTGAGGGAGGGGCATTTTAAATTCTCAGCCACAGAGCTCTTAGCCCTCACTGAACTAAAGCCTCAGAATGCAACAGGAGGCAGACAGGGCAGTAATAGTGGAATAGCAGCGCTATAAGAGTGTAGTGCGGAAATGTGGCACGTCTGTGATGCAGAATAGGGCTTGCCATTTCTGTTTTATTACAAGCTTGGTTTCTTTAACAACTGCAAGGCTGAGTGATGTGATCTGATACTCTCCCCACTGCAAATAACTGTACCTATTGAATTTGGGCAATTTTATAAGAACTGGCCAAAATTGGCAGTTCCCTTTGAGATTCAAATGTGCAAGAGAAGCAAACTGACAGATGCATCCATCCCTAAGTCTGTCAAATTGGGACTGGGTTTCACAGTGCTTGGAATTTTGTGGATTTGAAATCTGCTCTCCTTTTCTTTTTTTAACAGCTGACCTTTTTTCAGTATGTCATTACTGGCTGGTTGTTTCAAACCGTCTGTCATCTTTACCTAATCCATGCCTGTGGGTTGACATTGGGGGCATCACAGTCCAGGCTTTGGTTACTGGATTGAAACATTCGACTGTATTGGATGTTTTCAAGCCATCTCTTCCTCCCACAATGTAGAGCTTGTTGTCAATCACAGCAACTCCAAACTGCAGCCGCCTGCCATTCATGGTTCCAATTTGTATCCAGCTGTTTGTCCTCAAATCATATTTCTCAATAGTTGTCGTGCCTGTTGAAATTATAGACAGTAAATTGGAGGGTGCACTATTGGTTTCTAAGGCCTATTGAATGCGGTTTAATTGAGCCAGTCGTGAAATGAGCATTTAAATTTGTACATATTTGTATCCGAGAAAGCCAACTGTTTGAAGACCACTTTCCTTGTTCTTAGAGAGTCATCGTGATATAGATGATGGAACATAATGTGGGTTTACACCACTGTAAAACAGGTTTATATAGTAAGCAGTTTCAATGATGTATTTGGAGTGATTGCCGCCTGTGGTATGTCTGTTAGAAAGTATATATTCATATAATGATGGCAATAAGCAGAGTTGCAATGTGAGTTAGGACGACAGATAAGGACAGGAGGATAAAGAGGATGATTAGGAAAGATAGTCATGATAGACTGGGTTTTGAGTTAAGGAGAAAGTATATTTAACTAATGAGATAAGAGTAAATGTAAAAGTAAATATATGATAGAATAGACAGTAGTTAAATAGATCTGTAGTAGAATATTGTTTATTTAGTATAACCACTAACCATGCATTTATGTGCGGGACTGGAGGATGATGAGGCATCAGATATAAGTACAAAATATCCAGAGGTTATAAGTAAGAAAAGATTGTGTGTCCTTGGACAAACTTTGGTCACTACAGTAGAGGGTATGTGAACAGAGCCCAACAGTCAATTACATCACCATACCTTATACACTTTTGATACTGAGAGTTAAATTTGTACAAAGATTCTGGTGATGGAATAGATTCTTCCCCAGAAGGGAAGAAGGTTAGCTAAGAGGTAGTAGATACTTCAGGAAAGCAAAAAAAAAAGACTACACTGATGCAACGTTCTGATTGAGTTTTATCTAGAAAAGACATCTGCATTTTAAAGAATTTATTGGGGGGGGGGGTGTTCTAGGATGGATCCTGTCATTCTTTGTATGTCCTTATAATGAGACCTGGTGTGGTATAGTGGTTTGAGTGTTTGATTATGACTGCATCCAAAACCTTGCTTGGGTTCAAATCCCCACTTGGTAATGGAAAACCACTGGGTGACCTTGGGCAAGCCACACTCTCTCAGCCTCAGAGGGAGGCAAAAGCAAACTCCCTCAGAACAAATCTTGCCAAGAAAATGCCATGATAGTTTCATCTTATGGTCTCCATTAAGTCAGAAACAATTTGAAGGCACACAACAACATAAGTATAACTCTATTTGGGTTCCACACTTAGAGAAAGGTGGAATAGAAATAAATTAAATAATAAATTTATTATTATTATTATCATCATCATCATCACAATATTCATTCATATTATAATATGAATTATAATATGAAGTATATGAATAATAGGAATTATATAATTATTATCATATTATTATTGACAATCATATTAAATAAAATCTGTTGTCATTATGTGCCTTCACTCTGCCTCTAATTTATGGCAAACCTATCATGAGTTTCCTTGGTAAAATTTATGCAAAGGCCTTCCTCTAAGGCTGAGACATTGAGACTCACTGAAGGTTATGCAGTGAGATTCCACAGCTAAACAAGGACTTATACCCCAGTTTCTTGAAGTCCTAGTTCAGTACTCATATCAGTACATCATACTGGCTCACTAAATAAAATTACCTTTTTCACACACAAAAATGGCATCCCTAATTAATTGGAAAACTTTTCAAATAGTTTTTTTTAATTTCCTGGATTAATCAAATCAGATGTGTTGCAGACATGTGGATTTTCAACTATGTACAAAAATAAAGGTTCCCTGATCTATATTTATGAAGATATGATTTCCTGTTTTAAAATTTCAGGGTGATTTTTAATTGGTTTAATTATGATGAAGTACACTAACTTCCTCAGCTTCTAAATGTTTTTTAAGTCCAAATTCCTAGATGAATATATTTTGGCTGGTTATCATCAAGTCTAGCACAGTCATTTTCCTGGACTTGAACTAAGAACTTATGAAGCTGCCTTATTAGGTGGGCATTAGAATCAGAGCGATTCTCAGCAATATTAAGCATTTGTCTGTTTAGCAGTACTATTATTTATAACCTGGGCACAGTAGGGATTTTATCTGGGATCATCATTTGTGTGCCTATGACTTCAAGTCATTTGTTGATTTATGGCAATCCCGTGAATTTCATAGGGTTTTCTTATACAAGGAATACTCAGAGGTGGTTCTGCCAGTTCCTTAGGGACATCCATTGCTATGCAATGCAAAGGATAGGACTCCACCTCCCCTGAAGAAAAACAATCCCTTGCAACTGGACTGGTAGCGAAATTTTGTCTCAGAACTAACAATAGGATAGTGCCATCCACTACATCTGTGGGCAGAAGACTATTATTATTATTATTATTATTATTATTATTATTATTATTATTATTATTATCCTGCCCTTTTCCCAAAATTGGGACTCAGAGCAACTAGTTTAGCAGGTACAGTCCGAACTACATGGTACACATAGCTCTACTTTTTGACAGTAAGGAATGGCCAAGGCCTCAAGAGGAATGATTGGATGAGCTGACACTTCTGCCCCCCAATATCTACCACCCAGAGTGGTTGTCTCACTATGTCTAATTGTACAGCCAAGCCTGGTGACCATCTACATCAGATGTTGGTAAGTAACTGTGTAGGGTGAGGTTCCCATCTCAGTGGGCTAAAGCACCCTGAAAAGTGGGCAACAAGGCAACAAAAATGAAAATGGTAATTATTTCTATTTTCTGGTTTGGACCAATCTTCTTGTTTTTAGTGGAAGGTGGGGGTGTTTTTCAGGTGTCTACCACCCTTTGAGACTAACTGAAAGAGAAAAGCTGGTAGCATGAGCTTTCGTACGCTTGAGTCTACTTCCTCAGTTAGCCTCAAAGACACTGCAAGATCCCTTTGCATATGGATTTTCCAGACTAGCACAGCTATGTCTTTGAATCCCATCCTGAGGTTCTCCAGGAATCATACAAGTAGAGACACACACTATTTGAGGACAGTAAAAAGTGTTCCCAAGTGGCCAAAAACCACTCCTGGTGGCCAATTTTTATCATATCAAAAATTAGGGGATGTGGAGTCTCTGTGGGATTCAGGAGTCTGGATGCTGCAAAAGTCCACAGGCCATAATTTGCCCATCCCAGTCTACATCCTAAGCATTTGATCTATGAGTGAGAGCCTCAAAAATATTTTCCCTCAGTAATTACATCACTTTCTCAGTTCTGCAGATATATGTACCCTTTCCAGCAGTAGGCTAACTGCTACAAAGACCTGCCTCATATGAAACCATAGTATAAGTACTTCTGACTCAAGGAAGACTGAACTCTTTAAGCAACCTTATGTGTAGCAGCATTTAAAAGATGGGCTTTTTGCAGCACCCAGACAGGTGTTGGGTGTGAAGGCCACTTAAGAACATGGTTCACTTCTTTAAAACATAAGATTGCTATTTTGAAAAGAAAATAATATGAACCGATGGACCTATGGAGCCCTATTTCACTTTAAAGGCAAGGGGTGCTTCATCAGATGATGTGCTTACCTTTGGTGGCATCCATGCCTCCCACAGCATAAAGAGAGCCAACGGTTGACTTCCTAGGCTTAGTACGAGGGCTTTGCATCATAGACCTCCTTTCTGGTAGCAGATGATACTTCATCGCTTCCATGAGAAGCTTCTGACACTCAAGATCATCAGTAAACATAGGACTGTTTTCCAGATCTGCCAAAAGCTAAGACAAGCAAAGTTTTCATGCTCACACTGGAATAATCAGAAGCTTATTATCTTTACACATGATTCATCAGTTTTATGGACCATGAGACTACATACCTGTCAATGGAAACCTAAGCTCAATCCTCTTCAGTGCTCTTCCACCTGAACATCAACATGCTGGTTGGGGGATTAACAAAAGGTGGAGCAGAGTGTATGTTAAATCTTGAGCAAACAACTACACAAAATGACAATGGCTGAGATTCTGCATGGGATGCTCTGTGCATGTAACTGCTTGATGTGCTTAGTTTTGTGCTTTGCTCCCCTGTGGGCGCATTGTGGGGCAGGGGTGGGTGGTAGTGATGAAGCTGGTCCTACTATTAAATAGCCATGGAGGAAGTGGTGAGGAGGGAGGTGGTGAGCAGCAAGGACTGTCTCCCTGGTCACCTGTACTTGGCTACAGGGAGAAGCAGGGAAATAACTATGTTCTTCTTCCTCTACTTTTCTCACACACCAACAGCAGGGGGACAGACAGGTTGTCTCCCCTATCAAAAAACCAAACTGAAGGGTTCTGACAAAAAATATAACCAGGAT
>CM034705.1:26068012-26080104 GCA_020142125.1 Phrynosoma platyrhinos
TCATGGGATAAGTCCTGGATGAGTGTGACATCATCTGAAAATCTTCAGTGCAATTGCGTTATTATACTGGGAGTATGCCTTTTACTCCTGGCTTTTTCCCCCGTCTGAAAATCTCCTAAACCAGCTGCCTGCAGCCCAAGAGAAGGGGCCTGAGAAGAAAGGAAGCAGAAACTTTGCAAGGCATTGAGGCAAGAATGATGGAAATGCTACTGGCCCAAATCCAGTTTGTTAGTGCCAACTAAAGTAGACCCACTGAATCAATGGAGTTTATATAATGGTTGGTTTACCATTCAACAATTGATTCAATGAATTTACTCTAGTTGAGATGAGCAACTGGATTTAGGATGAGAATCATGTGGCCCTCCATATATTTCTTGGACTACAAGTCCCAGCAGCCCTAACTAACATAGCCAATAGTGAAGAATGTTGGGAGATATAATACAACAACATCTGGAAGACTACATGATTGCCTCCTCCGATTTGACTATTGCCTTCATGTCCTGTTGGGAGGTTCACTTGGCAGAGGGGAACCAGATTCTCTCACTTTGAAAGTTTCCCAAGAACTAGCTGTGTTAGCCTGTTGCTACATAAAAAGGGAAAAGGGCATGAGACAAAAAAAGAAATCTAGTAGCACCCTTAAGACCAATTGATTTATATTTTAGCATAGCATTTTAGCACTTCTCTCCCTCTCGGAATTGGCACTTGTATCAGAGAGTCCATCCACACTGCTGAAATAATCCAGGTTGACACCATTTTAACTACCATGTCTCAATGCTGTGAAATTCGGGGAATGGTACCCAGAATTTCATAGCATTGATCCATAGCAGATAAAACAGTGTCAGACTGGATTATTACGGCAGTGTAGATGCAGCCAGATTTAAACTCTCATTTTGTTTTGACCCTGGATGACAAAATTTGAGAATGTCCCTGTAATACAGCTCTTCTGAAATAATTGAAATTGTTCAGTTCCTGTGACCTAATAAAGAATATTCTCATTATGCACCCAAACCTCCCAAAAGATGCACTTTCACATATGTGATAATACATTAAAACATGAATATTGCTCTTGCAATACTAATAACCTGTTCAGCTTGTCAAGTAAATAGCCAATTATGGCTTGATTAGTTGTCCAGCTCCAGCGGCTACAAAATGCAGATGAATTACTGTAACAGCGGATTGACTCCTCAAATCCTGAAGAGGAAGAGCTGGCGCCTGTGGATCTGATTTATTTGCAGCAGTCATGTGCTGCTAGCCTAATTTGTTAGATTCAGTAATTGTTCACCCAGCTGCTCTATAATAATTGCTTTTGCAATTAATCTTATTTACTTTGCAATTGCTTATACATTTTAATATCTGTTTTAGATAAGAATGATGGCAGTAGAAATGACTTGCTGAACAGATGACATTATGAGGGCTAGAATAATGACCAGAAAATGAATTTGCAAACTCACTTGCATGTTCCCCTTTTCTCTTCTGCAGATACTCTTCTTAGGAGACACATATGGGATTTCACTGTGGTGTAGTAGTTTTGAGCACTGGAATATGACTCTGGAGATCAAGATTCAAATCCCTGCTTGGCCATGAAACCCCACTGGGTGACCTTGGGCAAGTCACACTCTCTCAGCCTCAGAGGATGGCAATAGCAAACCCCCTCTGAAGAAACTTGCCAAGAAAACCCTGTGATAGGTTGAAGGCACATCAACAACAAACAAATTAAAATTTTAAAATGTAAAATAGGAAGTCAGATCATGGATCAGTCTAGTCCAGGGGTAGGCAACCTTTTTGAGCCGGGGGCCGGGTTGCTGTCCCTCAGACAATTGACGGGCCGAAGCACCAAAAATAAATAAATAAATAAATAAATAAAAATTAAAATTAAAAAAGAATTAATTTTTTTTAAAAAAAATGCATGCACACTCTCTCAGTCCCAGAAAAGCCATGGCAAAACCCCTGTGAAGATTTTGCCAAGAAAACCCCAAGAACAAGTAATAACAACAGTAATCAATATCATCATGGGGGGGCGGCAGCGGTGGGGGGGGCGGCGGCGGCAGGACCAGTTTGGGGCTGGTCCAAAGGCCTTGCTGGGCTGCATCCGGCCCCCGGGCCTTAGGTTGCCTACCCCTGGTCTAGTCCAACATTGTGAATTGGGACAGGCAGTGGATCCCCAGGCTGTCAGGCACAATTTCTTCATAATCTTATCTGAAGATCCAAGATATTTCCTGGTGGCCTCCCATCCAAGTAGTAAGACAGGCTGACTATGCCAAAATCAGATGGAGGGCACATCCAGAACAACTGAAAAGTCCCAGACTTTGTTCCTGCTCTTTCTGATTTTATACTGGGTTAAAATAAACTGTTGTGGGGAGCTGGTATAAAAAGTCTCTGATCATATCAAGAGCTGACAGAAAATATTCTGAGATAAAGAAAATGTGTGTAGATCTCCAAAATAAAATAAGAAAGAACAAGAACAAAATATTAGACTTTCTGGTCTTTTTAATCAGCCAGGATGGTGTTGTGCGGTATTGTACTTATTTGTTGTTGCATTGAAAAATGGGGCACATTCTGATAGTTATGAAATTACCTGAAATACTTGAATGATCATATATATTTTTCCCACTCAGGGGGGTTGTAGACTGCCAGAAATAGTGCACATTGAGTCCACTTTTAGGGTTAGGGTTAGGGTTAGGGTTAGGGAATCATGGGAACTGTATTTTATTGTGGCACCAGAGCTCTCTGACAGAGAAGGCTCAATGTCTCAGGAAAAAAAAATCCCATGATTCCCTAGCACTAACCCTAACCCTAACAGTGGACTCAATTTGCACTATTTTTGGCAGTCTGCAACCCCCCCTCAGTTAAATTTAAAGGCATTTTGTGGCGGACTCTCCTTTGATTAAAGTTTTTAAACAAAGGTAAGAAGACACTTCTCAATAGTGTTTTAGCTGTGGATTCTGCCCCGGAAGAAGGTTGGACTAAATGGCCCTTGGTGGAATATAGCCCTTCTATCTCTATCATTCTATGATGATTAACCCTCCAAATAGGTATTTTTGATATATTAAAAAATGAAATATCTAAGAATGTAAGATGAACCCAGCTCAGACTCATTACTTATCAAGGCCAGGGTAGGGGTTGCCTGAAGCAAAGGAAAATATATTATTTTCAGGTGATAGGAGATTTTAAAAAGACCATGGATGGATGAAGGAGAAAACTATCAAAGAGGAAAAGAAGCAAATGACCAGTATTGGCAGGGTGGAAGTCAGAAAAACTAAAGTTCAGAATGCGTTCAGGCTTGCTAGAGATGTTATAAGTCATTAAAGGTGAGAGTTGCTATGTTCAGAGCAAGAGGAAGAATAAGGAAACAGTAAGGCTATTATCTGAAGAACATGGTACTAGGGCACAGAGAGAATGCAATACTCCTTGTCTTATTCTTTTTGCAAAAGGAAAATAGAACTCAACGTGACAAAAACGGAACAATTATGCAGCATTCTACAGCCCAAAATAGGTAAATAAAATGTAGTATATGAATATCTAGGTCCTCTAGGTCTATGGCCAACTTTCACCAGATATTTTGCTGGAGGAACTAGAGATTCATAGAGAAGAAGAGATCTCTCAAGTAAAAATAAAAATAAAAAATAGTGGGTTTTTTTATTTGCATTTCCCCCACTTTTATGGTGGTCTTGCATCCCTAATTGCAGTGAATGTGCATGGCCTACTGTATTGGGACACAGGGATACTGAATGAAATTGATTGGCAGTCAATTCAAGACAGATCAGAGTACTTCTTCAATCAATAAACAAATTACCGTAATGGAATTCATTCCCTCAAGACACTATGATAGTCATTAGCTTAGGTAACACTTAAAAGGAATTCATTGAATTAACAGGAGACAATTCTGTCAACAGCTACTATACAGAACTTTCAAATTCAGAGACAGTTTCAAACTATACAGTTTCAAAACCTGGGTCCCTGATGTTACTGGACAAACTCTCAGAGGCTCCTGTCACCACAGCTAACAGTCAGGGATTCTAGGATCTGAAGTCCAACAAAATCTGGGGTTTGGAAACCACTACACTAAATGCAGAGGGGTGAAGAAAGGGTAATTGCTTTCAAACATTTCTCAGGTGCTTCCCTAAGGTATCTGACTGACTGCTTTGGGAAACAGGATTATGGACCAAGGTGGTGCTAACATTAGGCAGAGTGAAGTAGTTGCCTTGTGTGCAGATTCTGAGAAATGACAACAATACATTGGAAGATAAAACTGAAGAAGTCCTTGCTTTGTACCCCCTAGAGCAGGAGTAGGCAACCTTTCCCCTTTAAGGGCCAAGGGACTTCAGCTCCCAGAAGCCTCAGCCATGTTGGCCAATAGTCCCATGTTGGCCAATAGTCCCATGTTGGCCAATAGCTCCTGGGATTCTGGGAGCTGAAGTCCCTCAGCCCTTAAAGGGGAAAGGTTGCCTACCCCTGCCCTAGAGATTCCTAGAGAGAACATATTAATCAAATCTGCAAAAATCAAAGGCATAGAGAGCTGACTGTATTATGAGAAAGAAAACAGCAATCTTTTCTCCATCTGTTTCCTATGAGTCAAAGATATAAATTATTTTGGAAGGAAAGATCATCTTTAATCTTTTATATTACATTGCATATGACTACCACATGGTTGTTAACTGCCATTGAGTCAGTTCAACCCATGGTAACCCTATGAAAGAGAGACTTCCAAGTCACCCTATCACCAACCCTATCACCAACTGCCCTGCGAAAGTCTTGCAGACTCATGAACACAGCTTCCTTGATTGAATCTGTCCATCTGAAGTGTGGTTTTCCTCTTTGCTGCCCTCCACCTTTACAAGCATTATTTTCTTTTCTAGTGAGCCATGATTTCTCATGATATGTTCAAAGTACGACAGTCTCAGAGTGCATCTACTGTCAGAACTCAAAAGGGTTTTGGCTCTGTCATGGTTGGTTGTGTTGGAAAATGTATATGTGGAGTCTGTGTTGGTTGTGCTGTGTGTGTGTGTGTGTATAGTTTGTGTTATGTGTAATAGGTGAGTTTGAATTTTGGCACTGATTTCAAAGAACAGTTGAAAGGAGTTTTACTGCAGTTGCCAGGAAGAAATCAGAAGGCTGCCTGGCAGTGGACAGGCAGAAGTAAAAAGATTACCTTGCCATTACTAGGAAGAAAACAAAGTTTGTAGCACAATTACTAGGCAGAAATCAAATGGTTACATAGAAGTCACTGGGCAGAAATAAAAAAGATGCATTGCAGTTACCAGGCAGAAGTCAAATTGTTACATTGCAAACAGGCAGGGCTGGGTGATTCCAATCTATACATAGTGACAAGAGGGCAGGGAGGTTTAATACCAACCTAAAAGCTTGCTGGTCACTATTGTCCAAGATCTTCAATAAAGTCTTCTGTTGTTTCTTCACCAAGACTGCTGTCTGAATTTTGGAAACAGAGCTGACTAGTCCTGACATCTACAGAGATTATTGCATGTACCTTATCCCGTCTTTTCCCCAAGAGAATAGACATGCATTTAACTGTCAGAGATGGGTCTTATTGCATTCTCCCAGGCTGGGCATATGCAGCCCATAGCAACCCATCCCTGAAAAGCTGTGGGATAAGCCCAGGTTGCATACAGGCTGCGTACGGGCTATATACACCCTGGGAGAAAGTGATAAGACCCATCTTTGACAATTAAACATGTATCTATGCTGTTGGGAAAAAGATGGGATAAGGTGCATGTGATAATTAAACAACAGTAGGTAACTGTAACTATTTCAGGGGACAATTTTCTATCACTGAAACCCTCTGAGGTTCATATGGACTGCCATACAATGGATGGTAGCCTCCTGGTTTTATTTTTTCTTGTTTTTCTTTTCCTTTCTTTTTCCTTTTTTACTAGAAAAGAGGCAGAAAAGGAGGTTCTGGAGAGGCTGAGAGCTGTGAAAATAGCTTCTGGGGCTTTATGTAGTCCCAGAGCTACAGTTTGCCCACCCCTCTGCTTGTCTATTCCTGTGTTTGTGTGGGTTTTCTTTGTGATGGCTGGAGCCAAAGCATCAGGATACTTGGGCTCCAGCCTTGGTTATCCATTTTAGTATCCACCACAGGCGTAATGCATGAGCAACTGGATAGCCATCTGCCTTTTTGATTTCCCTTCAGTGCCCAAGGATGTCTAATGTGATGCTGTTCTGGAACATTGCAAGAGAAGTAAAGGGGCAAATGACTACTTAGACTCAACCATTGCCATCAAAGAAGCCAAAGACAGGGAACAAGTACCATTCCAGAAGTTGCTGGACTTCAACTCTCAATGATTTGTGATCAAAAGTTATCTGGTTGGTGGTAGTGGGCACTGTGGTCCAAACAGTGTCAGTGCAATATTATATGCTCTGTGAAGCATAACAGCAAATGCCTCTTTGCATCAACCCAGATGAAGGTGTATAGTGTCCAAAGCCAAACGAGTATACAAAAAAACTAAATCCCAAAGCACTAAAATACAATAATAACAAAGCTGATAATAATTTGATGCCCATTGGAGATGCATGGAATGTATTGCCTGAGGCAGTTGACTCACTCAGTTTTATGGAAGGGCCAGTCCTGACTCCTAGAGGCCGACCAGTTCCACAACTCTAAAGTAAGCCCAAAGAAAGGAAAGCAAGCAGGGAAGTAGGCAGCCAGAGGACTTACTGATGTAGGGGGAAACCATTCCAGGGCACTCTCCTGGGGGAGGAATTGTAGATGGCCAAAGGCCAAGTGTATTACTGAACCAGACACTCTCCACATGCAATTGTGTAGCATTCCCAGCTGAGGCCTCTTAATGGAAACCTCTCCTAAGCAGAACAAGGCCCAAGACAACAATTGCTGTGGACACCAATAATTGGCCACCTGCAAGCTGGTGAAGGTTCAGTTAATGGATTCTGGGAGCGTGTGTGACATGGTGCTCTGCTGTCGAGCAATGTGCTATTTCACATCACCTGTCAGAAAGGACTGCCATAATTAGAAACAATCGTTTCCCTAGAAACAACATAATCAGGGAAGCAAGCCCGATGTCCCCATGGTACCTTTTTCAGTGATGCAGAAGATGTTACTTGATGTCAAAAGAGGAGAACAAAATATGTAGGGGTGTGGAGAGGGTACAGGAAAAGGTTGTCAGCTGAACCAGGGGGTGAAAGTGAAAAAGCAAAAAAGAGCTACGTATTTTAATAAGAGAGCCAGCAGGATATGTGGCTTAAACGTTAGACTAGGACTCTGGAGACCAGGGTTCAAATCCATGCTCAGCCATAGAAAACCACTGAGTGACCTTGGGCAAGCTAAACTCAGAGGAGGGCAATGGAAAACCCTCTGTGAATGAATCCTACCAAGAAAACCCTATGATAGGTTCACCTTAGGGCTGCCATAAAGGCACACAACAACAGCAATATTCAGAAGGAAATGTCAGGTAGAGTGATTTTTGCAACATTGGCAAGTCCTTGGCTAGCCTAGTGTATGTACCAGACCTAGGGATATTACTGTTTTAAAGAAATCTGTTGCCATATCACAAATTTATTTAATATCTTACTCATTCTGAGATGGGACAGGGTAACACTTTACCCTGCAACTGCATTGCTGTGATACTGCCCATTACTGGAGCTGTTGGCTGTTAATAAGAGGCACTTATATCTTCTTAACTATATGAGGGGTAGGAAGTGTAATCTGTTTTTGCCTTCCATCAAGGATCCTGCCCCAATCAGATGAGTACAGGATACTCCTTTTCCTTGTTTCCATTCCATCTGGTTCAAAATAATGTTCAGAGTGAGGCAATACAGAAGGAAACAGAGCAGCTGCTTCACTTATCTGAGCATCCCAGAACCTTTGTTCAATGTTAACTATTGCAATCTCATATAATTGATATAATAAGACATTTTAAAATGCCAGACTAATCTGATCTCTTTTTCTGATGAAATTGTCAGTTTGGTAGATGAAGAGAATGCTGTGGATATAGCATATCTTGATTTCAGTAAGGCCTTTGACAAGGTTTCCCATGACATTCTGGCAAACAAGCTAGTACAATGTGGGCTAGAGAAGGTAATTGTTACATATATTTGTAATTGGTTGACCAGCCAAGCCCAAAGGGTGCTCAACAAAGGCTCCTTTTCATCCTGGAAAGAAGTGACCAGTGGGGTGCCACAGGGTTCTGTCCTGGGCCCAGTGCTATTCAACATCTTTATCGATGACTTGGATGAAAGAATAGGGGGCATGTTTATCACATTTGCAGATGACACCAAATTAGGAGGATTAGCTAATACTTAAGAGGACAGGCTGAAAATTCAAAATGACCTTAATAGGTTAGAAAGCTGGGCCAAAGCTAACAAAATGAATTTCAGCATGGAGAAATGTAAGGTACTGCACTTAGGACAGAAAATGGAATGCATAGATATAGGATTGGGGACACCTGGCTTAATGCAACTATGTGTGAAAGGGAACTAAGAGTCCTAGTAGACCACACATTGAACATGAGTCAACAGTGTGATGCAGCAGCCAAAAAGGTCAATGCGATTTTAGGCTGCATCAATAGAGGTATAGTGTCTAGATCAAGGGAAGTAATAGTGCCACTGTATTCTGCTCTGATCAGGCCCCACGTGGAACACTGTGTCCAGTTCTAGGCACCACAAATCAAAAATATATATTGAGAAACTGGAGCGTGTCCAAAGGAGGATGACTAAAATGATGAAGGGTCTGGAAACCATGCCCTATGAGGAACGACAGGAACTGGGTATGTTTAGCCTGGAGAAGAGGCAGTGAAGAGGTGATATGATAGCCCTGTTTCAGTATTTGAAGAGGTGTCATATTGAGGAGGGAGCAAGCTTGCTTTCTGCTGCTCCAGAGAACAGGATCCGGAGCAAAGGATCCTACAGGAAAAGAGATTCCACCTCAACATTAGGAGGAACTTCTTGACAATAAGAGCTGTTTGACAGTGGAACACACTCCCTTAGAATGTGGTGGAGTCTCCTTCTTTGGAGGTTTTAAAACAGGCTGGATGGCCATCTGTCGAGTATACTTTGATTGAGAGTTCTTGCATGGGTTGGATTGGATGGCCCTTGTGGTCTCTTCCAACTCTATGATTTATGAGACAACATCCCCTGTCTCACACAATGACTAATGGGGAAAATGTATTAATCGCCTGCAAGTAATATCTGCAGAGATATTGGCTGGGATCTGTTAGAGTTACAAGCAAACCTAACATCATATTATGCTTGCCTGTGTCTCTTAATGATCATTGCAGAAGGAGATATGTACTGCCTCCTTTACAGATCTCCAGCCATTGCAAAGCTTGCGGGAGTGAAAAAGTGTGACTAGGTAGTCCAGCTGCATTTCTACAGCTAGATGCACAAAGAAGACATCCTACTGGACTTCCAAAAAAAGCACATGAACTTCTGGAGTGTGCCTTTTTCTTTATCCAGCTATAGGAACATAGTGGGGTGCTGTCTGGCCTCCTGCTCTTTCCCAGATGCTAAATGACATGGAGGAATTGAGAGCAGAGAATTCACAGTACAGACAGGGTGACCAAACATCCTCCTTTTCCAAGACATGTCCTACATTTCAGTCTTCTCTCCAGAACGAATTCCAAAATGTCCTCCATTTTGAGTATGACTAAGGAGCATAGACTTATATTTATATTAGTGTTTTTAGCTTTTGTGTTGCAATACCATACATTTTTCTTAGATATCCTACATTTTGCGGTTTGAGGTTAGGACAGGGGTAGGCAACCTTTCCCCTTTAAGGGTCGAGGGACTTCAGCTCCCAGAATCCTAGGAGCTATTGGCCAACATGGGACTATTGGCCAACATGGCTGAGGCTTCTGGGAGCTGAAGTCCCTCGGCCCTTAAAGGGGAAAGGTTGCCTACCCCTGAGTTAGGACATTGGGTCCTCCTGATAGTGCAGGGAAAAGGAAAGAAGGAGAAGTTCTGTCTGACAAAGCTTTACAATCTACCAGTCCGTGTGGGATTTCATCTCATTTTATACTACTTGAAAGGAACAAGATATTTGCCTTGGTAGCTCATTGCACATATCCTCATTACCTGCAATGTTACTTCCAAGCTCTGGTGGATACCAAGGAGAACCATCCTCCACATAATCAAAAGCCATTTCTTTTAAAGATTCTTGTACATGAGATATGAAAGCAGCTTTCAGGAGGTAAGCCCTAGCATGTACAAAAACCATTCAAAATGTAGAGGGGTCTCATTTTCAGTTCTAAGAACAAAAATGGTAAAGCTGAAAACTCACCGCAAAGGAGCAGCCTCTTCTAACTGTATGGAGGATCTCAGAATAGTTAGTCCTTGCCACACATACATTTGGGAGTTAATACATTTTAACAGTTCACACACTCGCTTGCAGTCAGTGTGGATGACCAGATTCTGAATGATGCTGTGAGGCTTTTATTCTGATTGAAATTAATACATGTTGACAGTTTTTCACACAGGGGAACAGGGGTTGAGCACCCAAATGCTAATATAAGATGCCAGGAATCCATACCGCAGCATGATTTAATTCTGGAATAAGGTCTCCACACTGTCACAGAATATGAATAGAACTGCACTGTGTAATCAGTTGTTATTTAATTATTTAATTAAAAGTAGTCTGATTAAGTGAATACTAGATGTTTAAAAATTATAAAAATCTTGTTTTTCACAAAAGTCTTTAATCCTGTTAGTGTCATACACATGCATATAATCCTCAAAACATGTAGTTTGTAGTTGCATAAATGTAACAATCACATAGATCTAAATCCTACTGTTATTCCTGGCTAGAACGGATCCAGCTAATCAACTGGATTTACCTATGCATAAGTTACAATTCAACAGTTGATTGATTCTTGGACAATAAATGCATCTGAGGAAGTAGGCTGAAGTCTACGAAAGCTCATACTGCCAACTTGTTTATTTCAGTTAATCTCAAAGGTGCTACAAGATCTTTCCACATACTAATCTACAGACTAACATGGCTATATCTTTGAATGTTTGTTTTCAATGTACCACTTAATTTACTGGCATTGCCAAAACAGCCACCATGCATTCCCTATTTCACAATGGGACAATAAGAAGGCACACTGACATTTACCCAATCAGTTGCACAATGTCAGTATTCAGAGAAGAGCACATAGCCGTTGGGTAACTATGAGTGCATCTGCACTGTAGAAATGGTGCTGTTTGAGACCACTTTAATTGCCATGGCTCCATTCTACAGAATCCTGAGATTTGTAGTTTTGTAAGGCACCGTGTCCCCATAGATATATCAGAGGACAAAGGAGGAAAGGTAAGCCCCGCAAAGCCACGAGGGACCACACCAGACCCCTCTCCCAGTGGAGTCCATGAGGCAGTTGATAACAGATGAGGAACTAAATGAAAGAAGGACATGAGAGAGGAAAGGAAAAGGAGGGAGGAAGGAAGAGATGGATAGGGAATGCATTGTGGTTGTTTTGGCAATGCCAGCAAATTAAGTGGTACATTGAAAACAAGAATTCAAAGATATAGCCATGTTAATTCAATTTAACAATAATGGGGGGGGGGACATAGGAAACAACTACTGGGTAGCAGCAGTAGTGGTGAGTGTCACTAAAGTGAAAAGAACAGCAGTGACATCATAGCTAATACTTGTTAGCACTGTGCACAAGGAGGTGTAGGTGGTCCTCCTTGTGTAATCCACTCACCTTGAAAATCCTATGATGAGACATCTCAGGTGATACACAAACAGGATAAGAGCACTAACAGAGAGACGGGTAGAAACTAAAGGAAAATATACTAGCAAGAACAGTTAAGGGCAGGGAAAGATGACAAAACAAGTAGTAAACACGCTAAGAAATGCAAATGCTGTCAGACCTAGCATTACATATAAAATAGGGATGTGGAATGTAAGAAGCATGAGCCAAGGGAAGCTAGACATAGTAAAAATGGAAATGGAATGTATGAACATAGAAGTACTGAGAGTGAATGAGTTAAAAGGGACAGTAATGGGCCGCTTTGAATCAGACAAATACACAGTGTTCTACTCAGGAAATGAAAAGACACAAAGAAATGGGGTAGCTTTCATACTAAGAAAAGATATTGCAAAAGCAGTCAGAGAATACAAT
>CM034705.1:26090782-26109783 GCA_020142125.1 Phrynosoma platyrhinos
CCTGGAGAGCTCTACATCCATCCTGTAGAGACTACACTTTTTATTCAATCACACACTACACCTATTCTAGAATAGACAAAATCATCCCAAAATTATCCCTTCCTAACATTGCTGATGTACAGGTTATTCATGCAGACCATGCTGCCACAACATTAACCTGGCAGCTTGGACCTGATCTACCAAAACCGTGTATCTGGAGATTCAAACCATATCTCCTCATGAATTAATGTTTAAAAAACAGATTCAAGATGAAATTAAGCACCCAGATGAACTCAAAATGACAATATCTAAGCTGAAACAGAATAAGAGTCTAGGCCCAGATAGCTTCTCAGGTGAATTTTACAAATTGTTATTTGACCATTTCACCCCATTTTATTGCCCTTTTTAACTCCATTCTTAATAATGCTCCTGTGCCAACAAGTTGGCATAGAACCTGAATAATTTCAACTCCCCAAAACCAAAAAGGAATGCCTAGAAATTAAATCTTTCCATCCTATTGCACTCTTTAATCAAGATGCAAAAATATTTACTTCTATTATGGCCTCCAGAATAAATTAATTTCTTTTAGAATACATTAGAATCATAGAGTTGGAAGAGACCACAAGGGCCATCCAGTCCAATCCCCTTCCATGCAGGAACACACAATCAAAGCATATCTGACAGATGTCCATCCAGCTTCTATTTAAAGACCTCTAAAGAAGGAGACACCACCACTCTCTGAGGGAGAGTATTCCACTGTCAAACAGCCCTTACTGTCAGGAAGTGCCTCATTGATCCTACCAGGTGGGCTTCATGCCGGGCATATGCCTAGCAGACTCAATATCATTCACCATTCCAAACAGTCAAAGACTCCTCTAGCCTTAGTTTTGCCTGATGCCTTGAAAACCTTTGACAGGTTGGAATGGCCATTTCCTTTTGGAGTCCTTCAAGGAATGGAATTTAGAGATTGCCTCATAGGAGCACTCTGCCTTATCTATGAGAAATCAAAGGCGATGGTGTTGGTCAATGGCCTTGACTCAACGCCTTTTGCACTTTCCAAGGTCACCATACAAGGATGCCCGTTGTCACTCCTCCTATTTGCACTGACAATAGAGCCCTTGGTTAACATGATTCAGCATAATGCTGATATCACTGGCCTTTTCATCACCAACCAATGCCATAAGATTGAGCTTTATGCTGATGATGTGTTGATTTTTTTATTGCACCTAGAATGATCATTTCTGCCTCTAAAAAGGACAATTAAGTACTTTGGTAGTTTTTCAGGTCTAAAAATTAACTTTAACAAATCCATATTAATGACTCTAAACACTTCATACCAACAGCAAATATCCTGGCAGGACCTAATGGGCTTGCAACTTCATCCCACAGGTTTTTCCTATTTGGAAATAATCATCACAGAATACATCCAGCAGCTCATACCCTGAAATTATGACCCAGTAGACACATGGATGCTACATAAATCTAAAGAATGGAAGGCTTTAAATCTTTTCATCCTTGGCAGGATTGCATTAGTTAAGATGTTATGATCCCTCAGCTATTTTTCCTGTTTCAAATAATCCCGTTGACTCCTCCCCCATCTAGATTCAAGAAATAGCAAAAATTAATTGATCAATTTATTTTCAATAAAAAGAGACCTAGATTTCCCAAATCCACTAGACACATCACTTCCAAGAATGGTGGTCTGGCAGTTTCAGGTATTGCACTATATTTCCAGGCTTTCCAACTCAACTAAACTATTTAGTTAATTAAGGACAACAGTGCTACCAGATGGGTAAATCTAGAAGTTTATAATATGAAGTCCACTGGATTTACTTGCCTCTAGACTAATACTTCAAAATAGAAACTAAGTAGTTTAACTAATCCATTTTTATCTAGCTCCCTACTCATCTGGCATAAATGGAAACACAAACTACCTCCACACCCCTCTTCCATTAAACCCCCCTTTTTTTGCATCCTCCTTCTCACTTAGATGATCAATTCCCATTAATAAGGTTATTGAGAAGATGTGGACTCTACCGCACTTTAGACCTGTTCTCTAGTGGATTACCAAAGCCCACCAACACCATAAAAACTTCCCTACAACAAACTAACATTATGTGGCTTCAAGTACACCAAATTGCTTCCTTTGCATCACACCTAGCCTCAGCAGGAGAATCTCCATTTCCACCCTCCTTTTTTGAAAACTTTTGTTTAAATTCATACTAAAGGGATGGCAGCAGCTATCAACAAAAATCTGCTGGAGCACACATATGGGAAAGGCCAATATATGCAATCATTTTGGCAAGAAGAATTGAAGACTGCATGGGCTCATATTTGGTATTCACCCCCATACAAATCCTGTTCAGTATCTGTGAGGGAGAATACTTTAAAAACCATCCATAGTGGTATCTCACACCTGTAATGTTGTCTCAAATGGTTTAAATGCTCTCTAGATTGCTGGAGGAATTGTAAATCTAGAGGCTCTTATATGCATATGTGGATTGAATGTCCTAAATGAGAAAATTCTGAGATGCAGTTCTCTATCAAATTTTATGTATCACTGATCAAACTGTAAATTTCTGTCCAATTTTGCTTTTGCTTTCTATATTTGTTAAAAGTAATTCTAACTTGAAACATAGGAAACTGATAATTTTTCTTATTACTGCTGCCAGATAAGAATGTTGGCAGTCAGGTGACTTCTCCATTGAGAACTGGTGGTCTAGAATTTGGGCTATGTGGTTGATGGAGAAGCTGTCTGCTACAACAAGGTTTTGCATTGGCCACAAAAGGACTGATACCTTTCAAGAAGACTGGATGATCTTTATTGATTATGTTAATTATCACTCCCATCGGATCCAACCTCCACCTTCACAGATAGATCTTTGGACAGACACTCTACACCTTGACAAGCCAGACTCTCTGGCTCTTGCTGAGAACTATTTTTTTTTTATTCTGCTGCAGAATAACTATTCATCAGAAGATACTTTGGCCCTTGTAGTTAATTGTTGTTGTCATTATTGGTCTAGTTTTGGCCCATTCCCCACTGGAAGGCAAATCACAAGAAGTTCTCGAAAACTGAATTTGGTCCTTGGATTGAAAATAGTTTCCTACTTTTGACTTAGAAAGTCACACGGGACTCTTTCATACTGCATACGGTACTTACAGCACTATCGTTTCACTTTAACTGCCTTGGCAAGATCCCATGGAATTCTGGAATTTGTAGTTTAGGGAGGGTTATTTGGAATTCTCAATCAGAGTGCTCTAGTACCTTATAGGATTTCGAAGCCACAGGATCCCATGGGATGTTGCCATGGCAATTAAAAGGAAATATAGTGCTATCATTGGGTAGTATGAAAGGGCTTGAAAGATGGTTAGACCCTAGTTCTAATCCATACTGAGTCCAGTGACCTTGAGCCTATACATTCTTGCTACACCAAAAAAAATCTTGGAAGCAGCTGAAAAAATGAACACTAAAACAAAAGAACTACACCAAAGGGTTGGGGGGGGTTGAAAAAAGATTTCCTTAAATCACCTCCTCTAGTGAGCAAACGAAGAGGGGAAAGACCTGAGTAGGGGTTTAAGGCATTCAAGATATTCAACCTTGTTTTTCTAGGGTTCCTTTGAGAAAGAGCTTCTGGTCTCGAAATGTGTTGGGAATTTTAAAAAGGAGTTCTGTTATGAATACACTTCTACAGCTTGTTATACCCAAATTAATCTTCCTCTTGGTGTTGCTGTGAGAATAAGAAGGTGAAAAGCTACATATACAAGTCTGTTCTGCTTAGAAGAAAGATGGGTTGCAAACAATGTTGCCAGACTGAAAACTAGAGAACATTCCAACATATTTAATGGTTATACCAAAGAGTATGTTTGAGCAAGTGTCGCTTGTCATGCCACCAGGTAACAAACATTCTTCGGTACGAACATGAATCATACAGGAGCCCATTCTATTTTTCATTCTGGTAACCCTACTTTATCAATCCAATAAATAAAATGAGACATATTTATTACACTCCTATTTATATATGAAGGATTACAACTGGTGAAGGTTTTTGACCAGGACTGGCTCCAGATTTTGGGGGGAGGGGGCTGAACAAGGTTACGTCTAATGCCCCCTCTTACTTCAATGTTTCCTGCTGGATTTTTTTGGCAATGACAGACATGCTCCAAAAGTTGCCACATGTTGACATTTTAATTTCCCACAATGCCCTGGAGCCCCTGATATCCTTGTTGGAAATTAAAGTAAAGGCTCCGAGACTCCAGCTATTTTGCAGGCCTGGCTAGAACACTGAGGCACCAGCAGCTATTCTAGGATGACTTGGAAATGATATTAAATCTAATATTAGGGTTTATTACATCAAGGTAATATTAGGTCAAAGTTACACCACCTTAATGAATGAACAGGATGCTGTTGCTGTTGTGTGTCTTTGAGATGTTTCTGACTTATAGCAACCCAAAGGGAAACGTATCACATGGTTTTCTTGGCACAATTCATTTAAATAGAGTTTGCCATTGCCTTTTTTGAGAATAAGAGAATGTGACTCACCCAAGGTCACCAGTGGGTTTCCATAGTTGAGCAGGGATTCAAACCCTGATCTTCCAGGCTCCTAGTCCATCACCCAAACCATTACACTACACTAGCTCTAATGACCAGCATGCCAGCCTATAAAGGAAGCTCCCATCTTTTAAAGAAGCTAGACACTCATTCTTTTGAAGTTTGCAAATTAAGGACAGGTTCCATTAATCTGATGAGAAGTCTGCCCCTTTGTCAGTTCTTCTTGCCAATGGAAGCTTGCTTAGGATCGTCTATGCATGCAAAGTAAGCTGAGATGGGGGGAAGGCCTCATGGCAACAGAGAGACTTCAAGCAGTGCATGTGCAGGGGCATATGGAAACACACAGGAAGTCCTACGCAAGCCCCAATAATTCCTTCATGTTCCCTAAATAGATTCTGCTTTTCAATCAATTATAGTTTCTGACACTACTGCAGACCCTAACCTGTTGGATAAGCTTCCTGTACTTCCGTTAACACAATCTAGAATTGCATTTGCTCTTTTTGCTGTCAAGGGACTGTTCTTGGTAAGCAAAATGCACTGGAATATAACCTAAGTAAAAGTCCAGGCAGCTGCTGCAGGGAGACTCTGTCCTCCAATGTGCCATTGCATCAAACAATTTAGATGGAACTGCGAACACATACAGCATAGCAAAATTCCACTCTTGTGTGTTTCTGGCATCAAAAAGCTTGTTATGGACTTGTTAACTGTTTTTCTTAATGCCACTGCATTTCACAGAATTGTGTATAACCTTTACTTAAAGGCCACATCTGTGCTTCTAACATGGCTATTGTTGCTCCCGTGGGTACCAGCTACAGCCAGTTTTTGCTATCTATAATGAGATACAGTAATATATAATTTCGGTTGCTTTCAAAATGCCGCCTCTACTGACTGTAATATGATTAAGTGGCAAACCTGATTCACAGTGCAGGGGCTTTCAAGCAAAAAAAACAACAAAAAACAAAAAAAAGGCTAGCATTAGACACAAGAGAACTAGAGGAAAGATGGAAGAAACTTCCTGAATATTAAATATACCCAAATAATGATGATATTGTCTTTCATGCCCAGCAGAGCTGGAAAGGTGTGAGCTTTCATGGGTCATCCCACCCAATTCTAACCATTCTGTACAAGTCCCCTGGCCTTTGCACTGGCACAAAGGACACAAGACTCCTTTTTGGGTTTAAACAGGCCACAACGTTTATTAAATTGTACAGGGTCTAAAATGAAGAATTGAATTATTAATATATCAACTTTGCCACAGAAGTAAATGAAGGTGCACCCACCCAAGGGTGGTCCTTCACTGCCCATGGCAAAACAATAATTAAACAACAAATAATATCAGTAAACAAACAAACAAACAAACAAACAAACAAACAAACCCCTCCTCCAGAAATGACATCATATTTCATCATATGACATCACAGAATGTTATGACATCAACCATTAATTGATTACATCATTTCCTGTGAATTTGTTTAGAGCCAAATTTTAATTCCCAATTTAACTAGCCAAATTAAGTTTATCTGTGGGATGGGGGTCATTCCCCACCCCAGCAAATTAAATAAACATACAAAATCATAGACCCTGTGACCCCAGTTGTGACAAACAAATAACAAATACTCAAGACCTAAACCATAACTGACACAGATCTCAGGGAGGGCGAAAAACCCAAGGAAGGCCTTGGGAAAAAAATTCCCTCCCAGCCCCCGAAGGTGACCAGCCAAAGCCTGAGAGTAATACTACCACCAAAACAAAGGTGGGAGGGATGGGTTGCCAAAAGCAGAGAATGGATCGATGTTACTCTCACCGTCTCAACTATAAAAATGGCTGCCTCCACGTGGCTGCACCAAGTTATATACAACAAACTCTCATCCAATTCTGGCATAACCATAGCCTTGTGAGAATTGGTAAACAACTTGTTGGGCCAGGCGCACTGGTGTGATGTTTCCCGCGCACCTCACCAACCAGGAGTCTTTGTCCTTATTTAGCCAGCACAACAAGAAATTCCTCTCGATGAGTTGAGGGGTGTCTTTCTTTTTTTGAGGAGGACAGATTGGTTTAGAGTCATAGAGCTTGTTTTGGGCCCCTTCAACTAGCCTGCCACTTCATGTGCAGCACAGAATGTGATCATTGCCACTGCTGATGTGAGATTCAACTGCCAGCCCAGTTAACCTGGGAGATTATCACACTTGCTGTCTTTTCCCAATCTGGACACAGGCTGAGACCATGTCTTATCTCACAGCTCCATGCCCAAATTGGAGGCATACTGCACCAGATCAGGACTTCTCCTCTACTTATCTAAAAATGGAACTTTTCTGTTCTTAGCAAAATAATGGGATACGCTCTGATCAGGTATGGGATGCCTCTGATCTGGGGACAGAGCTGTGCAATAACACATGCTCCCAGCCCAGTCTCAGCCCACACCCAGATCAGGAGGGAAGCAGTGAGATAATCTCCTTGTTTATACTGAATGGGAAAGGGCACCATCTTGTCCTTTGCTTTAGGTCACAACATGCCCTCTTCCCACACACCCTGAAAGTTGCCCTCCCTCAAAAAGATGAAAAAAGAGAAAGCCCTACTCTCAAGCCTAGGGCAAACTTTCCAGCTTTCCTCCCAAAACTAACAGGAAACAAGTTCCTGGGTGTCTGGGAGAGAGTAGCTTGGCTAAAAACCAGTTACTTCAGAGAATGCTGCAGTTAGATACTTCTATGCAGCCTTTCAACCAAAATGATACTCAAAGGCAGATCACAAAGGTTAACACAAATAGAGCATTGAAAAAAATGTACAAAAGTTTAAGATGGCAGTATCTTGATAGCATTTTTCAAACAGAATATAAAAACTAGATAATCATTTACCCTGCCAAAAAGCAAAAATGAACACCACCTCAAATTTCAAAAGACAGCAAGGATGTTTCCCATCCTGCTCCAGAAAGTTGCTACCTTTTAGGCAGCTGTCCAACAGAGCTCTCTCCCAGGAGAGATTATGGAGAGATGTTACACTAGTCCCTCTTTTTCCTTACAGACCTCAGTTGCTTTCCTTCATGTTGTTGTTGTCTGTTGGCCACTGTTACTTTTTCCACATTTGTTGGCATATTTTAGGTAACACTGGAGTTGATTCTGTCTGTGTGGACTTTTGAAATTCAAATGGAATATCATCTGCTCCTGGTGATTTATTCTTCCCAATATTTCTTAGTGCAGCTTCCACTTTGCTTTCTAGAATTTGGAATTTATCTTCATATGGTTCTTCATTCCATGCGTCATTCATTTTATCATTTCTTTTATATAGCTCTTCTGTGTATTGCTTCCACCATTTTTTTATTTCTTCTTCATCATGTAGTATGCTCTTTTGATCATAAAGCATCCCAGCCCTTGGTCTGAACTTTCCTTTGAGTTCTGAGATCTTGTGGAAAGATCTCTCATTCTTCCTTTTCTCTTGTTGTCTTCTCATTCTCTGCATTGATTATTATAGTAGTTCTCTTAGTCCGTACTCACGAGTCATTGAACAGCTGCGTTCATAGTTCTGATTTTATTCCTATTTCCCTTTATTTTTGCTTCTCGTCTTTCCTTTTCTGCTTGAAGCATTCTATAGGTTATCCATTGTTTCTTATCTTTCTTTTTGGCTATTGATAGATGTTTCAGCATTCTTCCTTTACTGTACCTAGCTACTGACCATAGTTCTTCTGGTTCCCAATTAACTATTTATTTGCAAGCTACTGATGGCAGGAGCTGCCTGGACTTGAAGTTTGTGTCTCTCTGCTGTCCTACATGTTATTGTCTAGATGATTTTGGTGGCTGAATTTTGCAAGCTTTCATGAACATCTACAGAGAGTGCATTTACCCTATAGAAATAATGCAGTTTGATGGAGCAGGAAGGAGCCATGGCAGTTAAACTGATGTCAGACTGCATTATTTCTACAGTGTAGTTTCACCCATAAACACATCTTGAGAACAACCACCATCTTTACAAAGGAGTTGCTTGAACAGATGTAATAGCATATGGGATGCTTTTCTGGAGTGCTTTCATAACAATAATAATATTGTCCCCAAACAGCAATAGCAATTTCCGAGTTATCTGTTTGACTCCTGCACTTCCTTTTCCATTGTCTTCCATTTTGTTTCACTCTATTTTTATTTCATAGAGTCAAATTTATCTGACTGAAAACAAGACCAGGGGTTAAATAATGTTATTATAAGTACTAAGCCTTAACAGCAATGGGGTGGTGGGCATATGCACAGTGGTCTCTTTCTCACTGACAGTTTTACTCACAAAAGTGTGGGGCAACTGTAACCTTCCAGATGCTTCTCCCCAACTTCATTATACCTCTTTTCTATGCTGTTTGTATGTACTCTTATTCTTATAGGTAACATTGTGAGTTTTAAAAAAGTCACTTAATGATAACTGGAGGTGGAGAAACCTGAGCTAATCCTACCATGGCTATCCAACTATCTTTTTGAAAGGCAAGGCATGTACATTTCACCTTGTCAATCTTACACCCTTCTGGTGTAGCCTTGGAGGCAGCTTAATGATTTTCTGTATAGCTGACCCTGACCTTATTTGGGTGACATTGATTGGAAGTCATTGTGCGAGCTTGAAATAAGCTTACGCTGCTATTAGTTAGTGGCTCAGTTCAATGTCATCTGCATAGAAAGTGCCGATGTGACTTGAAATTTAAATGTCTAAATTTGCAAACAGCAAATGTCTCACAATGGTCTACTAGGGAGATTCTTGAGTTCCAGGGAACAGCCCAAAATATTTTACTACCTTAGGTGAAGGACAAAACAGTGATTCCCCTGATACAAAAGCCAGTTAGTTTGGCTATTCATTTGTAATTCAATAGTGGAAACAGGAGTGTCCTGCAATACACCCAGGGCATCAGGTTAATTTGGGAAGCTCAGGACAATTTCTCAGGCAGAGAAAAAGCTGTGCAGTCCAGGGACAACTGTCAATGTAGTTTACAGGAAACTATAGAATCCTCTAACTGAGGAGTCAGGAGGCTGCCAGTATGATTCCTCAGCATCTTTCCCCCCAAGGCAATAACCTGACTGTCTCATGAAAGAACGGGTGGGTCTTCTTGGGACACACTTCTTCACTAAAACAAGGTGTCCATTCCCAGCACTGTTTGTATTGATGCAAAAACATGCTTTGAGAAAACTGGAAGTACAGTTTCCCACAAATGGTGATTACCACACCATCAAATTGAATTACCAGTATACTATCATATGTGTGTGTCCTCATGAGAATCTAGTATTATGAAGCTGATCCCTTGATCTACACAAGTTGCTCTCCCTTGCAGGAAAGGGAAAGAGGAGAATCAACATTAGCACTTTCTCCTCTAAAATGTCACTAGATGTCACTTTATTTGTGTTAATGTTTGTGTATAGTGATTGATTGATTGATTGATTGATTGATAATATACTTGACATGACTTGGCAAGGACAGTGGAAATCAGGGAAACATCTCAGTCCTTTAATCTTGCATGGGTAGAACCTATCTTCTATTTTCACTTTACCTACATTTTTAAGTGAACCAGCCTAATTCACACTTGCCAGATTAATAAATGGATCAGAATATAGTAATCCTTCAGTGGTGTGTTGTTTTTTTTACTGTTCCAAGTGTTGTGTTCAGTTCTTTGCTCAAAAATGCATACAGAATACATATTTTAGGGAAAGGTGCATAGAAAAGTGCATATCCCCCAATTTCTGGGATGATACAAAGACTGGATGCATTTATCATTGGAAACATGTAAAAGGGATATGGACTATTGAATCATACAGCTCTAATGATAACATTTTTGGATCGAAGGCTCATATTAAGAACAGAGGATGTGTGCCTTCCCAGATGTTTTTGAACTGCAGCTCCCATCATCCTTCACTACTGGTTAGGCATACTTAAGTTGATGGAAGCTGCACTCTAGTAACATCTAGAGGGACACATGTCCCCTGCTCCACCACAGGAAAAATTAATAAAATAAGTTGGACAATTCAATTTTTGTAATGCCAAACATATTTCCCAGGCATTTTGGAGACAAGGACACAATGTGATAATGAAAAATAATAATTTAAGAGGACATGAAAAACACAACACTTAGTCAATCCTGACATCCACAGTTCTTTGACAGAAAGAGGTTTTGACTCAAGAATATTCACACTTGATGAGTCTTTAGTTCATCTATGTGTCATTCTATAAAGATAATAGACATTTGTCATCACTATCCCAAAAGGAATGTAGCTGATGAAAAGTGTTACACAATGACCCTTGATTGTTCAGTAGTGGAATTTTAAGCATGCCTTTCACTTCCTAGCCATCATGACCTTGGAAGTTCCAGTAAAAAAAAAAAACATCAGTTTTTGATACATCATATGACATTAAAACAGAATAAATACCCAACCCAAAATTATTCAGTGTAGAATTCATGCACTTATATGTCAAAATAATATCATAGATAGGCTGCTTGCATTTTATGACATTTGACCCTACTGTTTTCATGCTTCCCATCCATGAGTGTGTACATGATAAGACTTCATTCCTCTCATGAAGTTAATCCAATACATAAAATTGGAAAATATTTTTAAGAGTAAATACAACTGTCCCTAACATGATGCCCTACAAATCTGCTGAACAAGAACAAGAAGTCACAACATAACCAGTCAGTGCTATCATTCCATTAGTTTCAACAACCTACTAGTAGGAGAAAGCAACGTAGTGGGGCAGCCACATCCAGAAGTGATTTTTGAATAGATGTCATAGCTCTTGGCTGACCTTTTAAAAAAATCTCAACCTTTCTGAACTTTCAGCTCCATGATGATATTTTGTTATATTTTCTGGATTTAGTAATAACAGCAGGATATAGTTCCTGTGATTTCAGATTATAACGAAACTCCTCAGAATTAAAAAAACATAAAGTGATGCTTTTTGGATCAGACCAAATATCCATCTTGCACAGGCTTCCCCTGCCTTTGGTGGCTCATTTTCTGATGCCTGACTCTTTCAACACTTACAGTACAAGGTCCATTAATTCTACTCTTTCAGCAGTTTGTCCTGTCTATGAAGCTTGCTTGGTACCACATATGCACATAGTCCCAAAACCTGCCTACAGAGAGAGTGAATTAATGGAACCTATGTCTGTGTAGAGTAGAAGAGTAGAACATCATTAGTTCATCTTCCTATGGAGGCTTATTTTGGAGCACTTGCATACATGTGCCTGCTGCTTGCAAAGCAAGTTTAGAAGGGGGGAAATGCTCCGATTTAACTATGAAGGCTCACTTGCAACTGAGTGAGTGCTGCTTGGCACCTTTTACCCCCCTTCTTTCTATGACTGTCCACCATCTTCTCCTTCAATCTCTGTTCAGTCTGTGGTGCTTCTGAAATTGTGGGTAGTGTTTCTCCTACAGCATTAGCTATATCATATGTATGCTTATAATACAGTATATAGTAGAATATGTATACAGTATAGAATAATATACTGAGAGCAGGTCAATTGGAGGTAATCTTTTGTTCATTTTACTTTTGTGTGTGCATGTCTGTGTATATTATTTAGCTTTTGCTTGCATTCAAAGGTGATATATAGTGCATCCAAAATGTATTTTCAAGCTAATTTCCAGTTTTCAACCAAGTCCACACTCTGACAGTCCTCTGTTCCCTAATCCATCAGATAAACAAGGGCTCCCTGTACAGAACTTGAAAAGTGATATTTTAAAAAAATAATTCATTGTGTAATTTCTTGGCGAATCCTCTCCCTCATAACTTGTAATCATAAATACTGCCAAAAAAAAAAAAGTATTGCAAACCTCATTCCTAATATGAAGTCTGAATGGGGGAATCATTTAAAAGTAAGAAAGCCTAAAATCATTTTAAATACCCACAAAATGTCCTCCCAAAAGATCATTGCTCAAGTAATGAGAGAAAAGTGAATGCAAGCAACTGCTGGAAGAGCATTTGGAAAAATATTTAGATGTTCACAGGATGGACTGAAGGAAAGAATGCTATCTTCATGTCTATCCAGGGAAGGATCATCATCCACTCCTGGCCAGCTGCCTGACTGGCCAGGAGGTCCACAAAAACAGGATAGGGCCTCTTGGAAAGGAACTGGCCAGCCAGGAGAAGGCAAGATGGCTACTGCCTACTCTCACACTGCCTCACCCAACCACAAACAAGTTGACCAGTACATCAGGAGATCCCAGGGGAAAAAAAGATATATCATTACAGTCATTACACCAATGAACAGGTACTATCTATCTTGTTATCCTCAAAAGGTACTTTGCAAGTAATGTCATTATTCGCAATGTTGATCCAATGGATTAAGCTGCTAAAATGTTCTGTGCTTTGTACAATCCCAAAAAAGTGTCTCTGGCAAGCCTAAAAGCATCAAAAGCATTGGGGCCATGACATTTTCCTGTTACTGTTCCTCATCCTCTGCTATTAATTAAATAATGTGTTCTCCTTCAGCCAGAAGACTCAACAGAGCCATCCAAAGGAACCCCTAAAACGGGACTGCAGGATAATAGGTTAGGGCCACACAGCTTCAAGGGGTCCCAAGTGATAGCAGATCCTCTGAAGATGCCAGCCACAGATGAAGGTGAAATGTCAGAAATAAATTCTTCCAGGATGTGGCCACATAGCTTGGAAAACCCACAGAAAACTTTGGACATTGGCTGTGAAAGGCTTCGATTTCACAGTATAGTAATTTCATTACTGCATTTTAGAAACAATACTATTTTAGCAAGAGAATCGCCTCACAGGATAAAACCTTTTATTGTCAGTTCCAGATCAAGCTACCCTTCAACCTTGAATTGCAGCAGGAGTAACTCACATCAATATAACGTTGCTGGGAATTTCTGTTCCGCACTCCATCTACTGTGAGGATTGTAGGCAAACTCAAAGGGGACAAGATAATTTCATCATCCGCAGTAACCAGAAATTTCAGGAATTTGACCCTGTGAGCAACTCTCTTTTTAAAAATGGAAAACCAGGGTTTCAAAACAAGCCCATGTGGCTATCAGTTTGTTAATTACATATGTTGAAAGCTAGTCTTTCTCTTAGATATTAAATTTGCCATCTTTACACACAATCCTATTTCTACCACATGCTCAAATCTGTATACCACTATAACCTTCAGGTCTTTTTACAAGATTTCTGGGAAACAGAATTAATAAGATTCTGAGAACTTTAAGCTAGAAATTCTCAAAATTCCTTGGAAACAATGACAATGAAACTAGGGCTGCATCTGCACTGCAGAAATAATCCAGTCTGACGTCTTTTTAGCTCCCAAGGCAAAGTGGTATGGGATTTTAGGATTTGTAGATTGTTATGGCACCAGAGCTCTCTGACAGAGAAGACTAACTGTCAAACAAAACTATAATTCCCAGAATTCCATTGTATTAGCCATGGCAAATATATTGATGTTAAACTGGATTATTTCTGGAGTGCAGATCCAGCCTAGGATAACTCTTTACAGTAAATCTGTGTTCCAGATTAAAACAAATTATGATCAAGCTTCCAGATGAAAACTTCTCTTCCAGATGAATACTTCTTTATCTCAAAAGTGAATATGGGAAGCCCCATAAAATCTGTCTTCAAAAAACACATGCACACAAAACCTATTGGAATAGTAGGGTTTCTTTCTTGACCAGCAACGGATAGTGGTCTTCACTTTCATCCCAGGTAGAACACCCCAAGTTAGGAAGCTTGTAACTATTTTCTTCTCTCTGTATTAAGCATGTTGTAGGGATGGAACACATATTACAGTTGACATCCTGAGGCTGGAAAGTGTGTGGAGGGACCATAAATCTATATTAGAGCACTGGTTTTGCATGCAAAAAGTTCTGGTTTTAATGTGTAGCATCTTTCAGTGAAAAAGATCAGATAACAGTTGATGGAGAGGACTTTCTCTGATATTCTGGGTAACTGCTTGGGAGAGATATAGCCAGGGGTGCAGCCAATGAGGAACAAAATGAGGAGATTCCCATCCCCCCAAAAAAGAGAATTCTGCCTCCCAAATGAAATTTCCCTTCAGTCCCCAAATTTCTAGCATTGCAGAAAGTGGGAGAGTGAAAGTCATTGACACTTAGGATTCTTATATTGCCTGTGTTTTCAGTCCTTGGAGGATGTTTCCTGTCCCTTTCCTTTGGATTTCTAAACTATATTTCCAAATGCTCAGCTGATATTTTATGCTACTGCAATGCTAGAAATTTGAGGACTGAAGGAAAAATGGGAATAGAATTCTTTCGGTGGGGCAATGCCCTCATTTTGCTATCTCTTTTGTAGCTGCACTCATGGCTAATGCTCTGTTTTAAACAGCATGTTTTACAAGCAAACAATCCCAACTTTAACCCATAACATCTGCAGTTTTAGAAGATCAGAAAGGTAATGAAAAAGACCTCTGTCTTGAGACTACTCAGAATAGAGAAAACTGGACTGGATGGACATGGTAACATGGTGCTAGTGGCAGGAAAAAAAATACTTATACATTTTCTCCTTCTGGATAAGAAAGGGTAGAATGGCACATTGGGACATCCTGATGTTTAAATGGTCTTTTTTCATGTTTTGGGATTTTTGTGTGTGTGAAAAAATTGTTCAGAAAAACTTCAATTTTTCTGCAGAAAGCTGTGTGTTTTGCCCAACATTTATTGCTTTTTGCACAAAACCACTTTTTTGCACAAGCAATTTTATCATCCAAAGGTAGCAAAATGTGAAAAATCATTTTTAAATGATTTTTTAAAGACTTTTGGAATATTACCTAGCTGGGGTAGGGGGAACCTTTTTGAAATTATAATTCTTGCATGCTGTAAGATTTATCTCACTATATGTCAAGAGATATATCCAAATGTTCCCATACTGGTCCATAAAATTTTGAAGTGCTTGGCACATGGTGCTGCCTTCCCTTTTTTTAATTTCTATGCCCCTTTCCCACTTTTATGGCAGTTGCTGGATAATGACAACAGCTACATGACTGAATTCCAGACAATTTCCATGGTATCATAATCATGACTATATTGACCTGTTAAGATATGCGTTTTTGGAATGGGATTCTGCTAGTACATCTTTTGTTCTTCAGATCAAGTTCACTCTTAAACCTACACTCTTGTACCTACTTCCTTGTAAATTAACCCAACTGGTCTGAATTTACTTCTTAGTAAAAAGGCATAGGACCAGACTTCTTGTCATTGTTGTATGTCTGTAAATTGTTTCCCACTTATGGTGACCCTAAGCCAAATAGCAGTTTCTTAGCAAGCTTCTTCAGTTGGGCCAAAGTACTTGCACCTGATAGTGAAGCTATCCCATTTATTTTCAGTGATATTTACTTCCATGTAAACCTGCAACCCTGACAAAGATTGTGGCAGGTATTCTAAGTAAGTACCAGAAGTTTGGGCTACATGTGTGTTTTGGATTGAAGGTTTACTAGCCTACCTTAAGCATTCAAGTGTAATCGAGTTCAATGGGACTTGCTCCCAAGTAAATAGGAATAACTGCATGGGACTGCAGGCTTAAGTTCTTGTTCCAATTGCAACAACCCAAGATATGGGGATGAATTTGAAAATAAACCTTTGAGAATCTTGCTGTTTTTCTCATGTGATTCAAGGTTAATTATATTTCTCAAGGAGTAAACGGTAGCAGAAAAAATATCAAGAGGCCTTGTCTGTTGTATGTTTTTGTGGACACATACAAATGGGACCCAGCATAGTGTAGTAGTTTGAGCACTGGACTACAACATTGGAGATGTGGGTTTGAATTCCTACTCAGCCTTTGAAACCCAGTGGGTGTCCTTGGGCAAATCAAATTGTCTCAGCCTCAGAGGAAGGCAAAGGCAATCCCCATCTGAAAAAAACTCATTAACATGTTTAAAAGTGGTATGAAAATGTTGAGGGGAAGGGTAGCAAAAGCAGGTGAAGTGTGAAAGACTTGATTCCTTTGGGGGATGCATGTTACAAATAGGAAACGCCAAGCATGAAACAGATCCAGATTTTACACCACACACTTAGTGTTAATTTGAGAAAGAAAATTCATCAGTATTAAATCAAAAGCTCTGACTTTTTCTTTTCTTTTTTGCATGTTTCTGGCAATCTGAACTGAGTATTCTGTAATTTCAAGACATAAGAGGGAAGATATTTTTCAGCACACAACATCAACAACAACAACAAAAAAGTATCTTGAGCCAAAAGCTACTTTTATGTCTGGCCGTTGTCAAAACTCCTTAATCCTATGCCCTACTATAATCTCATATCCTACTGGCATGGGTAGAAATACTTCAAATGCCCCTATTTACAACTGTTTCCCTTGCTTTTTCTTTGTTCTTCCTCAGTGTGAAATTTTAAAGCCCATGCTTCTTGGGACACAGATTTGTCCTCTCAGACACTGTAAAGGACTATGCAAAGTGATGACAACATAGCATAGATAATGAAGTTATCAAATACAAGCCTAGGAATAATATTAGAACAACTCCCAACACCACAACAGAATGGTTTTGTTTTGTTTTTTTCTTTTCTTAATGCTGCCATATAAAACACCCACCTCTCAACTGCCTCCTCACTGTTCTCTTCTGTGATTATTTGCGGTTCATGTGTGTTTTTGTTGGCATCTTCTTTATCACAGTTCTCCTTGGTACCAAGCTTTGGCATCTCCTCTGACACCTGAAGATGCTCAATGAGGTCTTCTTGCCAGGTCTGGATCGGACGGTGGGACACCGGGGTTGGTCCAGGCACTGGCGCCAAGATGTTGTGATGGATTGGGCTATTGTTTTTCTTCAGCCCATTTCTGTCCCGCGAGTGGCTTTTCAGCCTGCCCTGGACAGGCGTCCCTCTATGCTCATATCCTTCCTGCTGGATGCAACCTCCGGTGCCAGTGGAACTCTGTGAGGGATGACTGAACCACCTCCAGCGAAGCCTCAAGATCTGTTTCACATCAAATTCCTTCTTTCCAGAGACTGACATCTTTGCAAAAGACGTGAAGAGGGGAGAGAGGGGGGAAAACAGCAACAACAATCACTAAACAAAAATCCAGTTGTTCTAGAAACCAAATGAACCCTTTTATCCCCGGTGCTTTTCAGTGTCTTCTATTCATCCACAAAAAAGGCATGTGTTCACTCCTGGTAGTCTTTTTCTTCTCCTTTCCCTGTATACCTGAAACCCTTCAGTCAAGATCTTCCTAATTGTAGAGGTGGGAGCCCATCCTGACAAAATGATGAGGTCAGATCTTAAACAAGTAAATCAGCTTAGCTCAGGCAAGCATCTGCTATTACACTCCCCAGCTGCTAGCCTGAAATACACAGGCACACTCACAGGCGCACACAGAGCAGCAGAGAGCTGCACTCTCCAATATATAACCTAGCCAGCTATCATCCTCAGTTATCTTAGCCTGCAACTTCAGCTGCATATTAAGAAAAGAAAGTGCTTCATACTTTATTCCTCCCACCCCCAGGGCAACCAGGAATTCACTTGGCTAATAAAGGCCACCTCTTCATATCTGATGGTCTTTGGTCCTGGGTGGACTTACCTGGAAGTAAGTCTCTGCCATAGAATCTGGCTGCCTGGGTACAACCTGAAGCCGTTGTGCTCCAAAGCAAGCCCCTTTCCAATCACCAAGGTTTGTTTTTCCTGTCAATGGGGACAGAGACAGGAAACAAGATTTTAGAGAGAGGATTGAAAGGGAAGGGGGTTTATGTGGCTTTTTAATGCTTGACTCCATACAGACCCAGTGCCTCCTCCCCTCTCTTTCCACACCCCCCCCCCAAGCAATTCAATTTCTCCTCAAGGATCTTTCATAGATTCTGGAAACCTCTTTGTAAAATGTGAGCTAGCTGAAATAGGTGTCTGTAAGCATCATATCATTTCACCTTAAATAACAGAGACAGCCTTTAAAATTTGTGGTAGGGTTTTGCCTATAGTCTTTTTCTCTTTCCATCCCTTGTTCTCTCTGTCTCTCTCTCTCTCTCTTTTAACCTCCCTCCATCTCTGCCCCCCCCCCCAGTTTCTATGAGTACAATTTTGCAAAATTTACCTTCACTGCATTAAGGGATGTGAGAGAAGCCTGCAATAATCTAATGATGCCCTTCCTAAAGGAGCATATCTACAGAAAACACAACACTGTTTTCTGGCTAAATGCCTGTGTAAATATCCTCATGCCATCCGGCTCATTTCTCTCTCTCTCTCTCTCTAACACACACACACCACATAAAGCAAGGGTGACAAATCTTTTTCCCCTGCTAAGGCTGCCTTCCTTCAAGCAAGAACCTGAGACTAGGCTATTTGAAAGACTGCTTCTCCCTTTATGAGCCTGATTTGGTTTGATTGCCTGAATCTGGGGTGCAGAAAATGTAGCCTGCAGCTTAGATGTATTCTTGGACATAGTTTTTGCAACCCCTTAGGGTAAAAATTGCTCCACCCAATCATGCCCAATACCTTTTTATTTTTCCATTGCCCTTCTTAAATGGTGATCTGAAGTTTCATGGCATCACATCTAGCTGACATTTTAGAGGGGA
>CM034705.1:26109883-26120913 GCA_020142125.1 Phrynosoma platyrhinos
TCAGTCCCATTCCCATTAGATGCACCATTGGTGGGAACTCAAGAGAAGGCACTATCAGTGGTTGCTTCTAGTCCCTGGAACCACTGCTCAAGGTAGGGCCTTATCACATGGGGTAAAAAAGCCGGCTTACCTTTCCCAAATTGAATTCTAACTCAGGCTGCATCCAGGTCCTATCACATGGATTTGGCTACCAAATCCACTGCCTGAGTCTAGCTGGGATGCAGCCCGTGTGTCCCCAGCACACTTCAGTGGCCATTTTTTTCAAGTCGGAAGGCTCCCAGTTTCGAAAAGAGGCTTGCCAAGCATGCCTGGGACCCAGGCTACATCCAGGCTGGACTCAGCCGGTAGATTCAGCAGCAATTTATATATGATAAAATCAAACTAGGCTGATTTTAGTGAGAGAATTTAGTGCTTGCTTGACAGTCTTTGAATGACATTGATTAAACTTAATGGTAGCTGGACTTTACCTTTTCTGTTTCCTTGGGAACTCTTCCCCTTTCTAATTCAGAGGTCCATACCAAACCTATAGATCAAGGAACAGTGATTTCAGTTTGTATTTGTATGAACACACACATACCAGCAGATGCTGTTGGGGTGGGGATGTGTGGCCTCCTGATGCCTCATTCTGGTTCTATGCCAGACCTAGAATAGAAGGCATTGCAACCCCCCACACGCACTCATATTTCTCCTCATACTTTGAGGAGAAATGGGTTGTAAAATATATCCGGGTGCATCTGCACTGTAGAAATAATGTGATTTGGCACCACTTTGAATGCTGTAGCTCCACATGCACATGCCTCTTCTTCTGCAGCCTCACAATAGCATCCATACCAGACCCAGAATGGAAGGCACTGCACCTCTTACCAGCAGCCACTGATGGATACGGGTGGAAAATCAACCTCTTGAGTATTCCTTGCTTAAGAAAACCCTATGAAATTCATGGTTTCATCATAAGTGGACAGGTGACTTGAAGGCACACACACACACATGCACACACACATTGAATTTTGAGGTGTCTACCTTTATGTATTTTTTTAAAAAGTAGCCACATTATTCTCTTGCAGCATAAAAAGAAGGAAGGGAGGGAGAGGATTTTGATGTATTCAGTACAATGCCCTGCTGTAAACAGACAGACACACAAAGACAAACTCTCTTTTATTTTGTATATATATTTCCAACTATAGGTCTGTAGCTAGTTAAAGATGCAGCTAGAAAACAGTCTTTGGGCCTTTGCAGACTGCCAGAAATAGTGCAAATTGAGTCCACTTTAAGGGTTAGGGTTCATGCTAGGGAATCATGGGGATTGGGTTTTTTTTTTCTGAGACATTGAGCCTTCTCTGTCAGAGAGCTCTGCTGCCACAATAAAATACAGTTCCCATGATTCCCTAACCCTAACCCTTAAAGTGGACTCAATTTGCACTATTTCTGGCAGTCTGCAAAGGCCCTTTGTTGCTCACTTGATTTGGAAGTTTTGATCAGGCAAACTATTTGGCAGACCGTAACTCCCTCTTTGAGCTGCCTGGGCTCTGAGATCAACAGGAGAGGCCTATTTCCCACTCCCATCACCATCGCAAGTACAGTTGGTGGGGCCACAAGAGAGGGCCTTCTTGCCCCAAGATTCTGGAATTCTTTTACTAGGGATGCCAGAATGGCCCCCTCCTTGTTGTCCTCCATTGGCAGCTAAAACTTTTATATTCAGACAGGCTTTTAAAACAGAAAGTTTTAAAAGGATGGGCTAGGAGGTACTGAACTATTTTAATTGTACTGTTTTGAAGAGCTTTTATCTTTTTTATTGCATTTTATTCTTTTAGCGTACGGTGTGTTTTAAACTAATAATTTAGTTCTGTTTTGATGGTCACTGTTTGTATGTTTTCAACTGTATTTTTTTTAATTGTGAACTACTTTAAGTCCCAATTTTGGGGGAAAGGGGGATATAAATAACTAGAAGGAGGAGGCAGCATCAAGTTCTATCTAACAATCGTTGGGTCTGTTGCAGTCTGTGACCTCACAGATTGCCCCACCATCCCTCCAATCTTGCTGCCTCACTTGCCTGCCCCCCAACCAGCTGCCCACCATTGACCAAGCCATGAAAGGGCTGCTGTGGGATGGTCAGGAAACTGGGCAAACAGGGCAGTGGGGAAGGATGGAAGGGAAGGTGGGACTTCTCACTTGGATTTCTCTACTGCCTCGACTCCTTTGGCCAAGAAAGCCATGGCAGCAAAGAAGCTGGAGTGGGCATGTTCATGCCCCTTCTTCTGCAGCCTCCCAGCAGCCTTTCCAAACCTAGAAGAGAAAGCACGGCACCTACTACCAGTGGCCACTGATGGGGTCCTAGTGTTGTGGCCTCCTGACAGCCTGTTCTGAGTTTGACATGGCTTCTGGGTGAGTGAGAACCCTTTCTCACACACCCAGTAGCTGCACTAGTCCCACCAGGTGTACTGCCCCACTGGGTATAAACCCCCCTGGTGTGTCACCCAGTGCAGTACTCCCTGCACCCCTTTAATGACACCTTTGGTTGCAGTTAAAACATTTCCTCCAAGCCAGGTATTTGGCACACACCTTGAATCCCCACCAGACACTTTGAGGAGCTGTTGAATTAGAGTGCAGCTGCCCCATGCGGTAAACTGCAAGTGACAACCTTAGCAAAGACCCTTCCATTCCTGAACTGGAGGTGTTTATATTCCCTGTTTTTGATTTGAAGCTTCTCCCCCAGTTTTTTTTTTCTGCAATGGAACAATTAAACATTCAGAACTCAAACCAAAAAAAAAAAAAAAACAGTTTGGACATGTTCACTTTTTGGACTTCTTGTTACATGCCAACAAGTCATTTCAAACTTCTGGCAACTCTAAGATGAACTTATCATGTGGGGTTTTTTTTTTTTTTTGGGCAGGCAAAATTAGTCCACAAAGGAGTTATCTTTGTCTTTATCTGAGGCTGAGAAGGTATGGCTTGTCCAAGGCCACCTAATGGGTTTTCCATGGCCGAGCTGGTATTCAAACTCTGTTCACCAGAGTCCTAGTCTAGCCCCCTAACCATGCTGGCTCTTTCAAATTGCCCAGTACTCTGGCTGCTAATCACAGTGGCTGGGGAATTTTGGGAAATGCAGTCAAAAAATAGCATCAGGTTTGGGAGGTCGTTGCTGGGTAAAAGTGGCATGCTGGGGGAAGACTGAACACCCTTCCCCCTCATCATTTCTCTGCTCTATGTAAATCATACCCACCTCTTTGCAGGTTCAGCAGCAGCCTCAATTCAAAAACGTTGGTATGCAGTCAACCATGTCATTCATTCAAAATACAACCATGTATTTTGCAAGTTGCTATCTCAGCAGGGTAGCCCATAGCGTTAAGGACATGTTCATTTTTCAGCTATTAAGCACTATACCCACAATATTTCAAAGTGCCTGGGGGGAAAGCATAAAAAGACCCTTTTATTAGAAATGAAGTGCCAATGCTCTCTAATGGGGACATGTGTGTGTGTGTGTGTGTGTGTGTGTGTGTGTAGTCTGAGGATTAAAAAGTGGAAGAACTGGCAGGGGAAAAAAAGAGAGCATTCAATTTTAGATACTTGTATCATAGCACACACGGGAAAAAATGTTGTGTTCCTTTTTTGCAGACTTGCCACTTAACTTGCTCATTAAGGAAGAAGCAGCTGCACAAAAGCCAGGTAAGCAAATTGCCAAATTGCAGTTGGATTCCAGGTATTAAAGTACTAAAACGTTCAGCAATATATATATATATATATATATATATATATATATATATATATATATATTTGCTTTGATATGGCCTTCAAATCCTTGCTATCTTTAAAATATAGCAGATTGGGATGATATAGAGTCCTCTGGGGCAGTAGCATCACTAGAGGATGCAGGGGGTGCAGCCCGGACCAGGTGACACCTCATCTGGGGTATCACCCTGTGGATCAGTACACCCGGAGGGACTGACATGGCTACTGGGCAAGTGAGAAAGGACACTTTCCCACTCACTCAGCAGCTGCACCAGACTCTGAACAGGCCCTCCGAAGGCCACAGTGCCACCCCCCTCAGTAGCAGCTGCTGATAGGGGCCAGTGGCTGACCCTAAACACTTTTCCAAGGGTTGCCAAGATTCTGAAGACCTTTTCATTTTGGTCACACCAGAGGCTGCATCAGTACAGCACAGTCCCCTCAACAGTGGCTGGGGGGAAGGGAGAGCAAGGCAGTCCAAGCCTCCACCAGCTACACAGGTGACACCAACTTTATCAACACCACTGCTCCAGGGAGGTGGTACTTCAAACCTGAGGACATCCCTCCAAGTCAAAAGAATGATTAAATGTGGCCATACAGCTCCAGCACAGACAGGTGTCTAAAAGTACACATAGACATAGAAATACCTGCTTGACGAAGAAGGTCTGTCTCTATATAGAGGAAGCACATTCCTGAGTAGCCGTGTTGATCATGCAGCAAAATGAAACACAATCCAAAATCCACAAAAGAGTGATACCTTTATTGGCCAACCAAAATTCAGCAAGTACATCATATAAGCTTTCAAACCTTCACAGGCTCCATCAGGCATTTCTATATAGAGGGTTATTCTTGAGTATGACATTCCTCACACGTAGACCAATTGCGCCAATGGTGCTAATGCCATGTTGGTGTACTCTGGGTGGCATTCTCAGGGATTAGACCTAAAAACTTTCAGTTCCAGTCACCAAGAGATGGAATAATCTCTTTACAAAGTTGGTTGGATGTCTACCTACCTGGTTACTGGAACATCACCACCACCATCACCCAATATTTGGACTGCTTTCTGACCTTCCTTCTTATGCAAATTCTCTGTTCTGGAACCATCTTCAGACTCTGAATTTGCAGCTGCTTTGTTTTTATAATATCTGAAGCAGAATGACTAGGACTGGGGAGATTAATCCACTTGACAATGGGATTATAATGCTACTGCCAATCTAAAAGTTTAGTATGATTTTGTCTTGGTAGGATGTTACACTAAACAAATACCAGAAGAGCAGGGAGGCACTACTGGGGGCTAGGATGTAATCACAGAAAGCAGACTAGCAGAATTAAAACCAGAATCCCTTTTTTGATGCTCCATGATGGTACATTTATGGAATAAAATTGTGATATCTGTTGGAACAGAGTTTGTATTATGCAGGCCTTTATCACATGCGGATTTTAAACCACAATTGTAGCAAAAGAATAACACTTTGACAGGATATATTGCATGATGTCACCCCCAACCTGTTGATGCTGTGCCTCTGAAGCATTGTTAGAAGGCACCTTGTCATTGATGAGGAAACCCATCAATAAGCCACCAATTGCTTACTTCAAAAATTTCCATCCTATCCCCCTATTTGCAGTGGGGACAAGCTGCCAAGTAGACACATTTCTTGAAGGGGAATAGCAAACTGAGCCAGCTTCTTACTCATGCTCAAAATAGAGGATATTTTGGAATTCATCGTGGACAGAAGATTGAAATGTAGGGTGTGTCCTGAAAAAGGAGGACATCTAGTTACCCGGCTCTTTCCTCTTTAAATCAGTTTGTTGTGCTCTTGGGAAACTGGGAGCTGTTGTGATTGGTTTGCCAGGGAAAGATTATTGTGTGGTTCTTTGCCACCTGGTGGGATGCATAGCTCTGCCTGTAATCCTGCCTACCTGCTTTTTGTTGGAAGAGTTTTGCATTCTCTTTTCCCCTCCTTAGATAGATAGGGATTTCCTTCATGCAAACTCTGCTCTCTCTCTCTTTCATTCAAACTAACCATGTGATTTTGGTCACTCCCTCTTTTGGGACTCTCACACACTAAAAAGTTTTTATCCCGACCTATTGGGTCCTTCATTTTCCTTCTCCATCAACTTTCTTTGGAAAGATGGTGAGACAGAACTATTCACTAGCTAGATTAGGATATAGCCTCTATGTATATATAGATTAAAGCCATTAGTAAACTTTTGTTAGTAAACTTTTGTTTGAAGTTCAAGCTACTTGTGTTTTTTTGAGCCAGTCTCAGTTCCTAGGGAAGTATAATTAGACAAAGACTCTGCTGATTTAAAGCTAGATCCTAACAGGCATGGTTTTGATATTTTTTGCTATTTAAATATTTTTGTTTCTTATAAAAAGGCTGAGGCTTTAGGAAACATAAATTACCCAACATGTCTGCACCATTTAACTTCTTTAAGAGGACCCACATGGAGACTGATGGGCTTGCAGCCCTATTTCCCCCACCCTAACTGGATCTTGCTCTATGCCATACCGCCCTGAAATTGTGAAAAAGAGAAAACAATATGAACAACCAGTAACCACAGGGTGAGCAGGTGGGAAGGCAGTTCAAGCTGAAATGCCTGGAAGAACAGGTGTCCTCTGAATAAAATATTTCTTGGCCAGATACTTGACTGAAGCCTGTGACTTCAATATCCAGCACCCAAAAAGCACCACCTCTGTCAACTGCCGAGTGCCTCTTCCTTGGCCCATGGAAAGCCATAAGGATTCTCCTGGATGAGACGCTTGCCAGGGGAGATAGTAGCAACTCTTTGTTGCTCCACATCTAGTTGCAGCCTGGAAACAGATGCTAAGGTAAGTCTTGAGGGCCTGATGTCTATTTGCTGGAAAGATGCAACACACTTGAACAAAGTAGCAAGACAAAAATTGCTTCATTTCCCTCCAAATTGGCAAGAAATATTCCATATTTTTATTTTTAATCCCTTTCTGATCTTAAAGCAAGATTTGTCAGGCATCTAAAGAATAGCTATGATAGGGAATGTACCTCCCTGGCACTTTTACTTTTATTCTGAATTTTCTGAAAATTACAAAGCACCCATCAAAATTGCTACCTTCCCTCCGTGGCAAGCAATTGCATTTTTCATAAATGAGTTACCCATCTGCATGCTCCATTTACCCATTATGTGGGGATATTGTGTTAGCCTAGCTTGATCTATAACTGAGCACATGAGTTGATTGGTGTAAACAGCACACTTGTCTGTTTGCAGCCAATTTTCCTGTATCCATGTTGTCTTTTTCATGAGTGATGACTTTACATTTATATATAAAATATAGAGAGAAAGCAACAGAGAGAGAAAGAGAAGGTTATTTCCTAGCAGCAATTTTTAAAGGAAAACCAATGGAAAATGTGAAAAATTGTCTTCGTTGTTTGATAAAGTTGTCAGCCATTGAATTAGGCCACCTGTACCTTGAGGAGATTGTTAGAAAAGACCTATTTTTCTTGCGCTTGATATTCTGAATCAGAACTCCTGGAATAGTGCATGTTTTGAGCACACAGCAATGTCAAACTACACAGGAGGTCTCAGACAAAGTTGTATGCAATAGAATTCACCAGTAACAATGCAAGGAATGGCAAAATTTCAAGATAATTTGCTTTTCACTGTGGCATAAAGTGGGGTAGGTAGGGGCAATCTCACAGCTACTCCTGCTCTTGGCTGAGAGGCTACAGCCCATTTCAATTCCCAGGATACAGGTGGGTAATGTGTGGTCATGGGGTCACTTATGCATCTCAACTTTCTTTTAAAGCTCTCTCAAGCAATGGATTCATTTTTTTTTCTATAGAAAGCAAACTTATTTTTCTGCATGCTTGGATGACAGAATGCAGAGAAGAAGATAACCCCACTGGCATTTAGATCTGATCATACCCCCCTTAATCTCTGGCTTCACTAAGGTTGGTGTCACCTGGTGTACTAACTCAAAGTGTCATCCCCCACATTGTTCTCCTGCCATATGACACCATACAGAATCCTTGGTAATGTTTTTGTACTAATGTCACTCATAAATCATAATAGAGGAAGGGCTTATGCCTATTCCTAACCACCTATGGCCAGAACTCCTTTGAGTCAATACTACACTGCATGTCATTATTGACTTAAGTTTCATTTATGAATCTAGTGTAATTTGGATCTACATACCCTCAAGCTATCCTGATTTGGCAGAGCCAGTCTTGATTTCTCCTCTGTCATTCCACTTTTTCAGCTGCTTTTAAAATATGCCAGTTTCTCTGTTCTCTCCCCACTTTCTCCCTTTGTGCTTAGCTGTCTTCAGTAGCTATAAATGGAGTTCAGGTGGCAAAAATAGTTTGCATTTAACTCAGCAAGGGAAGAGAAGAAGAAAGATGGTATCTTGTCCTTTCCAGTACACTCAAGCAAAAACAAGCTGCTGCAGCCGCTCCTAGCTTATGCATTCTTCCCTATTAATTCATTTTGCTATCTTGATCACACTCTGAATTTGCTTGGACACACATGTCCTGGTTTTCATCTAAGTTCTGGAGCCTTCTGTTCCTAACTTGTGAGGAAGCTGACAGAAATGGTAGCAGTTTCTATCTTGCCATCTGCTTGGCTGCCCATAGTACAGCAGAGATACTTCCATGCCAGTTTCCAATTGCCTCTTCACAATAAACTGAGACTTGGGGACCATCCAGACAGACTAGAAAAAACAGAACATTCCTGGGGGTTTTCACCTGTCTTTTCTAATGAGATCTACATGATCATTTTCCCATCCTGACGAATTCCCAGGGAACTCTCAGCCCTTAAAGGATCTTTTATTCCCACTTCCCAGATCAAACTAAATTAACCAAATACAGACTAAGGGGGGTTGCAGACTGCCAGAAATAGTGCAAATTGAGTCCACTTTTAGGGTTAGGTTTAGGGTTAGGGAATCATGGGAACTGTATTTTATTGTGGCACCAGAGCTCTCTGACAGAGAAGGCTCAATGTCTCAGAAAAAAAGCAACAATTCCCATGATTCCCTAGCACTAACCCTAACCCTAAAAGTGGACTCAATTTGCACTATTTCTGGCAGTCTGCAACCCCCCTGAGTCTCCCTTATCTGAAATGTTTGGGACCAGAAGTGTTTTGGATATTGGTGTTTTTTTCTAGATTTTAGAACATTTGCATAATGAGATATCGTGGAGATGGGACCCAAGTCTAAACACAAAATTCATTTATGTTTCAAACATACCTTATACACATAGCCTGAAGGTAATTTTATGCACAATATTTTAAATATCAGATATCCTGATAAGGGATATTCAGCCCCTATTTTCCAAAATGAAATGGACCTCTCCATAGCTAATTGACTGTCTATCTAAGATGGTGATTGCCAAGAAACATAATGACTGTGCCCAGGATAGTAGAGTCAAGAAATCAAGTCAGAGAAAGAGGAATGCTAGCAATAAAAGAAATGATCCTAATGCTTAATTATTATAACATTGCTAAAGCATTTTAATGCTTGGACTGTAACTCCTAAATAATAAATCCATAATTTTGGCCCCATTCTTGAAAAGCTGCCTGGGTTGGATATGGGCTGCCTACTACCCAGGCCCAGGGCAGTGACATAAGATCCATTGGTGATGGTTAAAACTTGCCTATATCCTGGCAGAGATTTGGCATGCAATAATCTCTATTTCAGGGGTAGGCAACCTTTCCCCTTTAAGGGCCAAGGGACTTCAGCTCCTAGAAGCCTCAGCCATGTTGGCCAATATCCCATATTGGCCAATAGCTCCTGGGATTCTGGGAGCTGAAGTCCCTTGGCCCTTAAAGGGGACAGGTTGCCTACCCCTGCTCTATTTACTGTATATATTCATGTATAAGTTGATCTCATGTATAAGTTGAGGGCAGATTTGGGGGCCAAAATTATGAATTTTGATATGACCCATATATAAGGCAAGGGTTAAACTTAGGGGCATGTAACAAAAAAATGTTAAGAATGAAGCAAAGAAAAATGATGCCAAAGAATTTACAAAATTCCAGCAGCCGTAACTGTTTGTGCTTAACCTAAAAGACAGGATGGATAAGGAGAGAACTATGGTAAATGGTGGCTGTGCGATGTGTAGAGAAAATGGAACCAAGAAAACATGTACATGTCAAAAATGATGTAATGGCAAGAGTTAAAGTACAGTTTTAACTCTTATTATAAAAGGAAACATCCCATTCTTTCAGTTGAGTGGCAAAAGGCAAGAGCTTAGTCTGTCCCAGGAGCACCTAAGAAAAGCACCAATCTGCTGTGTTCTTTCAATGCTCCTTTGAGGGCCAAAGAGGTGCCATCAATATTTTCCCAGGCATTCAAAAAGGCCAGAAGCAGCACTGCAGCAGAGGGAGTACAATGGGTTGGTACTTCTTTTAGGTTCTCCCAGTAGAGGCAAAGCTATCTCACCTTTCACCACTTTACTCAGAGAAAGGGGTGACTTCTTTTTTGATAAGATTTAAGGTACAGAGCACTAACAGAGAGATAGATAGAAACTAAAGGAAAACACACTTGCAAGAGCAGCTAAGGGCAGCCAAAATGATGAAGTAAGCAGTAAACATTCTCAGAAAGACAAACCCCATCAGAAGCAACACCACACATAAAATAGGGACATGGAATGTGAGAAGCATGAGCCAATGAAGATAGACATAGTGAAAATGGAAATGCAATGCATGAACATAGCAGTACTAGGGGTGAGTGAGTTAAAATGGACAAGAATGGGCCATTTTGAATCAGACAGCCACACAGTGTTCTACTCAGGGAATGAAAAGACAAGAAGAAATGGGGTGGCTTTCATACTAAGAAAAGATGTTGCAAAAGAAGTCAGAGGATACAATGCAAAATCAGACTGAATCATCTCAATAAGGCTACACGGGATACCTATGAATATCACCATAATTCAAGTATATTCACCAACCACTGAGGCAGAATAGGAAGAAATTGACAACACACCAACACAGGATGTCAAGCTGATCATTGGAGATTGGAACACAAAGGTTGGAAGCGAAGAATAAAAAAAAACATACTGCATACTGGTGGCCAAGACTAGACCAGGTGCTGACTGTGGCACAGATCACGAACTATTCATTTCAAAAATAAAAGTAAAACTCAAGAAGAGAACAAATCCAGTCATCATACTAAAATGCGATTTAAACAACATTTACACAGAATTCATTGACAATATAGGGAACAGATTTGCAGTACTAAGTATAATAGATAATGAACCAGAAGAGCTTTGGTCTGAAGGCAGGGGCATAATAAAAGAAGAATGCATAAAGACACTTCCAACTGACAAAAGGAA
>CM034705.1:26130352-26161537 GCA_020142125.1 Phrynosoma platyrhinos
TACATGAACAAGAGATCTCAATGCAATCCTGGGATTAACAGCCTTGCTCGGGTTTTGCAAACTCAGGGCAGCCATGGCTTCCTTAACTGAGTCAAGCTCCCTGTGTGCTACTTACTCCAAGGCATTTTCTCATTAGCAGGTAACATGAAATGTCAGGGACTAATGGTCATTAATGCCACCTCACTGCCATACATGGCCCTCTGTGTTGAAAGGGATAGCCCTGCTCACTTGTTTTAAATGTCTCATTAAAGTGACTAGCAAAGACTGTGTTATGAAGATCTGGGCACAGAATTCATTGGTGTTTTGGAACAGACTGAATTTCTACATGGAAGGCTGTTAAAGAGAGGGGCAAGAGGGTGAGGACTAACTAATAGAATGCTCACCTGGGGAATCAGGTAAGAGTCTTATTGCTCCAACAGCAATGAGGCTGTATATGGATGAGCCATGAATCAGAGCAAGGGAAGTTATAATTATCCCTGTTGGAGGAGGAAAAAGGTCATGAGAGGGTGGCAGCTCAGATCTGTGTGGCAAAGTGAAGCTGGCAGTTCTAGCGGTCTTTCTCTCTTGCAAGTTCTGCAACCCAAAATAGTCCAGGATCAGTGTGCTTGACAGAAGCCCTTGCTTTCCTCAAACTTAAATAATCTGCAGCGTAGTACAGATGGTACTATCAGGCAGTTGTCCCCAGAGACTCAGTTCCAGAAATGGGAAGAAGCAAAGAGTGAAGGGAGGCAGAATATAAAGATTCAGTTAGGAAACAATATGCTCAGTTTTTTCATCAACACATAGAAAGGGCATCTCAACACACAGAGAGAAAGAGGGTCAGCTGCTGAAAGATGGTCATAACTTGATAAGGGTTGCAACAAAAAAAAAAAGACCCATTTTTGGCACACAAAAAAAAGAGCTTGTGCAGATTACTGGGTGTTTTGCACAAAATACACAGTTTTCTGTGCAGATGCCCTTTTTTCACCCCCACAAAAGCAAGGTGGGTTTTTTTTTCCTTCTGAAAAGCCTCCAAGTACAAAAAAATCCTCAAAATGCACAGACGCTCTCATGATCTCATTCAGCTAGAGAAACTTTTTGAAAGTGTTTGTTCTTACAAACTTTATTGTAAGTTTTATTATCAGAAATTTACATGGTTGGAAGAGACCTTGCACAGACCCCAGGAAAGTTGTAGGTTTCTGGTTGGTTTGTTTTGTTTTGGGTTTGGGTTTTTTTGTTTTTTTGTTTTTTGTTTTTGTTTTTTTTGTTTGTTTGTTTTTTTTGGGGAGGGGTTGTTTGGTTGTTTGGTTGATTTTGGGTTTTGTTTTTAAATACAGCTTCCAGAATCTGGTCTTGTAGTACTAAGAGCAAGTTTTCAACCTCTGTTCTTCCAGGCCATCAGAATTAGCTTACTGTTTGATGCAGAGCATCCTAAACCTAAGAGCTCTCTCATTACATCAGCGACATGTCCAACAATAAATGTTATTGCTGGAGACAAAAATTAAATGTTTGTTTATCTATATGTCTTTCTTTTTCCCTAGAACAAATTTTCCCAGTTTTATTATTTTCAGTACAGACAGACAGTCCAGTAGAATAATGGGAGGAAATGCTTGAATGGCATCCTTTGCTGCTGATCTCAACACATGCAGATCCACCCTAAAAGCAAACTAATTGAGGACCTCTTAAATCCATGTTGTTTTTCACTCTGGATGAGTATAGTTTTGTCCTACAACAGTACTGATTTCCTACTGCAATGTCCCACAATTATACACATGAAAAGATTTGGGGAAAATGTTGATATCTAAGTCATGTTTTTGTACATGCTGTCCACTTCCACATGAACCAGATCTCCATTTTCATGCATGCACAGTTTATTTTTCACTCTCTAAGATTTAATGTTATAAAGGACAAGCAGCATTGTAGCAATAAATTTGGAAGTAGTTGATCATGACAGCCATATTCCCAAAGAAAATTTCCAAGGGTGGATAGCTATATTGATCCTTATCAACAAACCATTCCTTTATTTCCACCTGAAGCAGATCTTTTGTACAGATAATGGATCTAAGTTTCTCTTTATTTATTATTTTTATTTTATTGATTATTTTATTTATTTTTATTTTTTTCTCTAAAATATTTTAACACAAATCTTTGTAATATGTTTGTTAACATCATAATATCTTTTTTCTCTTACCTTCTGTAGCTTCTTTAGTATTAATTGTTTAATATTTTTTATTTCTATATCTTTTTATAATATATGAAAAATCTGTTTGCTTTTATGAGAGGAATTTTATAGTGCTTCATGAGGGAAATTAATTCCCCAGACATTCCGAGATATAATTCACATAGTTGTCTCTTAACAGTTGTTAGCTGCTCTCGAGTTGGTTCTGACTCATGGTGACCCTGTGGATGAGACATCTCCAAGAATCCCTATTTTCCACTGCCTTGCCCTGATCCTGCAAGCCCTTGCCCATAATCCCCTGATCGAGTCTATCTATCTGGTTTGTGGTCTTCATTTCTTTCTTCTACCTTCTACCTTTCCCAGCATTATTGTTTTCTCTAGTGATCCATGCCTTCTCATGATGTGGCCAAAGTACGATAGTTTCAACTTGATCATCTTTGCTTCCAAGGAGATCCCTGGTCTGATCTGTCCAAGAACCCATTCGCTTGTTTTCTTGGCTGTCCATGGTATCCTAAGTACTCTTCTCCAGCACCACATTTCAAATGAGTTGATTTTCTTTCTGTCTGCTTCCTTCACTGTCCAGCTCTTGCATCTATACATGGTAATTGGGAATACAATGGCTCAAATGATTCTGACTTTAGTGCTCAGTTGTATGTCTTTGCTCTTCAATATCTTTTCCAGTTCTTTCATAGCTGCCCTTCCCATTCCTAGTCATCTTCTTATTTCTTGATTGTATCTTTATACAAATGTGTTTCTTCTCAGATTTCTTCTGTCTCTTCTATTGACTTATTTTCACTTTCTTCTGAGTCTGTTTCGATTGTGTGTGCCCCTTCTAATGTAAATTCTTTCTCTTCTCTGAGAGTGTCTGAATCTGATTTTGAATGTTCTCCAATATATCTTTTTCTTGTGTTAGCTGTTCTTTCTTTTTTTCTTGTTCTGGGTTTTCTCTTTTCTAGAAATTTCCTTCTTTGTGTCTTCTATTTCTTTTTTCTTTTGGTCTTACTCTTTGGTTTCTCTCAGTCTATCTGGTTTTCTCTATAGTGTTTAATTTATAATTTCTTTCTTGCCATGCTAAGAATATGCCTTCTTGCATCTCCTGTCTGTATCATATTCCTATCATCTGTAAATATCTAAAATTGTATTCCCTTCTTTGTTTTAATATTTCACATGGGACATCTTTAAATAATTTGATTTCAGAGTCTTCAATTATTATTATTTTGCTATAATTGGCTTGGATAATATGGTCATGCATTCTTTCCCTAGTGAATATACCATGATATCTCATGGGAGCCTCCTTTTCTTTGCTTCCATCAATGGGATTCAAAATGTTTTATCTATTTCAACATCTATATAATCTTTTGGTAACTCTGTTAAATCTGCAAATGTTTTATTGTTATATTATAGAGGTTTTTGTCATGTTTTTCTTTCAGGCCTCTTATTTTCAGGCATTTTTTTTTCATGCCCTTCCTTCTCTCACTAAGTTTCCTCTCTTTCCAGTCTTTGTTCCATTGACATTTGTTTTGTCAGTTTCTCTAGATCAGCTGTTTAAGTTTGTAGTGTTTGTACTTTATTTTTGACTTCCTATCTTCTGCTAGAAACGTTATTGTCATCTTCAAATCATCAATCTCTTTCTTGAAATCTTGTCTCATTTCTTGTCTTGAGTCCTTAAGTTCCTGATGTATTTCTTGCTGTATTTTTTCACAATTTCCAAGATGCAATTTCCAAGATGATTTTGTGCTTGCACTTGAGCTTGGGTCAAGAGATGGTCTTCTTGACATTGTTTGTATTTGGATCTGTGTCTTGGATTTGGCAATGTTCCATCAACATTGTGTTCTTGTTTCAGTTGGTGCTAATTTATTTGAGATTCTGAGTGGTCTGCTTTCATATATCTTATTTCTATTTAAGAATTTCATTTTTGCTTCACTTTTTCAATTGGGCTATTCTATTTTTGTAGGTCTAAAGTAGATTAATTCAGGTATAATAATTAAATAATTTCTTAAGCCTTTAACACATAACATGAATGCATATAACTATTTTTCTATACAATGTGCCTTATGTTATATAGTATATGCAAAATATTATATTCTATACCATTCATATAAATATTACTCTATGCCAGGGGTAGGCAATCTTTCCCCTTTAAGGGCCGAGGGACTTCAGCTCCCAGAAGCCTCAGCCATGTTGGCCAATAGTCCCATGTTGCCCAATAGCTCCTGGGATTCTGGGAGCTGAAGTTCCTCAGCCCTTAAAGGGGAAAGGTTGCCTACCCCTGCTCTTTGCCATGTGCCTTGTGATTTTGTTTCAATAGAATCAGTCGAATATTAACAAGGTTCAATAATCTGAGTTCTTTTATCTATATATACCTATATATGTGTTCAAATGTCACCTGTTCAATTTTTTAATTCATCCAGTTTTATAATCAATTTTCATAATCAACACAGCAGGCTTATATAACTTCCAACAAGTTAATCTAATATTTTCTTTATACAATATTTCTATCTTTCCTGTTAAGTTTTTCTTATTACCTTTAATTAATTAATAATGATTATATAGTTTCTGATCAATATCTTATGTGTACAATCAATATCTGTTTTTTCTTACCCAGGAAATAAAGCAGTATTCTTGCCAACCCCTGAAGTTTGTTTATTTGTCCAAATTTATTTAATCTTACTGTCTTGTGATCTGGAGCCTTGATTTAAAGTTGATTTTAAAGTATATCAAACAGAGTCTTTAAACAAAGTTAGTTCATATTATCTCTGCTTGACTTCTTTCCTCTTTTCTACAGGGAAATCTATCTTCTCTTTGTTATTGTCTTATTTTGTTATTCAATACTTGCTCATCATACCATCAATAGCCTGCTAATTAGTTACTTAGTTCAAAGTTGTAATCCACAAGTGGGGAATATATCAGATTTGTAATCCACAAATGAATAATGTGTCAGTTTTGTAATTCACAAATGGTCAATAAATCCAGATTAAAGACCGCAGAAAAAAAGTCAACCAAGATTATATTCCACAAGCAATGAGTGATTCAGATTTATATTCCACAGTTTAAAAGTAAATTAGTTTATAATCCACAGGGGAAAAATTCTTTTAATGTTTTTAATTTCAGTACTATCTATTCAATTTTAACCAGACCTCCGTTTCTCCTTCTCTAATTTCCAATCTCTCGTTTCCTTCTACCGAATGTCCCAGCCCAGAGTTCTAGTCCACTATGTTTGTCATCTCCTGTCGCTCTTCTTCTTGTCCCTCAGAATCTCTCTCAATCTTGCAAAACCAACTTTTTTTTTGTTTTCTATTTGTTTTCTATTTCTGCCCAGTTATAGTAAAGTCTCTTTTTTCAGTTCACTTCATTATATCTATATATTCTCATTTAGTTCTGGGAAATTTTTGTTATATTTTTATGTCTTGCCTAAAAGTTGCCTTCTTTTCCCATTTCTTCCACCCTCTCACACCCCTCCTTTCTTTCCTCAGAGCTCTTTCTTTCTTTCTACTTTATTCTATTAATATAATAAATTCCAAATCCTTATTATTCCTTAAAACAGATGTAAAATTAGAAGAGCTTCTACTGATAGATGTTTTTGTTTTTGATTTTGATTTCCTTTCTTTGCTTCTTTTATGTTTTAAGAAGCAGTACTAACTAAGGGCCTTTGCAGACTGCCAGAAATAGTGCACATTAAATTGAGGCACTGCCCTGGCTCAATGTTAGGGTATCATGGGAATTGTATATTTTTTCTGAGACATTGAGCCTTCTCTGTCAGAGAGCTCTGGTGCCACAATAAACTACAGTTCCCATGATTCCCTAGCACTGAGCCAGGGCAGTGCCTCAATTTAATGTGCACTATTTCTGGCAGTCTGCAAAGGTCTTAAGTTTCGCTGGTGACAGCAAGTCCCAGTGCCTAGCCATGGCAGCAGTTCTGTTCACGGTCAGACAAGCCTATCCACACCAGTCGCACTTCTCACACCTTTTCTCACCAACATTAGAACTGCGTATGACCCCCCTGAGCCTGTCCAGGTCCCCTTTAATGGGGGGACACTTTTTGCCAAATTTTCAATCTGCCACAGCTGGCACAACCTGGCTACAGCTTTGTCGCCAAGCTTTGGTCACTTAGCCATCTTAGCAGAAGTCTCCTGAGTTTCTCTTTAAATCCTCAACATCTTCAACAACTCCTCTTTCAAATTTCCAAAGAGCCATTCCCAGTCAACATAGATAATAATGACTGCATTTTTGAAGCACAAGGAAACAAACAATCTTTATTGCACCTCCACTCCAATACCAATATGGTGCTGCATTGTAAGGTGCACCAGTATCTGCCCTGCCCTGCTTCCGCTTCCTCCCCATAATTGTCCTATTTAGGGCATGCAGATGGGGGGAGCCAGATTGGGCAGTGGAGAGCATGGGGAAGAGCGATTGGATGACAGGGGGAAGCAGGGAAAGAAATCAGGCAATGGGGTGGAGGGAAGAGAGTTCAGGTGGCAAGGAGATCAAGTGTGTGTGGAAAAGATCTGATACTGAGGGGAGATAGGAAGTCAGCACCTTCCCTGTGTCAGCTGATATGTGTATATGCAAACAACAGCCAACAATCACTACAAAAGGGGAGGAGGAAGAGAATCATGCCCATGCATGCCATGTGACATGGAAGGGACCTAGGTGGAAATGGAATAGCACTGAGATTAAAAGCCTATTGACAGGTTTTGCCCAACAATGAAAAGATGCTCAATAGTAACAAATGAAATGCAAGGCAACCACAGGCAGTACATTCCGCAATAAGTACCAACACAAAATACTTTCATTCTGTTAAAATTCCACTATTAAGCATTGTGTGATAATCCCCTTAATCCCATCATCCATTTTTCTGGATGTTCCTATACCATCTTCCCACCCCAGTCACCCATACTGGAAACCCATTTTTCTGCTATATTATTATTGCAGAAGTTCTGGAACATGGTCATTGCAGCATCCATGACTGATAAAACTGGGTCATCAACTATCAATGTAAGCATTAGATGAATGTGTGGCATAAGGCAATAGCTCCCAGAGGAACAGACTAGGAGGCAGACTGGAATGCACTGCCACCACATATTGTTAGCAATGACTGGACAAGATGAGCCGTGTGCATGTGGGAAGGAAGACATCAGATGATATGTGTCAGAGAAGTATAAACCCTGAGAATAGGATTTGCCATCCCTGTCATATTTTCTCATGACTGGCATCAAATTCTTTGTTAGCACAGACAGGCAATGATTTCACTTGGTCCTTACCTTAGCATAGAATGGAAGAAGAATCCTTATGCCAGGTGAACCACTGACCATTTCTCCCCATCCCCATTGATTCTCCCTATATCTATTTTCAAAAAAACCACTCCAGCCATGCTATTTGTTTACAGTTGGACAAGAAGTGATGTCACTTCCAGATTCCAAGATGTGGCCAAAATATAGCCATTTTTCAGGGGTAGGGTTAGTGGGAACAACAAAACCCAGACTTTCATGGTTTTGTGTGTGTCATTTTAAGTGTGTTTTTCTGCTGTTTAGTCAAATTCTGTGGGGCTTTAGAAGCTGCAAAAAAAAAGTGGGGGCGTGCAGCTGATATACACACTTTCCCACCTCTTCTATCTATATGTCTATTGAAGTCTGTATAATTGCATTATGAAAGCATTTGTTCCTGTTTTTATCATTCCCTTTCTCCAAGAAGGTGATGGTGGTGTGTGCATATGTCTCTGCTTCTCCTTTTGCTCCCACAAGGTAGGTTGTGCCAGATGGGGAGATTACTTAGTGACAGTCATGGCTGAACAAAGGACTTCCCAAATCCTAGTCCAAAATCTAAGCCATTTTTTCTCAACCTTGTACCCTCCAGAGGTGTTGGATTAGAATCCCTGTCAGTTGAGGATGATATGTGTTGCAGTCTAAAATCAATGGAGGTCACTAGGCTGCAGAAGACTGCTGTTATCATTGTGCTGCAATGGTAAGAATGTTCCCTTTCTCTGATTTTTTTTTTTTTAATCACTTGTACAACTTCACTCTTTTTTCAATCCCTCCCTCTTCCCATGAGTCATGCTGTGAAAATAGAGGACAAAAGTGTCTAGAAGGCAAAAAGTGACAGTTTGCAACACTGCATTTTAAGGAAATTGGCAATGATTCCCTGTGTCCTAAGAGGCATCAACGCTGTGTCAGAAATAGATCAATCAATACTAGTTTGTATCCGTGGTTGCAAGATGCAAATGTGATAGGTCCTCAAGAGAAGTATAGCCATATCTATTCCTAATATTGTCATTCTGTTTGCCAGCTAAATATTGCCCAGGGAATCTGCTTGAAATAATATTAGCTGAGGCTGATGTGTAGTTGCCTAGCAGTTTCCAGAAAGAAGAGGCCAGTGTTTCAGAATCTGGCAACAAGATGTGCGATTTTCTCCTCTAGTATGGAGTGGGGACTGAGGGCTCATTCCCACTTGCATTTAAACCAGTTTGCAAATTGCATTTACACCAGATCACGGATTCGATTCAGGACACTATGGGGGGTTGCAGACTGCCAGAAATAGTGCAAATTGAGTCCACTTTTAGGGTTAGGGTTAGTGCTAGGGAATCATGGGAACTCTATTTTATTGTGAAACCAGAGCTCTCTGACAGAGAAGGCTCAATGTCTGTGAAAAAAAACAATTCCCATGATTCCGTAGCACTAACCCTAACCCTAAAAGTGGACTCAATTTGCACTATTTCTGGCAGTCTGCAACCCCCCTTTGGAAGCAAATTATTTCCTTATTCCATGCATTTGTGTCTTTTTTGACACAATTGTCATTCTCACTATATCTGCACCACTACAGAAACCATGCTCAGTATAGATTGTGATCAATCTGTCCCACTTTTTTAAAAAATGTCAGTCATATGATGTGCATCCTTGCATCATTGGTGACACTTAAAATGGAAGACAGGTCCTGGAAAAGGAGGACCTCTGGTCACCCTGAGGAAAAAACACCACTGGAAAAGTATAAATGCTGAAGGATGTGGACATCACAATGCAGCTCGCCTCCCTTTAAGCACCAGCAGAGGGGTATCCGGAGGTGAAAAGGGAAAGGCCCCACACCAGAAGGTCTCCTTTAATTGGTTTTAATTGACTTTAATATTAAAAGGAGGAGGAGGAGGAGGAGGAGGAGGAGGAGGAGGGAGGACTAGGTTAAAAAAATCTAACCTATCATGGGGTTTTCTCGGCAAGGCTTGTTCAGAGAAGATTTGCCATTGCCTTCCCTTGAGGCTGAGAGAGTGTGACTTTCCCAAGGCCACCCAGTGGATTTCCATGGCCAAGCTGGGATTCGAACCCTGCTCTCCCAATGTCCTAACCCAGTGCTCCAACTGTTACACCACATTGGTGATATTTCAGGAAGTAATTATGGTATTGCCAACCTTGGTTTTGGATGTTGCTTCTGGACCACACAATTGTGTTCTTTCTTATTGTATGTTTGAAATGATCATTTTTGTCAGGAATACATTGTGAGAGCTGAGGGTTGGAACAAATATGGAGGAGCAGAGGTTAATATCAGGCAAGTTTTGTTATCACAGCCCTGTTTTCTAATATTTTGGCTGACTAATCAAAGCAAAAGTTGAAAAATCTTTTTCTTCTTTCTTGCTTCGACATTAATAGTTTTGTAAAGTGGTTGAAAATACATAAATAATTTCTCTTAACTTGGGACAAATATCTACATTTCTGAAATGGCAAAACTTACACTCTCTAATGCAGTCACATTCTTCTTTCCAGTCTGTCAAACCTGTATACTATTTTCCTGTTTGCACCACACAACATGGTATTAGCTATGTGGCATAAGTATCTCACAGAGCTTCAAATGTAATGAATCACCAAAAACCACAATCCTCAAATTAGTCCTTTAAACAAGAAGAAACATGCCAACTCACACATTGCCAGTATGAATACGTCTACTTTACTAGAAGTCTGTCTATGCCAGGGAAATTTCACCAGAGTGTAACTTTAGCAGAAAAAGTAGTTAGATGTTATCTGCATGATATCATGTTCTTATGAAGTAGAGGTTCTACCAAGATGTGATACTGAGACCCAGATTATCAACGTTTACTCAGTACATGGTCACTTTGAGGTGGTTTGTCCACCAGGATAAGTGAATTGCTGTTTCTGTCATAAACTTTACAACCACAGATTATAGTTTCTGTGGTCCTGTGATCCTCCAAAGTTTCATTTAGATCAGAGTTTAATAAAAAGCAATTGTACAAACTACACCGAGGTTGCACAGTGTAGCTCTCCATATGTGGAATTACATATTGATTGTGCTCTGCAACTGTGAGAGGAGACATTACAAAACTCAAAGCACATTAATGTGTAAAATGACACCGCATGTGCAATGCCAGTTCCACAACCTTAAACTGAATGCTTCACCTCAGACAAAAATGTTCAACAACTTTTGTAGGGGAACTTACACATGTGTGAGACCTCAACAGGATTCCAGCCTACAACTTCCTAGAATTCCTCAACCAAGTGCTGGTTTAGATAGAATGCCAATAAGAGAATGAAAAGACATTAAAATTAGACATATTGTCAAAAAAAACCCACCTCTTTCTCATGGGGTCAAAATGCTGTATCACTGAGTGTAGCACAAAAATTGCACAGGTGGAGCTATACTACAACTGATTCTTCACCTCCCCATTTAGCTGCTACAGACCCTACTCAACAGCCATCCAGCGAGTAGTAGAGGGCAAGGGTGATCACAGAGAAGCAATAGGTTATGTCCTTATAGTCAGAAGCAAATTGATGACACCATCTCCCAAAACCTCCCAAGATCCTTGTTCATTGTTCTGAGTTAGCTATGGATCTCTCCACCAGCCACTGAATGGCCATGGATTGTGAGCTACAGCTGTTAAATGGTGAGTCCTGATGGACTTTTGGTAACTGTGGAGGAACAAAGAGAATTCCTGTCTCTGTATTGACCATAAAAAACTGCCATAAGTTGGACTTAGGCTTGCATATGTCATCAGGATGCCAGCCAATGTGTTATCGCAATGAACTTTCAGGAGCCTTATATTCATGTCTACTGTCACTGCAGTTTTAGAACCTGGTCCATAGGGAAGTCATTGTTTGTGCAAACTATTGTAGCCATATTTTGATGTAACTTTAAACTATGAGCTTTCAACAGAGGGGAACTAAGCTTTCGTTCTCTTCAAATAGAAGGCATTTGTGCAGGGAAGGAGAAGACAAGTTTGGGTGGATTGTACCCCAGGACCTACTACAATCATTTTGAAAACTTTAGGAGGTGGGAAATAAATTAAAACTGCAAGTGGATGGAAAGCCACTTCTGGTTTTGATTTTGGTGGTTTAGGAGCAAAACCACAAAGCCACAGGGAGATAAAAGCATTCCTGCGAGAGATTTCTAAGACTAGGCATTGATCTTGAAATAGATAGATAGATAGATGATAGATGGATGATAGATAGATAGATAGATAGATAGATAGATAGATAGATAGATAGATAGGGGGATGCAAGTAGGGCTCTAGGACCAGAAAAAGCCTTGGACTACACTGGGTTGGTCTGGAGCAGGGGTAGGCAACCTTTCCCCTTTAAGGGCCGAGGGACTTCAGCTCCCAGAAGCCTCAGCCATGTTGGCCAATAGTCCCATGTTGGCCAATAGCTCCTGGGATTCTGGGAGCTGAAGTTCTTCGGCCCTTAAAAGGGAAAGGTTGCCTACCCCTGGTCTGGAGGCTTCCATGTCAGTAATGTGATTAATGCTTATTGTTGTTATTGCTATCTGCTATCAAGGTGACATCAACTTATGGTAACCAGTGGTGTTGCCCCCCCCCCCCCATATATTATCCAGTGGCAGGGCTTCTTGAGATTGACCAAAAGGTCCCACTAACTCCTTCTTCCTCACAGCAAAAAGGACAGTGGCGGTGGGCTACTCGTGAGTAGGGAGTAGCTACACCAGTCTACTTGTGAGTAGGGGAAATGACGGTCCCCTGTTTGTGAGTAGACCACCACAGCAGCTCCTTACTCTCATGTAGACCACCACAGCACCCCTCCCCACTTGCATGTAGACTGCCAGCATGGCCCCCTCCCAAAGCGGCCATGGCCTCAGTGGCGAAAATGGAAAGGGCACACTCCCCCCTTCCTCCCCATGGAAGGAGGGCCTTATTGGGTGTCACCCCTTTTCTGGGTTGTCACCCAATGCAGGCTGCAGCACCACACCCCCAGTGATGCTACTGATGGCAACCCTATGAATGAGAGACCTCCATCTCAGGTCATCAGGTCTTACAAACTGAAATCCATAGCTCTCTTCATTGAATCACTGTGGTGCAGGCACTCTGGGTTTTATTCCAGACCTTGAAGGCTCTTTCTGAGGTGCCAAACAGATTTGAGGAGCAGGATTCAGCAGCTTGGCTAACTTCTTTACATTTCAGACTAGAACACGGAACAGATACATTGCACCCTTGCTATGGAAACCATGTTCTACCCTGAGCCATGCTGTGGCCATGCCTGGTTGCCTTTGAAGAAGCACCAATAGCATCTCTCAGTTGTTCTTGATCCATATTTTTAAAAATGTTTAATGCTCCCTTCCGTCCTAAATGAGAAGTAGCTGCAAAGAATATTCTTCTGGGGGAATTAAATTTGGACCATGGCAATTTCACAGCTTTATGTATGCAAGGTTGCCATGGAGAACTCATTAAGCATCCTGATTCATTGATCTACCACATTGGACAACAGCTCCTAGAATGATGCTGTGAAGTAGCACACTATTGGAGTGTGATGATCCTTAGTCTTTAAATGTGTCAAAGATGGGAATTTAGGACAAAATGATGGTTCGGAGCACTATTGTTTGTTTGTTTGTTTGTTTGGCTAGCAAGCTTAAGTTTAAAATAAAGAAAATGAATATCTTTGTTGTTAATTGAGTCTGCTTGATGGACTCTGACAGGCATATAAATACCGTAGAGCTTATTTATTGATGGGAGAGGCTTTATTAATGGAGGTACTTTTTATGCAAACAGACACAACCACACATAAATGTAACCCATTAGCCGGCAAGGAAATAAGTAGTTTTTAGAACATGTTAACTAAACTACATTTAAAAAAAATGAAATCTTATGAAATCTTCACCCCTACAGATATAATTGTACACTTTCTTCTAGAGTAGCCCACAAAATTTCAGAAATCATTTAACAATAGTACATCAAGGCGACATTTCTTAGACAAGTCCACTTACAGAATGTTGAAAGTGTTCTTTCAAGTTGCACAGATTTCTTCTATGGACTTATGCCACCAAAGAAAAGCTCTGCCTAACAATAATAATAATAATAATAATAATAATAATAATAATAATAATAATAATAATAATAATAATACTTATTTATATCCCACCCTCTTACTATCCTCTTTTTGAACATAGTTGATGGAAATTGAGCTTTTTACTTGCTCTACGTTTCTGTCACTTCTAGGACCATGGTTTTAAAAGTGTAAGATAGATATATGTGGAATATGTAGATGCATGCTATTTTTCCATTTCTTAGTATTTGCCTTGACCAAGCCAGGAAGCAACAAAAAAAAAAGTTGTACAGGAAATGGAGGCAGACAGGAGAGGCCTAAGATATCTAGAAATTAACTTAATAGTCATCTTAGCAAGGTTGCCATGTACCTTCCTTGTATTTGTGAGATTGGATGATTGTCTTCAATAGCTGTCCTTCTAAATAGCTAGGAACAACCTGAAAAGGAGGTTGTTGTTTTTTTCTTTCTCAACTGCAGCTAAGGATGATGTGATCTAAATACATGTGAAGGGAAACGGCAGTTTGAGATGGACAGAAATGAAGAAAGACATAAGAGACAGAACATCTTAGGGCACTGGCTGTTTCTCTAGTGAACCAGTGTAGAGACAGGAGCCTTTGGCTCTCAGAGTGTTTAATTCTCTGCTAAAGAGCATTAGCACTGTAATTCGGGGACTTCACTAGCAGAAGAGTCTAGTAGAGAACTCTAAGTACCTCACCAACCTACAAATCCAGGGTTTCTGAAGGATGCCATATTGTTGGTGGAGTTGTTGTGTGCCTTCAAGTTGTTTCCAACTTATGGTGACCCTAAGGTGAACCTATCACGGAGTTTTCTTGGCAAGATTTGTTCATAGGATGATTGCCATGACTTTCCCCTGAGGCTGAGAGCTTGTGACTTGCTCAAGATCATCCAGTGGATTTCATAGCCAAGCTGGGAATCGAACCCTGATCTCCAGAGTCATAGTCCAACACTCAAATCACTATGCCACACTGGCTACTGTAGGACAGTCACTGTTATAACTTTGTCATGTAGATACACTAAGAGAGTCAGAATGGTGTTGGTTTTTTGACAAATCCATAATTAGTAAGTGAGAAGAAGGAGCCCCATCTGACCTGACCCCCTAACATTTTACCATTGCAATTTGTTTTGTTCAGACTGAATGGTCTCTTTAAATAAACATTCAGAATGTTGCTATACATTTTAAAAACACTCCTCAAAATCTATATACTCTAGGTTTCTCCTAATGAAGTCAATGGAAGCTATTAATGAATTGCTTAATCACTTCTCTCTGAGTGGATGCTAATGTTGAATTCAGTAAGGCAATCAATACTAATAAGTTTAAACTCTCTCTGGGGTTGTATTATTTCGCCTGTCCTCACACACACACTACTCACATACACACTTTTGCTTACTCCAACCCCTTCTTGAAAAGTTGGCACTGGTTATCCTGTCTCCTGGTATTTGGTTAAATTGTATTTGTTTATGCGAGGCTGGAGGATCAGTACTCAGGAGACACCCTGTTTTGAAATCAAAGTGTCTTTTCACAGCGCTGTGAACATTTGCTGTCGTCTGCCATTAGATGTGTGTTACATGATATGTTTTTCTCCCTAGAGGTACACATTTGTTTTGACTTTTTGTTCAGATTCCTGTAATTGGCTTCATCAGTTTTATAGGACTGGAATGGGAGGGGAAAACCCTGAAGATGTTGGTTCCTAAGCTTCTTGGGCTCAGTTTTCCAAATTTTCTAAAAGCTGGTGGTATCCTTCTCTTCTTTTTTCCCCTTTCCTTCATTTTTATTATTATTACATATTCCTTGTCTTCCCTACAAGCTTATGTAGTATTTGCCCAGATTTGTCCTTGTATCTCTTTAGCAAAGGCTGAAAACGTCTGGAAAAGAACATGATGTACTGAAATGTTTAATGTTTGAAGTAGTTCTGAGATTAGTCACCAAGGAGCTGAGAATGAGAGCAGGGCTCTGAAAGCCTGAACAATAGATGCAAAGCTGTCAGAGATGCACAGCACTGAATACAAATTCCTCTTAGAAAGAAGATATGAAGGTTCGGGTTGGCTTGGTGTGGGTCTCTTTCCCTGCTTTGCCTTTAGATCTGAACTACAATGCCACTTCCTAGTGGTTTCTCAGATATTTTTGTCATGAAAGATTTTATGAAGTTTTCTTTGCTCCTAAAAAGTAATTCTGGGATTTGGGTCAAACTGGATGTGAAAATTCCTTTATCTGAAGTTGCTACCTGAGCAGAAAGTCTAGCTCATCATGAGACATGCAAAACCACAACAGGGACATAACCACAATAGGGATGGTGCCACTTCAGCTCTTTTGAGAATCATCCATCAATGTTATGGTGCCCTTTAAATAGTATTATTCCAGGACATTGCAGAGAAACATAAATGGCAGCCCCCAATAGCGACAGCTGCATCACTATTGTTAATCCTTCCCATTTAAAATCTCCCCACTTTCATGGATGGACTACCTAATGCCCAGGCCAATTCTAACAAAGGGTTTCATTTGGAAGCACTCAAATCATTACTATTTTAAACTTGGGTTTTCCCCAGTTGCAAATTGGAATATATATATGGTCAATGGAAGGAATATATATATGGTCAATATTTTAGAACAAAAGAGGCATGTGGAGGAAGGACCCTGTGTCCTCTCTCTTCCAGTGCTTTACTCCTTCTATGAACTCAAAGGGGAGCAGAGAATGAAACTGACCACAAGGGCCATCCAACTCCATTCTGCCATGCAGGAATACACAACCAAAGCATCCCCTGACAGACGGCCATCCAGCTTCTGTTTTAAAACCTTCAAAAAAAAAAAAAGGAAATTCTACCACTCTCCAATTCTTCTACTGTCAAACAGCTCTTACTGTCAAGATGTTCTTCCTAATGCTGAGCTGGAATCGCTTTTCCTGTAGTTTGACTCCATTGCTCCAGCAGCAGAAAACAAGCTTGCCCCATCCTTAATATGACACCCCTTCACATATTTAAACATGACTATGATGTCCCCTTTTATTCTTCTCTTCTACAGACTAAACATACCTAGCTCCCTAAGCTGCTAGTCATAGGGCATGGTCTCCAGACCTCTAATCATTTTGCTTGCCCACCTCTGAACATGCTCCAGCTTCTCAATATTCTTCTTGAACTGTGGTGCCCAGAACTGGACACAATATTCCAGGTGGGGTCTGACCAAAGAGTGGTACTATTACTTCCATTGATCTAGAGACTACTCTCCTATTGATGCAAAAGGAAGTGATGCAAGAGAAGTAGCACAATAATAAGCTTATGTGCATGGAAATACTTGGCACATGGTCCACAAAAGCTAAAAATCATGTCTCACTAGTTGAACCTTTCTACACTATATATGATTGGGGGAGATCCGACTAAAACCCAATGGAGTTACTGTAGTTCCCAAATTATGAGAATGCAGGATTATTTATTGGTTGGGTGGTTACATTCATATCTCACATTTCTTCAGATAAGCTCAAGGTGATATGTTTTGCTCTTCTCCTCCCTAGTTAATCTTTTTGCCAACCTTGTCAGGTAGTCAGGCTGAGTTTCACAAATATAAACCCATGCACATGCACCCCTCTTCATTCACAGATGTGCCTGTGCTTAAGGGTCATTGCTTATTTTCCTGTAATTCATATCTCAGCTGAGCACAGGTTAGTACAGATATATAATTGTAAGTGTTGAGTTAAGCTTCCAAGACTGGAGTGTATATTCTAACAGGAAAGCAACACAGCTTTGTACACTCTAGCCATTTAATCCCAAGATCTCATTACTGGAGATAAACAGTGGATATTAATAGCAAACCCACTAATTTCATAGCCAACAAGTTCCTCCAGCATTTTCATTTTCAGATTCTAGAAGTAATTAAAATTTACAAGGGGCTGAGATTTCAATAAGGCAAATGGTTTTCTTATCTAATTGCATTTAGTAGGAATGGAGTAAGGGAGGGTCATTCCTTCAACACTCCAGAAATTCATTGGCAAATGTAATGTAAATGCCATTGCCAAGCCACCCTTTTCCATCCTTTTCCCTACTGCTGCCCACTACTGCAACCCAAACAGAGAGCTCTTGGCTAGTAGCCACCATTTGTTAAACACAGAATCCATCCATGGTGGCACTATGTAGAGGTTCCTACTATTCCATCTCCATTTTGAAAAAATGTCAAAACTCTTCCTCCCCTTTAACCTTCCATTAATACATTCTAAATATGTCTGATTGGTTGATTGACTTGGCTTCCTTGGCCATGTTTAGGACCATTGTCTTCCCAGGGTGTCTTATAGTTTTTAAAAGGTTTAAATCAATAGCAAACAAATTAAGAAGCAGTTTACATTTATGTAATATGAACTTGACTTAGGGGAATTTAAAATAGCTCAAATAGTTAGCAGGAGGCAAACTCAGCTTATACAGAGGTGGCTAAGGGAATAGATGTATAGAGACAAGGTTTTTCCAAATCAATTTGTGTATTTATTCAAGCATATAGGACATATATTCATACACATGTTCACACAAGACCTCAGGAATAAAGCAAGTTAGCACGGAATAGACATGAGGCTTTCTCGTGGTGATATTACTTGTCTGGAGTGCTCCAGATTGATTTGTAAAGTTAGACTTGACTGGGAGAATGGATGGGGACATGGAACAAGTCAGAGCTAGATCAGAATTCAGAGTGCCGTAGGGTCGATGCAGATGGCCCATTTGGGGCAGCAGAGAGCTGCCCAGGGGAGGAGCAGATTGGGGCCACAGCAACCCCACACTGCAGCCCCAATCCTTTCTTTTGCCACCCCTAAGAGCTGGTGCTGTGGCTCTTTTGCACCCTTTTGGCACAGTGTGTCTGCACGCTGTGCTGGAAAGGTGTTCTGATGCTGCACGCCATGCGTATGGCTGCACAGCATCAAGAGGGAGTCATGGTGGGGTTAGGGAAGCCAACGTGCAGCTGCCTTTGGGCTGGTCTGCAATGGCCCATAATGTCATCAGGAATTCTAACTAGGCACATTAACCAGAATTTTGGTAGTTATTTATAGGATGAAAATAGCCCAGGGCAAAGGTTGGTTGCTGTATATCAAAGGGTCAAATCAACACTACAGAGGCTTATTTGAAGTAGATAGCTCCCAGAGGGGGGTAACAGGCTTATCTGTCTTGCAGCAAAAGCTCATCTGGGCTGTAAATTTCCTGGCTTCCCTGGCTTCTGAGTTGTGAATCTTTGTGTTTGCAACTCCTAAAACTAAGTGTTTGATCTGTAAATGGATGCTGGAGTCTACATGACCATCTACCTCTACATGACCAAATCGCTCTTGGGTGCATGGCTGAAACTGCACTTCTATTTTAGGGTCATGCCAGAACTGTACACAAACACAGAGAATGGAAAAACGCTCCATTTCTGGTAACTTTTAAATATATTTAATTTTTTTGACATATGCTCATTAAAATAAGATACTATCAGAATGTGTGCCTGGCTTTGCTTGTTTTTCCTCATCTTCCTTTCATTTTGTGTCATGTCTTTCAGATAGTAAATTTTAGCAGGGATTGATTTTAATCTATGTACAGGTCTCAGTATATCTTACCTGCTTTTCCAGGGGGATTGCAGAGGTTCCTGCTGTTTGGTGTTTTCACTGTCTTTGTTTACTGAAACATCTCTGTTGCAATTCCCCAGGGAGAGAGGAAGATAATCAAAGTCATAGTTCCTTTTCCTCTGTTTCTAGTGAACTGCAGTGGGGGTGGGACTCAGCCCCTATTACATGGTATCTATCTATCTCCACTCTCCCACCCCAGTTTTTTAGAAGTCCCAGAAGTACTCTTTAAGGCTTGGCAGGTGACAGAGATTATTGATGGCACATAAAGGACTACTGAATAGTCCCTGGTACCCTATCCAAAATATGACATATGCATGTGTTATCTCAAGCTACACATGGTATGTCACCCTAGGTTTCTGGCCAAGGTGTTGGAAACAGAGGTAAGACAATGGAAAATATTCTGGTAGCAACACCTTTTGTAGACTGTTTCACAAGAACTAGTGAAAGACTTTGTATAGCAGTGCAGACCTGATACATATGTATTTTGTGAGATGTGGTGCATGACCATGTTCATGTGATTGTGCAATGCTAGCTGATGTTCTTCTCATTTATACTTAACTGGGTACAGATACATACAGAGAGAGAGAAAAAGACTGTATGGCCACCATTGCATTGTACAGAAGATGCCATCCTTGCTCAGTCCATCATTTATGTTGGCTAGAAGGACAAAAACTGCACTTCCACAGAAACTGGAGGTCCACATATTCCTCCCCTCCTTGTGTTAACAGAAGCTCAGACTTAGGTTTCAGTTCTTCTTTCATGCAAGTAAATTACAATAAGTCATTACCGTGAGGAACCATTCTACTTAAAGAAGATTCTTTCCCCTTGCAGAACAGCATCTCTGGATCTCAGCCAGCATGGTGTAGTGGCTTGAATATTGAACTACAACTCTGGAGACCCCAGTTCAAATACCTCCTCAGCCACAGAAACCAACTGGGAAATCTTGAGCAAATCACTCTATCAGCATCACAGGAAGGCAAAAGCAAACCCCCTCTGAAGAAATCTTACTAAGAAACCCCATGATAAGTTCACCTTAGGGTTGTCATCAGTGGAAACAATTTGAAGGAACACAACAATAATCTCTGGTTCCAATCCAAGATTTGTACATCTATATATCACTTCAGCAGACACATCACCACATGAGATTAGGAAGAAGTGGTTGACTTACTGATGGAATAACACATTTTCCTGCAATTCTTTTAGCGTATTTTTCAAGTCTCTCCCTCAACATTTGCTTCTTACAGCTACATCATCTTATGGGGGTTACCATATTACAGGTGGAAAGAAAGGAAGGAAATGTAGATGTCTATATTTCAAACAATGTAGGGAATAATGAGACAAAGAAGAGGATACAATGTTCTGAAGAAGAATAGTGATAATGGCCTTTTCCTTCCTTTCTGCTAATATTGGGTATTCATACCAATAGAATATCCTCCACAATGAATAATTAGTATATGGAATGTCTTGCCAAGTTTATCTTGAATAGTGGGAATACTTATAGCACAATTCACACTAACTTATTCAGAGGAAACATAAGCTATGTGTTGATAGAGAAAATTTGCAATTCATGAAAAGGGGGAGATAGCCCATTTCTATTTCCATTGCTATGTCTCTCACACGCTATATAAAAATGAGGTGCAAAAGAGGGGGTTTTGGTTATTGCAATGTGCATATTTAATTCTGAAAGTTGATTGGTTTTACTTCACAAAGTTTCTTGATCAACGCAGATGAAATTCCTGATTCTACAACCATTTAAAAATGAATAATGAAAGTATGGAAAATATGTGACTCCCTGCAACACCATGATAAATATGTTTCCCACATCCTTTCCAGAGAAATATTATCCAAAGAACAGGTGATGGGGAACTGAGGGTCCCCACCAGCTGACAGCTATACTTCAAATGTTGGAAAAATTAGCTTTGAAGGAGATGAAACCTTTGGATCATGTACACCGATATATACCAGTACCAACTGGGAGGACTCCAAATTTTGGAGGTTTTATTTAGAAAAATTCAGAGTGCAATCATTCACACAAGATAGCAATCCAAACAAATACAGATTACAGAGCTAACTGAAATGGAAACATATAAAGGGGATAGGAGAGTTTTTAGTTTGCAATGTTATAATTACCTGCCCAAAGAGAAGACAATGGAAAGATGGAGGGACTCAGACTGGGAAGTCCAAGAGCAACAAAGAACATACATGGAGCACTATATAGCTGGGACAAATATGCATACTGGGTGCAGAGAGGTTAGTTTTTGAAACCATATTTATACTTTAAAAGTAGCCCTAGGTAATGGGCTAACTGGCCAGGTAACAAAAGCTGAAAGACTTGTCCCAGGAATCAACAATGGGATTCTGGACTGGTTGATAATTTTAACAAATGCAATGATTGGATCAGAAAATGCAGTGATTAGATCAGGATATTTTAATAATCTAAAAACAAAGGCTGGAATCCTGATGTTCTACAGTGGTATAAATGCTGTTAAATTAGTAGCTGGACTTCTTTGGAAGTTTCCCAAATGTGGCAATGCTGTTCAGGGCTGCACAATCCCTGTGATGCCATATAAACCACTGTCCAAGCCTAGGAACATTCACTAGGAGCTTCAGTAAGTATGGTCCTTAGAGGTGAGTGAGAAGTTGGGAAACGTACTATACTGACTTTTACACAATTGATTATGTAACAGGATAATCCAGTACTGCAACGTAGCTACACTTATCTAATTTTACACAACCAGGGGATAGGATCACAACTGAGGCACGGCTTTTTCTTCAGAGCTATTGCTTTGAATCAAATGCAAATTCATGTAAATTTAATGTATTAATCCACTAAAGTGCATATGATTAGTCAACCTAAACATCTTCAATTATGTGGCACTCTTGTTGGCAACTCCATTTATATTTTGTCCCTCTTTTGAGATCATGCTCATTTTTCTTCACATGCAGGCAGAGAAATAGTGATGTGCTGAATGGGCTTGAACCCAAATACTAATAGTTTTACACATTAATGCAATGGTTCCTATGTTGTCATTTTACTATACTGCCCATCATTCTTTACCATTCACTGAGCCAGAGGTATATTTCATTTTGTGCTGGTGGCTACTTAACTTTCTTTTTTAATTGCTTTTTTTTAAAAAAAATAAAACATAGAAATAAAAAAGGTAGCCAAAGCAAAAAAGAGAGGGAAGGAGAGAAAGAGAGAGAAGGAGAAAGGGAGCAAGAAAATAATCTCTGAAAGCAAACCCAAAAAATTATCTTTAAAACCAAATAGTAACATTGCTACCTCCCAAAAATGTTGAACTGTTATCTTACACACAGATGTTGGATTGACACTTGCAAATAAGGTGGCAAACCTAGTAGAGCTGTTCCACATTTATCCAATACTAAGGGAAGTGGTATATCTATACTTCTGAAAGTCTAGATCCACCTGCACAGGAAAAAAGTGGATAAATATATTCCCTGGGGCTAAAGTTTGATCTTATGACTTGTTTTGCTAAAGAAGAAACTGTTATCAGAGGTTAGACTCTTCAGATATTGAAGGTGCAGCCCAGGCTTGTGTCTAAACTACACGTTTATTACAGTTTGGTACAATTTTACTCCTATGGAATCCTGTGATTTCTAGTTTGGTCTCTCCTGAATTACAGCTACTAGGGCTCCCTTCAAAATCACAGTTTCCAGGGTCCCATAGGATGGAGCCATGACAATTAAAATGGTATCAAGTGCTGTAACTGTGTACTGTGGATAGGAGAGACATGCATGGGAGAAACAATGGACTTTATCACATACAGGTTTTAAACTACACCTTTGGCAGAACCTATTGCATGACGCCACCTCCAAGCTGTTGCTGCTCTGCCTCTGAAGCATCATCAGAGGACATCTTTCACTGATGGGAAAGCCCCTCAATCAGTGGCGGTCATGCACCAGGTGACACCCAGTATGGGGACTGGGACTTCTGGGAGGCAGGACTTCAGGGGTGGGACTTCCAGTGGGATTTCTTGAGGTGGGGCTTCCAGGGAAGGTGTGCACTCTTTCTCTCCGAGTTGACCTGTCCTTTTCCCAAGGGGCAAAGGATAGGATGGTGCGTGGGGGACAGAGTGCTCGTGTGCAGGAGGACTAAAGCTGTGCATGTTCATGGAGATGAAGTGGTGCATGAAGATGGGATAGAGTGGTGTGGGGGGATTAAGCACAGTGGTCCCACAGAGCATGAAACAACACACATGTGGGGAATGGAGCAGCATGCATGCAGAGAGACGGAGTGACATGGGGAGATGGAGCAGCACACGCAATGGACAGAGCAAAGGTAGTGCAGGGAGGCTGACCGGGTGTCACCCCACTTCTGTGGTGTCTCCTCCGTTCTAGGATGTCACATGGTGTGGACTGCACACACACACACACACACACACACACACACACACACCAGTGATGCTACTGCTGTCAATAAGTAGCCAGTCAGACTGCTACCCCATCGCTCCACAGTGTGATAATTAACAGTTCTCAGAAGTCCAGATATTGGGAGCCATAGAGTGTCAGTCTTCCTTTCCCACTCTCTCCCCCCTGCTATGCCCAAGCAGCCTCTTTTCTTTTCTTTTTTTCCACTTTTTACATTTTCTTTTTTCTCCATTTTTATACTAAATTGCATTCCTATAACTCCACAATTGTGTTACAAATAAAAATGAAAAATGAAAGGCATGCTGGGTAGAGCATAGTGCAGGAAGACTGGGTTAAGGGGAAACATGGAAGAGAGAGCACAGGACCATCAATAGGACAAATAGCCCCAGTCATACTATTGAAGACACACGTGATAATAAAAGCACCAAAACTGGTACGTTTCTGTTCTCTCTAAATAATGCAATTGCAGCCAGATGAGGTTCACATGATACATTCCAAAAATTTGGGGAAAGGCTAAAATACCCACCATCACCTAACATATTTCTCATCCCAATCATACTCCTTCACATGCTTTTTTAATGTACAGTTCAATCAGATCTTTGCTTAGCATCATTTGTTCATTTGCTTTAATATTTGTGCCTCTGTTTGAAGTCTGGGATCACTGTATAGCAATTTATTGGAACTACAAACAAAAAAAATTGAGCTTCCTTGTTGATCCAACTTGTAGTTTCTAGAAAGCTGTCCAACTACTTCCTGACAGCTTGTTTTCAGCATTTTCCCTGCTTCCTCTAACTTCTTTCTCAGGACCTTGCTAGAACTATTTTGCTTAGGTGATCATGGAAACACAATGAAATTTCACCCTACCAAGCATATTTTGTACAGCAATACATTGTATTTCAACTATGTAAATAAGCAGCCCTGTTATCAAAAGGTGATTTGCTGACATTTCTTTTAAAGTGCCAGGGCGTGTGTGGGGGGGTTTTTTCCAAGGGGAAAAATAAGACAAGCACACGTCTATTTTTCCCAAATAAAAAAAGAAAGGTTAATATGGAATCACATTTTTTAAAAATGCATACCATGACTGGGCTACCATCCAGAAAACTGCAGGTGCACTTGGGAAAAATGGTACTACAGAAGTTCTAGGATTATGAATTATGAGGGTCTTTGTGATTTAGAAGATGTTTCAGTGCACCGTAAGGCAACCTCTATAGATAAACTATAAGAAGACAGATTTAGGGTTAGTGTCAAAAAACATCAAGTTGAGTTTGAAAGTAGCAATTTACGGATAGCACAGTTTGCCTTTGAGTAGAGATGTTTAGGGTCAGGGGTGTTTAGGGTCAGGAGTGCCCTGAGAAAATGAAGGCATTGCCCCCTTAAATAAGAATTCTGCCTCCCCAAAGAATTTTTCCTTCAGTCTCCAAATTCCTATTAAAGAGTGAGACACTGAAAATGGTTCACGCCTAGAACTTTTATATTTGTTGTGTCCACATTCACTTGGTAACTCTTCTTCCATTCTTTGGATCACTACACGCTTATTGCTAAATGCTCAACTGGCATTTTAAATTCTTGAAGAGAAAATTCACTGGGAGGGGGATATTCTTATTTGGGACAATGCCCTTCTTTTACCTACCCACCCTTAAGTACACCCCTGTTGTGGTAGTGAGGATGTAACAAAGTTAGCAATAAATAAGAGCAAAATTACTTTGGGGATAGAATAAGTAACACTTTCCAGGTGGGTGACCAGGGCTGCATCCATACTGCAGAAATAATGCAGTTTGACGCCACATTAACTGCCATAGCTCAATGCAATAAAATTCTGGGAACTGTAATTTTATGAGACATTTAGCCTTCTCTATCAGAGTTCTGGCGCCACAACAAACTATAGTTCTCAAAATTCCATAGCATTGAGTCATGACAGTTGAAATGTTATCAAACTGGATTAATTTTGCAGTGTGGGTGAAGCTGATGAATCACTGCACCAGGCTTGTTGCTGATCATTTAGTCTGGCTCTTAACTAAGGGGCTCTGCAGACGGCGCAAAGTGCCATCTTGGAGCTAGAGAAGGGGAGGAGCAGGACACCGGATGCAACAACCCCTTCCCGAGGACGTCATCAGAGCATGCGCCATTGCATGTGCCATTGCACATGGCAAGCGCTCTGATGACATCCTCCCGGTGCAGCCTCTGGAAATGCTGCACCAGAAGAGACGTGGAAGAGACGCGTGGCATATCTTCAGGCACCCCTTTTGCCCACTCTGGAAGGAGTGGCATTTTAGCGGTCCTTCCAGGGTCAGCAGAAGGGTGGATTAGCAGAAGGGTGTTAGCAGTGGCCCCGATCCTCCACTTCTCAGGGCAGCCCATGGCCGCCCGTCTGCATCCCCCCTAAGCCAAGCTTTTCCTTCCCCTTAATTACTCCCTTTGCATGGTAGAAAAACTCTCCTATTGTTGTGGGCAGCTATGCCTTCCGATTCAGAGTTCTTTCTAAAGCAGTATGTTCAGCCTTGCCTGTTTGTGACCTTGACTGATAGAAGGGTGGCAATTTCAAAATGTTTTTATGTTCTGGAAAATTTCACTGCACCGTTCTGTTTCCATTGTCAACAAAGATGACCAGCTCTCATTGTTTGCTTGTGTTATTTCAGGGAGATGAGAATCAAAGAGGTGTTCCCAAACAGACATCCTATGGATTCTATCAGGACCAGTGACCCTTTAAGGCCTGGTTGAGATTCTGCAATTTGTTCCACAGAGAACACGGAGGCCCCTGAAAAGTCCAAACAGGGACAATTTCAAGAAAGTAAAATAAAGCAGTAGTTTACAACCATTCTAAGCAGTGATTTGTGTTAATAGCATGGCAATGTCACTAATGCATTAAACTTTAATTATATGCCATTCATTTAAAAAAAATACAGGTCTAAGAAATGGGGACACACACACACCTAGCTCCAGATTTTCTGGTAAGATCTGGATCAAAAGTTGAGTTTCTAAAATTCAGTTTAGTATGGTATATCAAGTCAGTGATCTTGCCCAGAGATTCCTCCTGCTCATCCTGAAGAATGGAGAAGAGAGACAGGCCCTGAGACCTGGAAGCCCTAATGGCAAGCTTCAGAAATCCCATACCATTATCCAGGATTTGTATTATTCAAACATTTTTTTAGTAAAACTAGAACTTTAAAAAAAGTAGACACCTTGATCATTTGAGACTCTAGGGCTGTGTCTGTATGGGCAAGAATACTCTGGGACCACCTTAGAGTATTCTAACACTGAAGATGCCCTATTACTTGGGCACTCTGGAGCAATGCCAGGCAGCTGTTCACATGCATGTCCTGGCGTGCCACCTGCTGCCAGTGCCCCTGGCATAAGTTACTTCCTCTCGGGCCAAAAATGAGGCACCCAGCACTAATCACATCACTGGGCACCTTGTTCTGACCTCAGAAGCGACAACATACATTGGCAATGGTTGTGGGTGGCACAGTGGGACACTTAGTAAACAGCCATCTGGTGTCACTCTAAACTACCTCCAGATTTTCTGGTAAGATCTGGATCAAAAGTTGAGTTTCTAAAATTCAGTTTAGTATGGTATGTCATGGGTTCGGTACTGAACTGGCCATACATTGTCACAACAGTTTGCACCAAAACTGGGGATTGGGCTGTGCATTGTCTGGACTGATTGCCTGAGGATGGGAGGAGGATGTGATATTTGGCCCATGCAGATACCTCCTAAGTTAATAGTTGACATGGTTTGTACACAAATACAGCACTTGCATGGATACACACTGGCCCCTGAAAAACATTGGCCATGGTCAATGGGGAAAAGACTCTATTTTAGTCATGGAGAAACTACCCAGCTCCTAAACCCAGCCACGAAATTTGCACAAATCTCCAACTTGTTAAAAAAAATAGTAGTTTCTAGATAAAATGACTATTATTATATATTTGGATAATAGTTCCTTGGGGAACTATAAGAAAGAAATGTTCCCTCAAGAAGCCCGTTTTGCCTTCTCTCCTGTTGTATTTTTGCACATGTTCTTTCACTAAGCTTCTTGGTTTCTCTAAAGACTGAGTGGGATGCAATTGTATAAAATGATGGGAATAAATATGATTAAATAAAAATGATATAAAATTATTCCTTCCTTCGGTGGTAATCAGTAGTATGAGACTCAGATGTGAAGGGAAGCCCTACCAAACCATTCCAACTGCACTTTGAATACATTAACATGGAAGATTTTGTACATTCTGGGAAGCATGCCTTGTCTGGATGGACCAAAGGGAAGGAACAAATGAGCGATTCTGCTTTAGTCTCTAGATGTTTTATTACATTCCTCTAACACAGTAAATTAATTTTCCCCTCTGCTCATCCGGAGCCCTTTCCCTCTGTTGCAAGAGATTTAGCTTCACCTAAAATACCATTTGGATTCACATAAAATGTAGCCATATGTAAAGCCAAAGGCAGCATTTTTAAATCAAGGTTCTGTCTTTCAGTGAGTGGAAGGAAAGCAAAACGAAAAGGTTTTGCAACCTTCAGGGGGTTGTCAATTTATACTGACAATTTTGTATTGAGCAAGGGGGAAAAAATGAAATTAGTTTTTCATATGTTTTCAGGAAGTCATTGGTCCTTCCTGAGATTTTACAGTATGGTTTATTAGTGCTTTTAGACCAGGATTCGTCAAGGTTTCTGCTTCCAGGAAACACTATTGATGGCCAATATCTTAGGAGAGTGTTATAGTGGAAAATATTGAAGTGCAGGAGTTCCTAATGACAATGAATCTGTGATGGTAGAAAGGGGTTCTCTGTACACATACATACACATACACCAGCAGCCATATATAGTATAGTATTCATTTTATTAAGAATGTGACTGTAATCCTATGCACAATTATCTGGATGTAACTTAGTGAGGCATATTTCTGATTGCAGATGTTCAACCATATCACACTTTAAGAAAGGCTCTCCACCCAGCTGAAATGCAATCTTCTAGCTTTCAACTAGAGATGTAAGCAATCATGCAAAAAACAAAACAAAACCTGTTACCATTCAATTGCTAGCATGGAGCAGGAACTCCATCAATGGAAAGGAAAGAGGTGTTCAGCTTCTCCTTGATTATTTTTCTCATTCTTAAGACTTCTTGTCAATTTATCTGTTAGAGATACTTACAAAATTTGGAACTTTTTTTAAATCACTGCCTTCACTTGCCCATGCATGAAAATCCCTTCAGTTTTCTGGTAGATCAGCTGTAAAAACTGTGCAGCCATATAGATGCTTTGGGTCTGCAATTCCCAGTTCTTCACTACTGGCTTTGCTGGCAATTGGGCTGTAACAACATCTGAACAGCTACATCATGGCTTGAGTCCAGGTGTTTGAAGAGCCATTTTCTTCCATATGACTCTCTATGACTACTGAGATCTTTAGAAGAAGGTCTGCTCCCCATATCTCCATTACCTGAGATGTGGTTGGTAGGTACACACAATGGAGACCTCTCAGTGGATACAACTAGGTTTTAGAACTCTCTCCTTTGGAGATTGTAGGGTTTTCCCCTCAGGCAATCCCACAGCTGCCACTATATGTGGTGTTTTCCAACTCTTATCCCACCAATTGTGAGGGTTTCTTCTCTAGAAATTCCTCCTTTGCCACCAACTGTGGGGGTTCTTGTCAGCATGATGAACTGGAGAAAGTTCTTTAGTGCCTACATAATGGTCAGGCACTCTTTCAGTACAGCAGCATTGTTCCTCTGTCTTGCAATTAATTTGTAACTTAAGGCAGCCCTTGGTTGCTTCATTCTAGTAAGCTTATCTCACTGTGTTCTCGTAACATAATGAGTATGTGATGAGAACAGAAGGGAACTATTTTATCGCATTGTATGATCTTCATCGAGTTCCCATTCTGTGCTCTGACAGTCCCTCGTCCATTCCAGGAGGAGAACTGTAAAAATACATCCTCAGCCAGCAAGAACGCTTTCAGACCGTTCAATATGATGTGTGTGCGATAATCCTACCTGATCTCAATCTGTCCTCATGTTCTGATTGGCTAAGACAACCTCCTCCCTTCCCACCTTAGAATGTCCACAAACTTGACTCAAGTCTTCCAGTTGTTGAAGGTGCCACAGGTAATTTAAAAAATACTTTCTTTATTTTTGTAGATTGAATTGTGTCATGTTTACAAGAAAAAAACAATGAATGCTCACTACCTAGACCTCTCGGTAGCATTCTTTCCAATGCAGACATAGGGGTTTTCACAACAGTGAGCATGCATCAATGAAGGACGGCTGAGGAACTACTTTAGCGCCGGTCCTGGTACAACAGTAAATGCAGTGCGATAATATGTGATCTCATAACGTTACTATTGTGTTATCAATAGTCTAATGTGGTAACACCTGTTCCCATATCGTTACGTTCCAGGGACTCAATGGGAACGTTACAGGTACTGGTGCAATAAGCTTATAAGTTCCAACTTCTCATACACCCTCTGCCTCACAGAGCTAAGCACACCATGATTTCATAGGAGGTTGATCCCCAGTGTCCATGCAATGCTTGAAAACACTGATTCTTCATGGCTTGTTGCTGAAAACTTTAGCATGTTTTGTCAGGTCTTTGCATCCTTGATGGTCCCACTCTCAGACCATTCTATTAATTCCAAGCCTCCCTCCTGCTTGCTTTCCTTCAACAGGCCTGGAAAGTCAGGGCTCCTACCCCCAGGGAATACAATGACTTGTGATACTGTCTGGGCTCGCTGCTCCTATATGGCATTAACATCTTGGCATGTACAACTTTGTCCTGATCTTTGTTTCCCATGGCTATGGCATAAATCAGAGCATCCAACTTATCTTTGATGACAAAGAGTTCTTCCCAACTAGCCTGCAATTTGTTATGTTTCCTGGTTATATACCACACTATTGTTGTTGCTGAGCTAGGCTAACATTTTGCAGCACCCTTTGCAAAGCAAAGCAAAGCAGCTTCATTTATATACCACTTCATATCGTGCTATGGGATGTCTAAGCGATTTACACCTGTAAGCTCATTGCCCCCCAACAGCTGGGTACTCATTTTAGTGACCTCGGAAGGATGCAGGCCTGAATCTAGCCTGAGCCCTGGCTAGTATTGAACTCGCAACCTTGTGGTCTATGAGTGGGTGGCTGCAGTACAGGCATTTAACCACTGCGCCACCAGGGCTCCTTGCCTCATCTCATTTAGTTTATCTCTGAGCCCTATCACACAAACTGAGCACTGTTGTTCACATAGCTTATCATCCCATGAATTTTTTATAAATTCCAATGATCCTCTTACTTTTCTCCCAAACAATAATTCAAAGGTGAAAAATCCATAGAAAAATTTGTGGAACATCTCTGTAAGCAAATACAAAACATCCCAGCCACTCATCATGTGGGTGATCATGTATATATGATTTAATCATTCCTTTCAAAAACTGTATCAAAATGTTATCTCAGGCCATTAACAGATGCATTATACTTTCCTCCACTTTTCCCAGCATTATTGTCTTATCTAAGGAGTCTTCTCTTCTCATGATGTGTCCAAAGTACAAGAGCCTCCTCAGTTTGGTCATCTTGGCTTCCAGCGAGGTTTCTGACTTGATCTGCTCTAGGACCCATTTCTTTGTCCTTTTGGCTGTCCATGGGATCCTCAGTACTCTTCTCCAGGACCACATTATCTCAAATTAATTGCTTTTCTTCCTAATATCTTTCTTAACTGTGTAGCTCTCTCATCCATACAAGGTAATAGGGAATGCGATAGTGTGTATGATTCTAACTTTTGTGCTGAGTTGTATACCTTTGCATTTTAGA
>CM034705.1:26169155-26184307 GCA_020142125.1 Phrynosoma platyrhinos
GCTGTTGACCAAGGGGGCAGTAGCCCAGAAAAGTTTGGGGACCACTGATCTAAAGAATGCTTCTTTGCTTGTTTGGACAGAGGTCTCTCTTAATAACAGATGGCATATTGTTAGCTTAGATGGCTTTGAAAGGAATTTATTTATTGATTTTGCTGCTATTTCACCAGTGAGTTTAAGATGGCATACATGACTCTCCTCCCTCTTTTATCCTCACAATGACCCTGTGAAGTTGGTCTGGCTGACAGTGACTGGCCCAAAGTCACCCAGTGAGTTTCATGGCTCTGTTGAAACTTATAGCTATAAAATCCATCTGGGCCTGGAGTTTTTCCTGTCTAGCATCTTTTATTTTTTTAAAAATTGAAGAAATCTTGTTAACACCATTATGTAATAAATTATATGGTATACAAAAGAATGATATACCAGAATCTTGGAAATATACTTTTATTATATCAATTCCAAAGGAAGACAGACACTTGTGAAGTCAAAAACTATAGACCTATAACATTGATTAATATAAATTATAAAATATTCACCTCAATTATTGCAGAAAGGCTGAAGAAAATCTTGAATGAGGTGATTCATGAAGACCAGAATGGGTTTCTACCAAGAAGAGAAATAAAAAACAATATGAGAACAGTCTTAAATGGTGTTGAATATTTTGAAAACCATCATGAGAAGAAACTAGCAATGATCCTTATAAATGCAGAAAAAGCATTCAAAAAAGTGAGCTGGTTATTCATGCAAAAAGTTGTAAAAAGAATGAATATGGGAGATAACTTTGGAAGAAGGATACAAATAATCTATAAAGAACAGAAAACACAAATTATAATTTATGAAGAAAGGACAGGATACATTAAAATAGAAAAAGGCACAAGACAAGGGTGCCCTCTGTCACCTCTTCTGTTTATAAGGACACTAGAGAAACTAAATACCAAAATATGAGAAGATGAAAAAATACACGGAATCAAAATGAAGGGATTTAGCTACAAAATCAAAGAATTTGCTGATGATCTAGTATGTTTTTTAGAAGATCCCCTAAAAAGTATGGATCAATTGTTACATGTCATGGGGCAATATGGAGAATTAGCTGGATTTAAAATCAATCAAGACAAAACAGCAATAATATCAAAAAATATGTCCAGAGAAGTTGAAAGAGAAAACAAAGTTTAAGATAGAAAAGAAAGCAAAGTATTTGGGGATAAATACAACAACAAAAATTGCTGATCTCTTCAAAAACAATTACAACAAAGTATGGAAAGAAATCCAAAAAGATTTAATAAAGTGGTCAAAACTACAAATCTCCTTTTTAGGAAGAGTATCTCTAATAAAGATGAAGGTGCTATTGAAACTAATGTTCCTATTTCAGACGATACCCATAATCTACAGTGAAAAGTGTTTCAATGTATGGCAGAGGGAAATATCTAAGTTCTTGTGGCATACTAAAAAAACAAGGATCAGCTGGTCAACTTTAGTAGAAGTGAAAGAAAGAAGGGGATGTGCCTACCAGATCTTAAACTATACTACTATGCAAGCTATTTGCATTGGATAGGGGATTGGATAATTGCATTGGATAGGGGATTGGATAATTGAAAATGAGAAAACTTTATGTATTGACATAAGTATTAATGTTGGGGGTGGGGGAGAGATTCCAAATATTGAAGAATGGTTAGTAAAGTTAAGGCAGATAATGAATATGGATATTCTTACTACACTAATTCAGGATAGACCAACTGACATAATAGAGAAACAATGGGATTCAATTTTTTAAAAATATGGAATAAAATCAGATAAATCATAGAGTGAGAAAAATGTTCAAATTAAGAATTAAGAATATAGACAAAGGACAAGGATTTTATAAGAAAGTTTGGTTACACATAGAAATCATTCATAGGGGAGTGGATAATGAAATTAGAACATGAAAATATACAAAGAAGCATATAGGAAGTAAAGATGGAAAAAGATATAGTTGACCTCATAGGAAATTACAGAGAAAGAGAAAGGTATTTAATTGAATTATAAGGTGAACCTAACCAGGAAGAATTGACTTATAGATAAATATTAGTTAAAGAAGCTTGATGATAAAAGGTGTGTGTTTGTATTTGTTTGTTTGTACATGTACATGTTAGTATGTTATGTGTTATATGTTTACAATGGGGGTTGCTATTTGTATATATTTATGTATTTTAATCTAATAAAAAGAAAGAAACTTATAACTATGTTGACCATGACCTTTTCCAACATCTAAACACTGGCTCATAAGTAAATCCTCTGGCTATTCAAGAATCAGGAAAGAATTGTTGTTCTGTTTGTAAACTTCCTAAAGATACCTAAGCATTTGTTCAGCATTGGCTTGTTGAAGTCATATGCATCCCTATAGGAAAGCTTGGTCATTTTTCTTCAGTGCACAGTTTCCGCATTCAACCCTAGGTCACAAAAATGGAGTTGCACAAGTAGTGCTGTTGTGTATATAGATATGCATTCTTGGCCAGTATATATCCATCTCCCTTGCTGAAATTTCAGGTTATACACTTTCCTTTGGTTGTGCCTCTGGTCCTACATTCAGGTGCACATTTGGTTGCATAATGTCACCATTCTACACAAAGGGCCCATAACACAATCAGTGCATAAATCCAATGTGGACATTGATGCTTTGCAATCCCAAAGCAGGATCTCAGGCACAAACTGATGGACCATAAAGTCCACACTTTGCAGTAGCAAAGCCATTCTTGGACATCCTTTGGGAGTCTCCATTGCTTAATGTATTTTAGCTCACCATCTAAATCATACTTACAAAGAAAACACTTGTGGTAATCAATAAAACACTGCAGAGCACCTACAAAATAATTTTCTTTTTCAGTCTCAGTGTTCATTGTAAAAGACTGTTTAGTCAATATGAGATTGAACTGCCAGGCAGTAGGTTTTTTTTTTTACTGCTTTTTTAAAAATCGCTGTCAGACATTGATTTGTGTGTGTTGTTCTGGTTTTATCTTCTCATATAATGCAAAGTGCAGGATTTAAAGATAAGAATTAGAGTGTTGTTTTTATTGATTGCAGACATTGATTTCTAGAACTATAGTGTAATGTTTTGATATGGCTGAATTTGAAAAGAACCGCTGTCTCAAATAGGGCTAACCCTATTGTTAGGTAGAGTGAGATGCACATCTCATGCAGCAGGTTCTGGGTGTCATGAAAGGGTAACAAATGGTTATTTAATGTGTTATTATTGTATTGTGTTGTGTTGTGTTGTATTGCATTGTATGCTTCTAGGATTTTCTGCCTTGGATACTAATATAACTTGGCTGTTTTTAGCTATTTATGTACCTTGATAGTCAGTGTGAGCATTGGACTAAAATTCTTGAGATTAGAGCTTGAATCCTCACTTAGCCATGGAAATCTACAGGGAGACTTTAGACAAGTCATACCCATTGAGCCTCAGATGAAGGTAAGGATAAAACCCCCTCTGAATAAATTTTGCCAAGAAACCCCAGTGATAGGTTTGCTTTAGGATTGTCCTAAGAAACAATTTGAAGGCACACAACAACACCATTCCTTGATATGTGTGGAGGTGGCCCTTCCTCAGATCACAAAAACGTCTTCGGCTGGCCCTGCCCTCAGTGAAATTTTCTCCTCAAAACAGTCAATTTTACGCTTATTGGATTCAAAGTACAATATTTCCTCTACTGAAGTCTGAGCTAACTCAGAGGACTGTGCATCACATGTGTATTTCTACACACATGTCTAAATATATCCTTGTCACTTTCACGAAATAGAATCAGGCCTGACGTTCACATTGGACTGGCATTGGACTAATTTTTTAAACATTTCCTCAGAAGTAAGTCCACTGTGTTTAGTGGGGATTAGTTTCTGTTAAGTATGCTTTCACTTGCAGCCTTAACCCTCTAATTCCAAACCTTTCATGTTCCACTTGCTGGGATTAATGTTTCTGCCACCTGCATAATATAAACATCAACATCATAACATCTTCAGAGTTGTTATATTTTCATCCTTTCATTGATCTGAATCAATACCAGCCATAAAAGTGTAGCTCATTCTGGTGAATGGATCTTTTAATGCCAAGACACATAGATGAAGCTAAAACTGATTTACACATGGATACGTTTTTAAACGGGATAAACGGGAAGTAGCTCTGAGCAAACATATACTGAATTGTGCTTTATATGGTGAACATCTGAAATGAAACATATGGAATTGCCCAGTCTTCCCTTCTTGCAGGGATGGAGTTTGACCAGTCTGGTGAGGACCATGCCCTTGAGCCACCAACCAGTAAGGGCCACCACAGACCTGAGGCAGGTCTACACCAACAAAATACTCCAGGCTGCTCCCAGAGTATTCTAGCCCTGGGAGTTGCCCCAAATTCTCCTGGTTACCTCTACACTCCAGAGCAGGGGTAGGCAACCTGTCCCCTTTAAGGGCTGAGGGACTTCAGCTCCCAGAAGCCTCAGCCATGTTGGCCAATAGTCCCATGTTGGCCAATAGCTCCTGGGATTCTGGGAGCTGAAGTCCCTCGGCCCTTAAAGGGGAAAGGTTGCCTACCCCTGCTTCAGAGCAATGCTGGAAGGCTGTCTACTCACACATCCCACTCTACCACCTGGCACCACTATCACTGGCATGAGCCACTTCCTCTAATGCCAAAAATGAGGTGTCCAGTGTCTATCACATGATGGGGAACCTTAGAATTATAGAACCATAGAATGATAGAATTGGAAGAGACCACAAGGGCCATCCAGTCCAACCCCCTGCATTTGGCCCTGTGTTGTGGGGACAGGGCACTGTGAGTTGGTCGAGAGAAACAAATCACCATGGACAGATGACATACCAACAGAGTTACTTCAATCGCCAAAGACAGATTCTACTCGAGTTCTAGCCAAAATCTGTCAACAAATATGGAAACTAAAGCAATGTCCTGCAGATTGGAAACACTCAACATACATCCCAGTGCACAAGAAAGGGGGTTGCCAGGGATTGCAGTAACTGCAGGGCCATTGTATTAATTTCCCATGCAAACAAAGTGATGCTCAAAATTCTACAACAAAAACTTTTACCATATATGGAGAGAGAAATGCCAGAGGTCCAAGTTGGGTTCAGGAAAGAAAGAGGCACTGGGGATCATATTGTAAACATACATTAGATAATAGCATACACCAACTACTTTCAAAAGAAAATAATCCTGTGTTTTATGGATCATAGCAAAACCTTTGATTGTGCAGATAATGAAAAACTATGGATGATGAAGACACTATCTCGTCATTGAGTGATGAAGCAAGTGTCAAGTGCCAATACTACTTGGAATGAAAAAGGATACCATGTGCAACACAGTGTCACAGGCCAGGTCCATCTGAGAGCCATGAATCCCATCAGGTTCCACAGGGGCAAATGTTCATTTAACCTGTTTGGGCCCCCTCCCATGGCGAGTACTACTAATCACTTCCTCACACTGTTACCTTTTGGGATATTGATACCCCACACACATACACCAGTGAGAGCCAAAACAAACTTTCTGTGGCAGCCAACCATCCACTCAGTACTAAGTGGCCATCATTTTAGATTTTCTCCAGTGCTTCAGACCATCGGTCATGGCATCACTATGTTCCACACTGTGGAGGGTTAAAAATGGCAGCTGCCAAACACAGATCACAGGCAATAGTGGCTGGTGGCTCACATGTCAATGGGACAATGATTCCACTCTGGGGTTTAGTCCAAATCTTCCCCAAAATAGACCCATTGCCCCACTGACATGAGTCACCACTGATCACAAGCAGCAGCACACCTGTGCATTTTAGAATGGAGGTGAACTACATACTCTGGTCAAGGGCACTGCAAGAAGGACAGTTCACAATGTGATTGGGAAGGGGAGCATCAGCTACACAACGGAGCCTGGTGTCCCTAATGAACAACTTTTTAACTGATAAAAGGAGGAGCTGTAGCTCTGTAGCAAAGCATGTACACAGCATGTGACAGAACAGGTCACCAGGTCAATCCTCAAAATATTTAGGTAGAGCTAGAAAAGAACATAGCCTCAGTCTATGGAAAGCTAATACCAGTAACTGTAAACCTTGGCCTTATTCCAACTACGTTATAAACTGGTTCGCTAACCAGTCTGAAGTAGTTTAAATGACCCTGGTTCACACTTGAGCCAAATTGCTGAAGCGGTTTGGCAAGGGCTCCCCCTTCACTAGACCCATTTAACGCGTGTCTTTTTGACACTCATTTTTTTCACATCTTTTGCAATAAATCGATTCAGCGCAAGTGTGAATGGGATGTGGATCAGAATCAATTTAAATTTGCTCTTTAAATTTGCCAGCCAGCTGAAGAGGGTCTATCTTGAATTGATTCATCAGTCAATGTGAATGATAAGTGGCTTATTTTACAAGAAAATGCGATCAGGGGAAATGTAGTGTGAACCACGCTCTGCTGTCAAACCGATTACCCCCGTGCGCACGCATGTGCACGACGCCTGCCATCGTGTGCATGCATGCTCGTGTGGGTAGTGCCATTTTGGAACACCCCCTGTGCGTGCACCGTGCGAATTTGCCCGGCTCACGGGCGGGGGGCCTTGGGAACACCCCCCCACGCGTGCGCCATGCAAATTCGCCCGGTGCATGCACGGGGGGGGGGGTCTTCCCTGGGCCTTGGGAACACCCCCTCACCCATGTGCCAGGTGAATTTGCATGGCACACACACAAGTGGGGTGTTCCCAAGGCCCAGGGAAGGCCCCATGGCAGCTGCGCCATGCGAATTCGCATGGCACAACTGCCATGGGGCCTTCCAAAATGGCACCCGTGCCTGCAGGCGCAGGCGCGTGCAGGAGCGGGCACCATTTTTGCATCCCAAATGGCATTTGCACTTGCGCACGCATGTGCACGTCAGCGGGTGCCATTTTGAAATGCCCAATGCACCGGCGTTGTGCATCATGCGCATGATGCCGGTGCATTGGCCGTTCCAAAATGGTGCCCACTGTCGTGCGCATGCGTGCACAAGCGGGCACCATTTTGGATGCAAAAATGGCTCCCATACTCACGCACGGCGCAGTAGTGCGCACAAGGCAGCGGCGGTGGGACCGGCCACAGGCTGGTCCCAAGGCCTCTGCAGGCTGCACCCAGCCCGTGGGCCATTGGTTGTCAACCCCTGGTTTAGAGTCAAAACACTTTGGCATGATTTGATTATATAGTATCGTGCAATGAATGGGAAATGAACATTTACAAGAAGACTGTAAACTCGATATAAGCATTTGGTTTGGTTTTTTTAATAAGCTTCTCTTTGACTGTTATACTTTCATTTTGAAATGTTTGTAACTCTGTAAGAGTAACATTGAGTGACTTTATTGTAACTTTGTAAGAAGCAGATCCACGAAAAACTTCTTGAAAAAGTAAAGATTGAGGTTAATAGTGTGATTTAAATACTATGTCAGGTAAAAAGAAAATAACAAAGTTAAGAATGAAAAGGACGAAATTGCTTCTTAACCATTATGAATGCAAGTTTTTATTCTTACAAATATAACGAATTATTAGAAATGACTAGTATGTGACACCATTAGCTATGTTTTATTTTTATGTTATAAAGGATATATATATATATAAAGAAACACTTTGGAGGGGTGCAAAAGGTAATTTTAGGGGAATCCAGAGTGTCCCTAGGGGTGTCAAGGGCCCTGGGCCAATTGTCTCCTCATCTCCCCATAGACAATAATAGTCTGATTTCTAATATTCCTATGAAATGTCACAGATTGACTGCAAAAACCTTACACGCCCATCACACATGCAGTGGCTCTTCCCCTCTTATCAGATGGTGGTGGTTATATGTTTTCGAGCCATTCTCGATTTATGGCAACCCTAAGGTGATCCTATCACAGGGTTTTCTTGGCAGATTTGTGCAGAGGCTAAGAATATGTGACTTGCCTTCTTCTGAGGCTAAGAGTATGTGACTTGCCCAAGGTCACCCAATGCATTTCCATGGCTGATCAGGGATTTGAGTCCTGGTCTCCCAGTGTCCTAGCCCAACACTCAAACTACTACACCAAGCTGCATCTTATTAGGTCTATGTCCTAATATGAAATATGAAGGGGGAAGAAAAAGAAGAAAGCCATACCCCCAATGCTTAGTGTTTTTTCTGTTTTTTATGCAGTTTTGCTGTTTTCTTGGGTGCAGACATCTTTTTCTTTTCCTTTCCAGCCATTCAATATTGTATCAATTGACACCCAAGAGCATATCATTTTTACTATTTTGCATTGCATGTTCTGATGCCCTCGTCACCAAGCGGCGAATGAATCCTTTTTCTTCCATTTTTTTCCTCTTTCTTTTTTGCTTTGGCTCTAATTTTGCAGGAAAAAAAAATGAAACTCCTTGCAAATGGGATTACTAATGCAAAAGGGGCTTGCAACTAAAAGACAGGGAATGTTTCGAATGTATATATTCATTTAAAAACAACACCACCATGCTGTTCGTGTCTAGTGTAGCATAACAGCTCACCAATACATAATCTTGCTCTCAGTCATATTGCAGTGGATGTCACACATGAACTCCCCCATGGCCTTTTCTTATTATAGATACTTTTAATTTACAAATTTGAGATGGAGATTTTCATTTGTAGACCTCATTGTATGCGGTTATGTTTTATGTAATTGTTCATAGAATTTCTTCTTCTTCTTTCCAGTTTCCTATAGAGCTCAGAGCAGATTTCCTTCATGCTTTATCATCCCAGTTATACTTTGAATTAGTTGTCAGCGCTATTGCTTTTGCAAAATGGCGCCCACCTTCAGGAGAGAGAATTATCAGCAGATGTGAGAAAGTACTGAGGTTCTCAGAAATACAAAAAGGTTTAGCAGGGGGGAAAGAAAAATACATGCAACCCCAGCAACCTGATGCAGATTTGATATTCTCAGTGGCCAGAGGATGCTCTCAGCTGCGGAGGCAAATAGAAAACTAGGGAGAAAGGAAAGGAATGGGGGGATGGATCTTCCTAAATAGGGAAGACTCCACGCTGTAGTATTTCCTCACAGGTCACACTTCCAAGTCTACTCGGATGCTCCTAAAGCAGAGATGGAGAAAGCATGGGTTATTGGACTCCAACTCTCCTCGTTTCTGATCGTCACCTAGGGCTTATGGGGACCAAAGTCCAACAATATCTGGAGGGCCACATAGGCTTCCCTACTCCTCTCCTACATCATCTTTGATTTTTGTTGTTTAAGGGATGTCTCATCACCTTTGAATAAAGGAAAGCCATTGTGTTCCAGATGGAGGAATAAACAGGGTGTTTTTTCTCACAGGGACGCCCTCTGGTGGACACGTCAGGACGTGTTTCAAGTTATGGTTCAGTGCGTAGAGCAGACCGCCACAACTTGGCAGTAGGTGGCGGCTGAAATTAAAATAGGCTCAACTTCTTTGGGCCACAGATAGGTTTTAATTAAATATTAATTAATAGTAAGTGTTAATATTAATTATGATTAATTAATATTAATTCCGTCTCCTCGGAGCAGCCTTGCCTGTCCTCCTCCTCCTCCACCCGGACTACAAGGCAAAGGAGGAGCCTTGTAGGGGAGCATTTGCCCATCCTCTTTCTCCACCTGTCCTTCTCCTCAAGAGAAAGATGAGCAGTAAAGGAGCCTTGCAGGGTGGGTGTTTGCCCGTCTTCCTCCACCATCAGCACATAGCCTTCTCCTCAGGACCAAGCAGGGTGGTGGAGCATTGCAGGGCAAGCATTTACCTATTCTCTTCCATCGCCACCTGGCCTTTGTGGCAGAAAGCCAAGCAACTGTGGAGTCTTGAGGGGCAAGCATTTGCCCATCCTCCTCCTCCTCCTCCTCCTTCATCCGGCCTTCTCAGGAGAAAGCAGAGCAAGTGTTCACCTGTTCTCTTCCTCTTCCACTGCCACACCGCCACCTGTTCTTCTCAGGAGAAAGCCAGGTGGTGAGTGTTCACCTTTCCTCCTCTTCATGCCCTCTCCTTTTCCACATCCTCACCCAAAATCCTTTGTGGGCTGCATGTGGTCCATATGTTGTGCAGGCCTGACATAGAGAGATCTTGTAGCACCTTTGAGACTGAAAGAAATTGGCAGCATGAGCTTTGGTAGGCTTCAGTCTACTTCTCAGATGCATGGTTCAGTTTATAGTCTACAAGAGAGCTATGAATATACAGTAGTGAGTGTTATTAGGCATTGTACTTCTTTAGGCATAAGAAAATTATGGACTTTTTGGAGTTTTGCCTCTCATAGACCTGTATTCTCGTACGCAATGTGGCCAATCTTTGCATCTGAACAACATCAAGAAGTCGTCCTCTGCATGTCTGTCAGGCATAACTCATTAGGCTGTATCTCTAAGATTTCTCAAGATGGAACAAAAATAGTTTTGTAGTCAAAGGCTTTCACAGCCAGCATCCGTAATTTTTTGTGGGTTTTTCAGGCTATGTGGGCGTGTTCTGGATGAATTTATCCCTGACGTTTCGCCTGTATCTGGGCTGGCATCTTCAGAGGTTGGTGGCATGGATGTGAGTGGGGTATATATACCCACTTGGTTATTGTCCCAACCAAGGGTACACAGTATATATACCCCACTCACTTCCATGCCACCAACCTCTGAAGATGCCAATGTTCTGGAGGTAAAATTAGGGAGTTTGGGGTATGCTCTGAGTTTAAAGTGAATTGCGAGAAAACAAAACTGTTGACTAAAAATATGACTTCAGGAGAATGAACTATGGTTATTAGTAACTTTAGTATTGTAATTCAATAATGGTAGAATAGTATTTTCCTCTTTATTTATATTTTTCAGTCAGGATGCAGAGGGCAAAGCTCTTCTGTGTATTAGTTGTCTTCTTTTTTCTCTCTTCTTCTTTTCACTTCTTTTTCTCTTCTTCCCACTTCATTTTTTCCCCTTTGCTTCACATACATTAGGAGTGAAGAATGTCTGGCCCAGCAGTTACCAAAACTGCAACTTGCATCAGCCAGTTTTTGGACTAGTCTTGGGGGATGATGGGAGTTACAACCCAAATTGTAGTTGGTCACATATCTTCCATCTCTAATGTACACTGTTCAGCATGGAGTAAACTAAATCAAAATGCAGACCCTTCCCTTTTTGGATATTGCCTCCTAAAACTAGAGAACATTCATCATAATTTAAATGTCTATGGAATCTAAAATGCAACCTTTTAACATTAGGAAAAAACGGTCCTTGGTTCAGAATAGGGAACTAATTTGATATTTAAAAAAGCAAAAAAAGCAAAAGTTGTTTGTGGATCATGGAATACTTCTTGCTTCAAGGTGTAAAAGCCACAGCAGTTCCTTGGATATAAACTGAACAGCAGAACAGAAAATATTCATTCACCAAGATTTCTGTTCACTATTGCTTGTTCAAGAAGTGAGTACCCCGAAAATGCATTGCATCTATGCCGCCCGGGTTGGCACATCAAAAGTAGTGCAGTTGTCTGATCGTTGAAACCATGAGGTACAATTCTCCAACAACAGAAGACACAGGTGGGAGGAGTATGCAAGCAACATGAGAATGAATACATTTTCTTTTAAGGGTTCAGTTTTTCTATCTTATTTCAAACCAGAAACAGCCCCACCTCTGGCGTAGTCCAGCTTCTTGTGCATGTTGTGGTCTCCTTCCCTGTCATTTTTGAATGAGTAACATCATGTTAGTCTTTTATCAAATGGGCCCCTGAGAACTGTGCTAAAGTAATAAAACTATGACAAGTAGAACTAAGTTGTACTGGTTGGAGTTTTTAAAAAATTAAATTGGAACAATCGCAGCCAGAAATCTCAATGTTGCCTACCAAAATACCTTAAGTATGATGTAGTAGTTTGAACGCTGAACAAGAACGCTAGGAAAACTACAGTTTGAATCCCCGCTCAGCCATGTAAATCCACAGGGTGACCTTGGGCTAGACACTCTCTCAGCCTTAGAGAAAGGCATAGGCAACCTGCTCTGAACAAATCTTGCTACGAAAACGCCGTGACAGGTTTGCTTTGTGCCATGAAGTTAAATATGACTTGAAGGTGTACAACAAAACATTCAGAAAGAAAAATATGAATGAGTGTCTAAACAATTCTACATTATGACAAATGTTATCTATGATTGCTTTTATTAATAATGTGTAGGCATGTTACACAATTCTGCAGAAGCTTCACTGAAGGAAAGAGAAATAAGCAAGTGAAGTTCAACGGATTTCAACAGGGCTCCTGGTGCTATCCTATGTATGTTGTGAAACTTCTTGTCAAATATTTTAGTCCCCTAAGTATGCATAGGAATGCAATATTAATCATGTTTAGTAATCACTTTTACTCTTAACTTTTCAAAAATTAAAAATATTAGAACAGCAACAATTAAGGTCTGCTATGTAAGTGAGGCAGGAGTCCTTGACAAATTGCTGATCTTAATGAAACATTGCCAGATATTGTCTGGTTCTTGATTTCTAATGTACAATCTGTATTAGTTGTTAACTGTTCTTAAGTCTTACTGGGGAGTTGCTTCAATTGTATTGTCTAATATAGTTGATGAAGCCTTTATGATTTTGGTATTTGTTGGCTTTTAGCCTTTCCGTATTGTTATTTTGATTGATAATCTTGTTGATGTTTATTTTTAATGTAAATTGATGCTTTTGTTGCCTGCAAGGGACTGGTTGGCTCATGCATAGTAAGTTTCACTTATAATGCTTGCTTGATTCCACAAATCAATGAGTGAACTGTGTACACTTCTAAGATTAATTCTTAGATATTCTTTGTCGATAAACTTGGTTAACACATTTATCATTTGAGTGGAAGGTGGGAGAAAAGACAAACTTATCTCCAACTGAAGAAATATTTAGACCAATCATGATTTCATAACATCTCTACTTTAAATTATTAACCCAATTAGTGCTTTATTCACATTTTAAAAACTTGTACAATTTATTACAAATATAAAACAGTGCAGTTTTCCATACATTATCCCAAGTCTGAGACAAACACTTAAAAGACATGGAAAAAGCTTTAATTTTTTTTATAAACATAACATTTGCACCATTCACACTCTTTATTTTCTTCCTCTACCCTTGATTCAAAAAGATCAAACTTACAACATACTGTAGGTTTATTTTTATTCAAAAAGTTACTTGTCTCAAGACATAAATACAAATCAGAAAACAGTACAATTAGGACAATAGAATGTGGAGGACAACAGGTTAAGGTAAATATATAAAACGTTTTTAGTCTGAAAACATAAAGCTGTAAGAACTGCTTTCACAAAGAAACACTCCTTCAAGAGTAAGAAAAAATCAACTTAAGTTTAAAATCATATATACAGTCCTTTCAGCAGTTCTATTTAAATGCAGTGGTGTAAAGAAGGGAGGAAAATGATATAGGCAGTATTTTTAAACATGACTATTTATGCAAAATGAAGCTAGGCAGATCTGGCTCTATGTTTGTTAACCCATGATTTGTCAAAATAATTATGTTATCATGATCCTTTAGACTAGAAATGTATGGTTTATGGCTACCACAGCCCAGGTTTCTTTTTTTTAATGAAGAGGCTTTTAAAAATGTTTGCTCATTTGAGGAAATTGTATTGCAAGCATATTAAGGCGCATGGAATGATTAGAAATAATATACCTCGAGAACTGAGAAACAACTGACAAAAAATATACATATGTAATATAAGTTAAAGTTTCCTTTAAATGATGTCTAGCTGCCTAAGCCTTACAGAGTGAGTGGATGTCAAAATGGCATAATTCCATGGGTGTTTCTGTTTGTTTGTTTGTTTGTTTAGGATGATTTAAATTTAATTGTGAAAAAAGTCACAAAATGATGTTTAAAGCTTAGCTTTCAAAGAATATTATGGGGGTACTGAAGAATTTCTATTATCCAATTTAATTTACATACAGAGGAAATGTACTGTAACCTGTTAGAAGTATCATTAACCTGAAGACTGCTTGCAAAGACAGAGATAGATAAAACAATATAAAATACAAATTTAAAAATCATTTTAAAGCATGAATTCTCATGCTTATCTATTTTTAAACATTGTTAAACTTTCAATATATTTCTGAAACCTCATAATTTTTAAGTTGGAATTTAAAAGTAAGAAAAAACTAAACAAACTGCGCAATTATAAAATCAGCACCAATTTATATATATATATATATATTTTATTTAAAATTTAGACCCCTATTCCCACACTCTAATAAGCTGTATATTTTTTGTTTAGAATTTTTTTTTCTGCAAACATACTACAATAAGCTTCTTTATTTGGAGACAAAATACAGTGGCACTACTGGAAGGAATTTCACAACATTACATTTTTTCTTAAAGGACAAGCAAACTCTCAGGGTTGGAAATGGGTATGCAAGACTGATCTCAGTGCTTTCTGGCAGTTCATGGTTCCTGAAAAATTCATGAAAACACAGTAAGGAAGTACTGGTATGTTTTGTGTCTTCTTTATTTTTAAGATTCTAAAATAGCCTTTGACTAATCAGTTCGCATGTTAATTTCTTCTATGATTATCATAATTGTATCAACATCTCTATTGATCAGCACTTTAAGTATGTCACAAAAAATGCTTCAGCTTTGTCTCTTTCCTAATTCTACAAATGCTAGGCTTTGAAGTTAAGCCACCCCATTATTTCAGCTCAGAATGTCCACAATCATCTAGAAGTAATTGTTTGAATACATCCAATGGATTATTAAGGGGAGGGGGGCTTGAAAATGTATCAAGCATCTCCCTAACAGCTATGAATTTCAAAATGACAGTATTTACTATGATTTGGAAATAAACTAATATTACATAAATAAAATACTGGTTTTCCAACAGAAACTATAGCTTATCCTCAAGTTGTTTACTTGTCCTTTATATTTCAGGCAAACAAAACTGCCCCTTCAATGTACTGGATCTTTTAAGCACATAATTCTCCTTAGAGAACAAGTCTTATTCAGAATATCACTGTATATACCCAATTTTTATTTTAAAAATCTCTTCCAAAATGACTTCACCACGGAGTTATATGCTGTACTGGTATTAAAACATAGATACTCCAAGAACCTAGAAGAAGAAAAAATAGATAAATTGAAGACCAAGCTGTTTTTAATCAGAATCTCTTAGTAAGATTTACAAATATTTTTAGCTTATACTATATACCTAATAATACAGAAGCATAGTGATTAACAGGAAC
>CM034705.1:26193400-26208736 GCA_020142125.1 Phrynosoma platyrhinos
GGGGGGGGGGGATTTTTAACTGTTACTTTAAAACCGCAGACTGGCTTCAAATCCACAAGCTGGCAAAGTTTAGTTACTTTACAATTTAAGCATACTATTTAATGTTATTCTCTTCACATTCTGCAAATTGTGAAAGTAGAAAAAAAACTACTTTATAGCAAGTTTACAGTCAAGAAAAAATAGCAATTACTTGTGCAACATAGCAATGGCTTCTCTTGTTTTCAGTTGGTCAAGTCCAAATGTTAAAGCAAAGCGTCGAGCTAATTCTTTAATGCCACTGAAAGTTGGTGATGATCTATCAAAATTATACCCATTTTCTTGTATCATCTCATTGAAGAGCTGCATGAAGAAAATATTTTCCCTCTTAATAAAATGTTTGTATTTAACAGCAGTACTTCAAAAAAATTAATGCATTCTTAGTTTATTATTACTTTGCTAACTTTGCAAAATAAGTATTCTAACAATCTTAAACAAAACAATAGATATCTTTCAACATAAAACTGGTTCTTAAGTATTACATACTTTAGTAAGCAGGGATACATTATCACCGTGTGTAATATTACTCTATAAAATATTATAAAATGAACTGTGTTCTAAGAAATGGCCTGCAAAACAAACATTTTATCAAAGCTTATAATTGCTGATAATGCAGCCAGGAGATAATGGTGTACTTCTGCTGGATCCTGCTGTTTTTGACACAATTGCAACACTTACCCATCACTCTGAAAACCTGCTCCAGAGGGTGGGAAACCCTCTGGAGCAGGTTTTAGGGTCTATGGATAACTTCAGCAGGGGCTCTAAGTCCCAAAGGACATCCAAGAATCTAGACTAATGTATGGTGTGCATGTTGTAACACCACATCTTTTTGCATGAACAATTTACAATGTGGTATCTGTAACTGGCTTACGTATTCTGAAGTGCTTGTAGACTATTTATCTGAAAGGAATTGGCAAAACCACTTATTCCTTGCCTAAGAAAACCCTAGGAAATCGATTGGGTTCCGATATGTTGGACAGTCCATTTGAAAGCAAATACTAGTTCTAAAACATACAAGAGGTATAGAACTCAGCCTAGAAAAACTGGGCTTAATGAATGTAGAGTCCCACTGAGGAATATTTAGTAACTTGAAATAATCATTTTAACAAGCATATGGTCAGTGCTAAAAGCAAAAATTACTTGTGTAGTACAACGAATAATATTTTGGCTCAAACCCTTAGGACTTGATCTTGGTTTGGGTTTACACAGCGCTTTCCCATGCAGAGAAGTGAAGAGATTAATTAATGTGGAGCCCCTAGGTCACAGCAACACAAAACTTCTTCAGTTCACTTGTTCCACTTGAAGTTGAAAGGTACAGGGGAGAAGTGTGCAATTCTGCTGGTGATACATACTTTCCCTTATCCTAATGCAATCCACGGCGTGAAGTATCATTTGAACAGCCTAACTTAGGGCCTTTACAGACTGCCAGAAATAATGCAGCTTTAACTGGCCTGGCTCTGTGCTAGAGAATCATGGGAATTGTATTTTTTCTGGGACATTTAGCCTTCTAGGTCAGAGAGCTCTGGTGCCACAATAAACTACAGATCCCATGATTCCTTAGCACTGAGTGAACATGAATACTCTAAGAGCTTGAAAGAAATAAAGATGGATTCAGACATGAACAGAATGTATTACATGATTTGACTGAACTAATTAAGTCTACTTTTTAAAAACAGCCATTTTGTAGATACTTTGTTTAACGTCACACTCACCTGTTGTAAACTGAGAATCAGAGTCTTTGCACATTGGATTTTGTCTATCTGCCTTGTTTTACTCATGGTTTCTTTGATAATATCACCATAGTCATTGTAATACTAAGGGGGAAAACACACAGAAAATAGTTTTGTCTTTAGTTTATATAAGAAAAGAAGTGCTACTGTACAAGTTTTGTGTTAAGAAGCAGTGTCACAAGTAAATTTAAGAAATACTAAGGCTAATTTAAAACATTTATATTTAACTACCATTTCTTGCTTTAAAAAAAGAAAAGAAAATCAGAGCCCAGAATAGGTCTACACATTATTATTGGAAGAGAGAATGAAGTCTTCTTGATTTTAGCTTATTAACATTCACTCAATATGAAAAAAAAGGAACACATTAGTTAATCGCTAACAGTTAAAATTCATTTTCCCCTTGATGCTCAATCTTCAGAGAAATCTGAAATCGTGATTATTACCTTCATGTATTGCTTAAAAATATCTGCAGCAGTATTCATTTCCACCACAGTATATACAATAAGTTTACAAAAAGCTGCAAGTAAATTTCTTCTTTTGTGCAAAGCTTCAATCTTGCTAGCTTCATCATCCTGCTGTCCATCTAAAAAATAAGACGAACAGTATGAGAAATTTGAATTTGTACACCACCTTCTTTATCAGCTGAAATTGTGCAAACGTTTTTGCTCTAATGGTGTTATAAAAGTTGTTAAAGTATAAATAAGAAGGAGAATTAGTTGTTTTTCTATCCTTGCAACTACTTCTCTGAGTGCTTATAACTTGCTTTAACAATGGGGTAAAGACAACGTGTGGACACATCAAGCTCCATCCCTATTATTCAAAGTGGTCTGATACCAAATCCTTTTGCTAAAGACACAATTTTCCTTCAGGTGGGCAACTTCTTTAGGAAGCTAACCCTAGTATTCTGAAATGTTGAATTTGACCCTTCAGTCTCCTCCTGCTGATCTTTACCCCCAAGTATTGTGAGAATGGATATTATCTCCCAAACCAGTAAGACGGTATGGCGGAGTAATGTGGCTGTCAAAATGATTAGAAGACAGTTTTATACTTCCATACCTGCACTGTTGGTATCATCATCCTGGTCAATGAAGACATGATCAAGGATAAAACTCAATAGTTCAGATTGCAATGAGGAATCAGGAGTGTAAACTAACGGCTCTAACATGTCACGTCCTCCTGACATGATCTGATGGCTGAAGATCATTAATACATCACACAAAATAGTGAAGGCCTGAAAAAAAGGTTTAAGGGAATGAAATACATCATACTGATTTTTAACAAGGCTTATCATGAGTCAAATGAACACCACTAGTGAGCATTTTCCTAACTTATCTCAAATTATGTTTTTAACTGGTTATTTATTGCACAGCTGCATTTATGAGCTTGCATTTTATGAATTCTAGGTCCTGTTGTGATCCACTCTGAGCACACTCTGCTGTGGCAAGACAGGATATAAATTATTGAAATGAAATAAAAGAGCCTCAAGTCTTTTTTCTAGAACTATTCCACATGCTGAGATTTCTAAAGATACTGTTTTCCACTATTCTAAAGCATTTAAATTATGTACTGTCTCCCACACAAGTGCAGAAGTGAAGCATTATTTCTTTACAAATGCGATCAAGCATTTAGCTACAAACAAAGGCTAAGTGCATGATAACTAACCTGTTCTTTAACAGCAGTATTCACATTAGTAAGGTAGTGCTGGCAGATTTGACAGAATACCCTCATCTGTTTCTTTAAGCGTAGAAGGTCCTCCTTTGAAATAAACAATGTTATTAAACATTAACCAAGATGAATTATACTTTTTTTTAAAAAAGAAGTGTAAGCTTTCCAAGAAACGTCATGAATAGAAATAAAATTTAAATATGAGAATAAAAACAAAGGCAAAAATTTCCAGAACATTTGCAGTCCACCTACTCTATGTAGCCAGTGTTGGGGAAAAATGGATCTCAAGCTCATGCGCGCATGCACATGCAAACACCCCTTCAAAATGTCTATCGACATATGGTGACCGCATGAATTTCACAGGGTTTTGTTAGGCAAGGAATACTATGGAGGTGGTTTTGTCTGTAACTTCCTTGGAAATAGCCCCTCCCTCCTCAATTCTCCTCACTGCACAAGCAGCTTAGCAACTGAAAAAAAAGTATTCTAGTATTTGCTCTGAATGTGCAATCTGATTTCCAACAATAAATCCCCATTGCCATGTCATAGGTCAGGAGGGCCAAAGACTCCTCTCTTTCCCCATCTTACTCTTCTCTTACATGCTGGTAGAAATTCAAGAAAGACCAAAAGAGGTTTGTGCCATTACTCATTGTAATTACTGTCTTCAAGCTGCTTCCATTCAGTGGAATAGCAAATATATCAAGTCATCCATCTCATGATACATCCAAAATGCAACATTTGTGTGAATAGTATGTGCCTTTATGTTACCTGTTGTCTCTGGGTGACCACATGAATTTCTGAGGATTTTTAAGGCAAGGAATAATCATAGATGGTTAAACCACCATTGTGAGTGTATGTGCTTTCAAGTTGCCTGTTCACCACAAAAAGACTTACCTTTGTAGAACTGCTCTCAGTGACTTTTGCTAGCTGCCAAAGGATTACATAGTGAGTACACTGCAGGGCGTGAATAACAATCTGTGTTTAAATACAAAGAAAAAATGCTTTTTTTAAAAAAAGAACTAATTTTTATTTTATTAATTATATATTTTTTTATTTACAAGAGAAAATACAAACCTGTTCAGGCATGTCTCCATTCTCAATGCCTGTTTTTAGTAGCTTATAGTTACAACTGAATAAGTCCCATCTCGACAGATCATGAGCACTGAAAATAGAAAGAAGTAAGCTGATCAAATTCACCAACTTCTTTCTTCCACTATGTAACATATTAATCCCAGGAGCATAGGAAGTTGCCTTAAACCCCCTTGGTTCATGTATATCTGGCATTCCATGCTTTTAACCATTATTCCTTACTAACCCTAACTGAGGATGAAAACTGTGCCATGCTTTGGGAGATTGCCTCGCTTCTCCTGGAATCACCAACCCCTCCAAAATCCTTGGCACACACCATCCCAAACATTTTTCTCCTCCCCTGTCCCTGCAAAAAAATATACCTACCTGGAAACATTTCCATGTTATAATACTGTTCTGAGTGTACTCCAGAACAGCAAGAACAAGTCTCACAGTGTCTCTCAGAGAATGAATGGCATGACAGACCAGCTTATGTGGGGGCACAAAATGGTGCCTGGGAAGGCAAGGCCCTCTGAGATCTCAGAAGATAACAGTGATCATATAACACGCTGAACACACCTAATTTCATCTGATTTCAGAAGCTAGGCAAGGTTACTAATTGGATGAGAGACCTCTAGGGCACATTCCAAGCTCAGAGAGCCACTTTTGGCTCACTCATTTGCATTGGTTGTTATGCACTGCAACATCAACCAGAACTTAGGGTGACCCTATAAATGAGAGATTCTAAGAGGCCATGTTACTAGCAGCTCTTGCAAACTCAGGGGTGTGATTTCCTTGATTTAGTCTATATGCCTTCCGACTTTACCAAGAACTACCATATTTTCCAATAAATCATGTCATCTCATGATACAGCTAAAGCACAACAGCCTCAGTTTATAGCTGATTTGCAATATGACCCAATGATTTGTCTTTTTAGTGGTCCACGGCATCTCCTCCAGCACCACATTTCAAATTAATTATTTTCCCGTAAGCTTCCTTCATAGCCAAGCTTTCATATCCATACATACAAATCTAAAATATTAAGGCATGGATGATACCTGACTTTTGTATTTAATGATATAAACATGAGGGGCTTACCAAATTCCTTCGTAGCTGACCTTCTAAGCCGGAGCTTTCTGACTACTATCTTCATTTTGATTAAAGATAGAGCCACAGTATAGAAGATCTTTCAGTAATTTTGATGTCTTCATCACCACTTTAAAATTATGCCACCTTCTATGTTATTTTTCTTTTCTTAGCCCTGCTTTTGCATTTTCACCTGAAACTCTTTCGTGTACTCTAGCCAACATATTTTTGTCATATGATCTCTAGTGCTTCATCCTTTTCTTAATCCAACATATATGGATGGTATTTCTTGTTTCATATATAGAAAGTCATTGTTAAAAAATTGGGGGCATCGCTTTAACACGCTGGCCAGAGGGTTACTATAATACCTTTCTTGCAGACTGGAATTCAGATTGAAATGTTTCCAGTCTGCAGGCCACTGTTTTGCTTTCCCTATTTGTTGGCAGGTTTTTGTTAGAATTTCAATCTCTACAGTTTAAAAAAAGGTCTATTTGTAAGCCTTCTGTTCCTGACTATTTTCTCCAAAGTGCTTTGAGAAAAAGTTCTGCTTTGAAAAAAATCTGTCATTCTTTCATGTTACTTCCGTTCTTTAGTATGTTGCTTCCTTTGTTTTTTTATTTTGTTCTGGGCATATAATGTGATCTCCTATTGATCATTAAGCCTCAATATACTTGGTTCAAATGCCCTTGATCTTTTGGGAGAGGTCTCTTTTTCTACCTTTTTTTTTTTGTAATCTTCTATATTATTGTAATAGTTTTCTTTGCCCCTCCATATAAGTCACTGAACACTTTCACTCAAGATACTGACTCTTAAACTAGCAAATTACTGCCCCTGTAACAGAGCTATACATGTTACTACCATAACATTTCATTGTGTTTAGTACAGCACTAACCCATGGATACTACAATGTTACTATCTCTGGCTCTTCCTCTTTGTCTCTAACTTTGGAAGTTTTTAAAAAAGAGTAGATAAAGGAAGTCTCTGTCTCTCTCTAAAATACACACTTAAAAATTTCAAGTACAGTTTTTCCTGGCTGAACAATGCTAACGAGAGATAGCAAAAGCCTCTCTCTCTCTAGCAATCTCACAGGTTAGGAGCAGAAAAGTAAGCAAAAGATCTCCTTAGTACATATTTACATGACCACTGATTCACAGCAGCTTAAAGAGTAAGGTTACTTAAATATACGTATTCAAATGGCATGCACTTTTAATAACAATTACGTAAGTAGCTATCTATTACTAGAAAGTAAGTCAATATGACATTAAAAGTTGCAAGACGTAGCTATATTTCCACTACTTACTTATGAAAAGCAGTGATTCGCTTTAATGTTGATAAGACCTGATAAGCATCATCTTCATCAGGCTCTTCACCCTGTTTTTAAAAAGGTGTATTACTGTAATAAAAGCAGGTACTTTCAAAAGGTGAGAAATTATGTTCTAGTTTTTAAATATTAATAGCAGCTCAAATAAAAGCACCCACAAAAATGACAAATACAGATACTGTTCATTTCAAGGCTATGACCAATGAGAAGCAATTCTACCGATTCTTCAATAAATTACAAAAGAAACCCCCTATGTACAGGTTGGTGGTAGAGGGTTTACAAAGAAATTTTATTTTGATTAAATGCTAGTAACAGAACAAGAAATGTAAAAGATTAGGGGGAAAAACATGCCTCTTGCAGAAAATCTTCAAGAAGTCTGTTGAATTTGTCTGCTAGTTCATCTATTAGTTGACTTCTTGCAATGTCCACTCTATTAAAGATTGTAAATTCCTCATTGCAGAGTGCATGGTATGTTTTAGAGCAAGCTTCCAAAACATCTGTGTCTGTGTGCTTTTCCACAATATCTCGGATCTGTCGCAATAAGGCATCCAAATGCTGCAAAAGACAAGTTGCAAAAATATTAAGGAAGACAAGCAAATTTTTTCTGGTGTATCTGATCAAGCTGATCACCATCATCACAACCACCACCCCAAATGTCTTTTTTTGTAGTAATTTTTTAAAAAATGTTTAAAACATTAATTATATGTAATTGCTGCAATATCAGTACATTCTCTTCGACCCATTAATTTCAAATCTTATCCTAAAACTGGCACTAGCCAAATATATAAAAGTAGGGGTCTGAGTGCAGGATGATTATTTATTCAGTTCTCTTCCACTTCAATTCTGTGTAAGATTTGTATATTTACTTACCTTTTCTAATCTCCCTGTTGTATAGATTTCCAAATCAAAATATTGTGGCAATTGTAACAAGTTGGTGACCTTCTCTGCATCTACAGAATACTGCGGAAACAGATTATTAAAAAATTGAAGTCCAAACGTTTTTCAATGAATTCAAACCCCCATCCCACATAATGTAAAACTCAAAAGAAGGGCTTCATAGTGATAACAAATTATAGTCAATATTAGGTAACAATATTATAATGCCATTAACATTCTATGTACTCTAAATCCAGAGTGGGCAGATGCCAGAGGCTGAGTGCCACATGGGACATGAGGGCCATGCCCAAAAATATTACTTTAAAAATATTGCCTCCCAAATGCCCCCTCACTCCCCACAGGAGCAGTATCACTTAGATCACCAGCCCCAGTCAAGCGACTTTTTTAATCAGGAATTTTTGGAGTACAAAATGGGGGGGGGGGGGGGGCCTGCAGGGCCAAATTTCTTAAAGTTTAGAGGGACTTCTCTAAACTTTAAGAGTCTTTAAAAAAAAAAAGAATAAATCTAACAATCAAATGTTACATCAATCATAGACCAGCACACACCATATATACTAGACTATTAAGTCAATCTCATCTACAAGTCAAGGGCAGGTTTGGGGACCAAAATTATGGATTTTGATATGACCCATGGATAAGTCAAGGGTAAAACCTAGTGGCATTTAACAAAGGATCTAAAACAGGGGTAGGCAACCTTTCCCCTTTAAGGGCTGAGGGATTTCAGTTCCCAGAATCCCAGGAGCTATTTGCCAACATGGGACTATTGGCCAACATGGCTGAGGCTTCTGGGAGCTGAAGTCCCTCGGCTCTTAAAGGGGAAAGGTTGCCTACCCCTGATCTAAAAGATGAAGCAAAGGTAAACAATGCCAGAGAACTTGCAGAATTCCAGCAGGCATAACTGTATGTGCTCATAGTAAAAGCTGGAGGGATGAGAGAGTAGAGTACTTCCAGGACAGATTACACTCTTGCCTTTCACCAGGGGATGGTTCCTTTTGAATAAGAGTAACAGTATAGACATGGATAAGTCAACCAAAGTGTTTTGACTCAATTTTTTCACTAAAATTACTAGACCTATACATGAGTATATACAGTAGATTAAATTTAAATTCTAAGAAGAAGTGTTTGGAATTGTCTACAACTCAGTGGTACATCACCTTGCAGTCTCTAGTTTAATCATGGCATTTACAGCTAGCATGGAGAGTTAGGGTAAACACTACTGAGATAGATTAGTATTGGCACAAGTGAAGTTCCTACATAATTAACAATACAAAAAAAAATCACGCTCACTTTTGCTAATAGCTGAGGAAGTGCAACAGCAAAAAGTTCTGTGATTCTTGTTCTGTCATCCAATTGTGTTTTCTTCTCCTTTGCTGTAAGCACCTAGGTTATGAGAGCAGAAAGACAGTCATAACTATGACCAGTATTTACACATATTTAGCAAAACCTATTTCAGCAAATTATACAACTGCAAGTCATCGCACACAGAATTACCCTAGCTAAGCAAAATACCTCCACCATACTTTGATAAGTAAGACTCTATTGAAAACAAAGAACTAGACTGGCTCAGACATGCTGCTCCAGTGAAGTGCTATCTCCAGTCCTTATACAAACAGATGTCCGATAATAACTGTGCAGTGAATTTGGGAGAAACAAAGGAGCAACATTTTAAAAAATACTAATCTCTCAACATCTAGCAATCGGGGAATAAAAATAAAGTTCTCAACAGGTATCAAGACATACTACAAATATACTCTATAAATAAATAATAAATAAAAACAAAGTTATCATTTAAAATATTGAATAAATGCCATGATTTCTTAGTGCTACAAATTTCACAATTCCAGGAACAGATTGCACCTTGGACTTGTCTCTTAAGATAAAAAGTAATTTTAGTAAAAATACAGACTTTCCAAGCCATCTAATTAGTGTGTCTCATTTGTGTGGTCTGCTCTAATTACCACATGTCTTACCTACTCCTGATTTAACATTATAATATTTCAATGGATATGAAAAGTTAATTATATCTCGATTTCATTTTTTTAAGTATGGCCATATTAATCTGTATCTGAATAGTGCAACTTCACTGTGTTGTGCTGTACTGTTTTCAAGTGTTCACCACAACTCAATACACTGGGGTCATCTTTGACCAGAAAGCATCATTAAAATTATGACCAGAAGAATAAACACAACTCTACTATCCACAATACAAATTCTTCCAGGAAGGAAGGAAGGAAAGAAGGACCATACCCGTTTTCCAGTGCCTCTTCCTACAGGGGGATGACATTCAGCTGCTTGTCTAATTGTACAGAGCATTATTTCAATTAGTGCACTTTCCTGTTTGTCTGTCAAAGCTGTAATTATTAGAAAAAATATATTTCAAAATATTTCAATGCATTTTCCTAATAGCTTATCTATTTACAAAAACTCAAACACAATCATAAAATTTTCTACAGTGTTTCAGACCTTTAAGGCTGCTGCTGGTTCATCAAATTTATTGTTATCAATACCTCACATTTAAGCAGAAAACATTTTCCATAATCAAGAATGTGTTTGCATTTCAATGTTTGAGAAAATAACAAATACACTGAGAATTTTACATGAGATAATTTGTCTAGTGATTTTCATGAATACTGTTTCATATGCTTTAGAAAAATGTTGCAAAGTGTCTTTCAGTACAAAATTTGAGAACATTCTTCTTAGGACAATAATACTAATTCTGAAAAACTGCAGACTACGCATACACATGTGGCTTGATATTTGTTCACTGTTTGGTTATAAAGGAAGAGAAAGAGTTAACATTATTTACAATAAGTTCACATGTAGGAGGAAAGCAAAATGCACCTTCCCAAATGTACTGCAGCTTTATGGGATTCTTCTCTATCTATTTTTCTTGCAGAAGATGAGCTGCCAGGAAAAACAAATTAAACCAGCAAAGCACATACAAAGTATGAGAGACGGTTAAATTTAACCCCTTTGCCATGTGCTCCTTTGTTGTCAGAACAGCAAAGACATGAATATATGAATATCCAGTTTGTAAAGACAATTACAAAAAAATGATCATGTCTGAACTATAACCTAAGCATACTCATTTAGCATACGAATTCATACTAATTCATGAAATAGAACTGATTCTTAACCAAATAACAGACCCTATGACAGATATATCAAGTATTACAGCCAAGATACATCACTGAATACTAAAGTGAGTATCTATGCCACTGTATTTCCAATTTCTAAGTTTAGTTGTGAAAACTGGACAGTAAAAAAATGCTGACAGGAAGAGAATCAACTCATTTGGAATGTGTTGCTGGAGGAGAGTTCTGTGGATACCCTGGGCTTCCAAAGCAACAAATAAATGGTTCCTAGAGTATGTGGGCCCTGAACTATTCCTATAATCCTAAATGACTGAACTGAGACTGTTGTACTTTGGACATATCATGAGAAGACACAACTCACTAGAAAAGACAATAATGCTTGGTTAAGTGGAAGGTAGTAGGAAAAGAGGAAGACTGCATTCTAGGTGGACAGACTCAAGGAAGCCACAACCCTATGTTTGGAAGGCCTGAGTAGAGCTGTTGATAATAGGGGGACTCAGATGTCTTTCATTCACAGAGTCGTAATGAGTCAGACAACTTGATGGCAGTTGCCAACCACCACCACCGATAGCTATGGTCCAGATCAGGGGTAGGTAACCTAAGGCCCGGGGGCCGGATGCGGCCCAGTGAGGCCTTTGGACCGGCCCCAGGCCGGTCCTGCTGCTGCCGCCACCACCGCCCGCCATGATGATATTGATTATTGTTGTTATTACTTGTTCTTGGGGTTTTCTTGGCAAAATCTCCACAGGGTTTTTGCCATGGCTTTTCCGGGGCTTAGAGTGTGTGCATGCATATTTTTTAATTTTTTTTAAAAAAATTATTTATTTATTTATTTATTTATTTATTTATTTATGGTGCTTCGGCCCCCCAACTGTCTTGAGGGACAGCAACCCGGCCCACGGCTTAAAAAGGTTGCCTACCCCTGGTCCAGATCATGCACAAAAGGGACTGCTCTTTGTCTTCCATAAGAAAAGAAATGTCAACATGTTCAGTGGTGATTAAAGCGTGTTTTCAAAAATACTTTGAAATCTTACATTCTTCTCCATTGAGTGGTTCCTCCAACAGAAGACTATTCATACATTCCCAGTCCTTCAAGAGATCAGTTGCACAATCCCACATGCTGTCCACCAAGTAAGCAGCGTGCTCATGTAACTAAAAAAAGATTTAGCTATATTTTACATTTTATCAAGTGAGGGTTAATATGCACAACCCCTTAACCACCAAAAGGCCTTGGTGCTATTCAACCTGCGACAAAGGCAAACAGTCCTTGCTCCTAGTTTATAATTTTAAAGCAGAAAAAATGTATCCAACAAAATAATGGGCAACATCCTAGAAATTTTCATTTTTCTCACACTTATGACCAAGCTGCAAACCTTTAAAGTGAGTATTTAAGCACTCCAATTTGCTAATGTATACAGTATTTTAAGTGGTGCTGCATTCTTCACTTAAAAGTTCCTATAGTAGCAAATCTGTCAAAGAAGCCCAAGGCAGACAACCAATATCTTCTCTGCATGCTGCTAAGTATAAAAACTGTAAACAATGAACAGTGAAGACAATAATCACATACAGACAGATTTGGAGATGCCTGTAAACTTATGCACACAACAGTGAAGGAAATGTAGCCTGCAAGTTCAACATTCCTTGACATGCTGCTTGCTTATGGCAACAATATCATAATGGATAGAATACCATTCATTTTTTAAAAACTCAAACCTCTAGTAAGCTAGTTATTTAAAGACTTCACAACCCTTTTCAACTATCATCAAAACTGCTGTCTTCCAAAAAAGTAAATAGCCCCTTTAACAACAAAATTATAAAGTATAACTCAGTCAAAGAATGTATCACATAGATATATATGTAACTGCTTCTATCTGCTGTATAGCATTAGAATATTTTGAAGTCCTGGAAGTGATTCTTCCTAGGATGAAGTACATGTTAGAACAGAAAGAGCCATCAAAATGTTTCTCTTTACTAGATCTAGTAAATGAGTAATACACTCAAACTTACCTCACTTTCCAAAAAGAAAAAAACTAATGTCTTGACAAGGTTAGCATTTGGACTTTGCCTTCCTCTTCTTTTAAGAATTCCATCTTCTTCAGGTTCTCTCCGACTGAAAAGCCTTTCCAAACAAAGAAAAAAAAATGTGTGTACTTTGTACAGCTTTAGGTAAAATTTTCAAGAGCAAAAACCACATATTAAATGAGACGAATGCTGTTTTTCTGAATGAACATCGGCATATCAGAACATACATATTGACAGTATTTTAATATATTTATATTATCATTATATTACCATTAAGGTCAAAGAATAGAGTGAAAAGGCAGGCTTGCAGCTGAACACAAAGAAAACAAAAATAATGACTATGGAAGATCTACATAAATTTAACCTAGGCGATGATAAAACTGTAGACTCTAATATATAAAGCCCTATTCTGTTGAAAATGACACTCCCAAAGCCTATGATTTCTTGCTTAGGGAAAATAAAAAGGAAGAGGGATAGGAGGAACTTATACTGGATCAGAAATTTGTTGATTCCACTGTGTACACTAATAGAATATCAATAAGCTAAGTACACCAAAGATGGTGGCTTCCAAACATAGTACCTATTTAAATAGTTGTTTCCCCTTACTTTTTATAAAGAAATTCTCCTGCAGCTACTGCCACTGGTCGATGAGCTGAATACACTAGATGATACACATTTTCACAGTCTTCTGCAGTCAGTACTTCTTCACTACTCCTAGTAACGTAAACAAACAAAAATGCAACTAGAACACTAAGACAGGATAGTATACGACAAATGACAATAAAAAATGACAGCTGCATAGATAAACTGCAGACTTTAATGTAAATGTGTGTGTGTGTGTGTGTGTGTGTCACCTGTGGACTAATAGCAACCTCTTGGAATTTCATAGGATTTTCTTAGGCAAGGAATACTCAGAAGTCGTTTTGTTGGAAATGACACTTGCAAGGCCTTGAGATTTTCTAGGCATCTTTTTGACTAGATCATCACCTGAGCCTTTCTTGGGACAGAAAAATGTATCCACAGTTGTCCACACATTGATAAGTTCCAAAGCAGACTACTGCAATGTGTTTTACCAGAGTGTGTGTGTGTGTGTGTTACTCCTGAAGACAATTTGGAAGCTGTAAGTAATGCAAAACACACAGCTGCATTGTTAAGTGGAACATTTATGTAACACTGGTCTTAGAGGAAGTGTACTGAGAGTTAATATACTTTGGTCAGAATTCAAGGTGCTAATGATGATACTGAAAACACTCAACAGCTTGAAACTTGAAGTAGTGCCCCTTTTTTATATGTACCTGTCCGAGGTGATCTGAAGGACAGCCATCCTCTGTGTTCCCACCAATGAGGACAATACTATGCAGGAGGACATGGGATTGTGTGTTCTCTAATATGGCATCCCTGCTGTGGAACACCTTCCTTTGCCAGTCTGAATGGCACCAATGTCACTGGTGTCATTTCAGTGCCAAGTGAAAATGGCTTATTATTAATCTCTTTGAGTTTTAGATGATTTTATCCATATCTGCACGTGTTACAGTTTTAAACTGTCTTAACTTACTGTCCTTTTTAACTTGTCCAAATATTGAATATGTTTAGTCTGTTTTAAATTAATTTTTACTGCTTTATACTGTTTAAATTGATTAAACTGGTTTTATTGTAAGCTGCCCTTAGACTGTATGATACAGGGCAAGATATCAATATTTCAAAAACAACATAAATCAAAATAATTATATTATAATATTTTGTGTTATAACAATTTCTCTTCCCCTTGGACTTAAGTCCTGCTCATAGGCTAGATGGGCCTCCACTGCAAGCAGGGGTTTCATCCATACAACCTTGCCACTATTAAATACACAGAAAATCTTCAGAAATTGCTAATTAAGATTTTGACTAACTACTGTTATAAGCCACTAGACTCCTGCTATTTTTTAAAATTGGTGTGTGTGTGTGTGTGTGTGTTATCATGCAAGGTAGATCAGGTTGTTGCAAACTGACTCATAGCTGCAGCTACTCAAAATTTGGGAAATCACAGAAGTTGAAGTAATGCTTTCCACTTGGCTAGACAACACAGACAATTTTAAATTTAATGTTAATTTGACAAAAAAAAGTTAGAAGACTAGGTGACTACAATTCTGTCACAATATTTGGTATTCATTAAGCTCTGGACTTGAAAAGACTCCACAAAATCTTAGGCCACCAACAGAATACCAGGAATCTCAAAATTCATTTTGAAAAAGATTTTTGGAACTAATGGTAGGGACATGGGGGCACATTAAAATATCACACTAGAACCATACATTCATTGTCTTAAAATGAAATTAATTTTCAGAAGGGCATGCAGTACAAAATTCCAATGCAATGCACATTTTGGATCTACCGTATTTTCCGGCGTATTAGACGACTTTTCAACCCTGGAGGAGTG
>CM034705.1:26210341-26232592 GCA_020142125.1 Phrynosoma platyrhinos
AGTATGTATTCAACACAGGGCCAGTGGGCACACCAAGGGGCAAACAGAATCCAAACACACTTAAGACAGGCAGAAATGGCAGACACAAAACAAATGGGAGGGGGCAGATACACAGGTAGTGGATGGACAGGTCACAGAGAAGTCTAGCAAAAGACCTCTCACATGATATATGCCTCTACCATGACATCCTGAATTGCACTGGCCACAGGACTGGTGGTCCAACAGGCCCATAGCTGCCAGGTAGGGCACACAGACACTGACACATCAGGAGAAGGATCAACTCAGCAGATGTTTAGCAAACTCTTTTAAGTGTCATATGGTAATTTGAACCTGACATATTGGATACTATGCAATACAATGTTAGTATGTGATTGTAAAAGTATGGATTTGTAACAGGCAATGGCAGTTTGGGTTACAATGAAAAGACATTCTGTAATTACAGTAAATAAATAATGCAAGCAGAAGTTACTAAACATGTACATACTGGAGAAATATGATGTATTTAGACCATGATGGGCATTTGTGCCATTCTGTCTGTTTTGGCATACAGTTTCTAGTGGACACAGCCAATTATGAGGAAGTTAAATCAGCTGCAGTCAAAAACCATCTGAAGAACTACAGCTGTACACCAAATATAGACAATGCTAACTGTGCACATCAACAGAGTGCTTCCAAAATATTCCCTTTTTCTGACCAGGTTGCTTACATATACATGTGGTTCTTCAAGTGGTCATCTCCGACCTCACATGATGGGACTTCTACACCTGCACAGTGCAATTTTCAAAGCTTTCCAAACTGTAAAAGTGGTGTTTTGGCAGTAATATTGCCCCCTACCCCTGCTGTATAAAAGCTGCCCTGCTCCTCTGGCTCCAGTTCCTAGACTGCTAAAACAGCAGCAGAATGAGGGAAAAAGAAAATCAATAGGACACGGGGGAGGACAGGCGGTAGTATTTGAAGTCACAGATGACCACTCAAAGAACTACAGCTACAGTGAGCACCCTGATCTATTTCTTCTTCGTCTGTAACTCACACAAGATGGGAGATTACCGAGCTAGTTACCCCAGAGGAGGGAGTGTCACACAACTAATGAAAACAGTATTGACCTGTCAAGACCCATCTCTTGTTGAGAGTGATTGTTCATTTAATAATGTAAGATGAAGATGGTTGGATGTTCCCACATGGCAGCATGACAGAGGTCCTGAAGAGGGACTCCTGCAAGGAAGGCTGTGGAGGTCAATATCGCTCTAGTGGAGTGGCTTCATATTTGATGGGGTAGGCGCTTGCCCTCCATCTCATAGGCGAGGCTGATAGTAGCCACTACCCATGTGGAAAAACGGTGCAAGGACACAGCCAATGAGAGGAGTAACAAATGAAAAGATGCTGTGTCTTCCATAGTGTGGATGTTCTATCGATGTAAGAAGCCAGGGCTCGACAAACATACAGGTAATGCAGAGCATGTTCAAAGTCTGAGGACGGGGTTTGCATAAAAGCGGGTAGGATAATGTCCTGACTGATGTGGAAGTGGGAAATGAACTTTAGTAGGAAGGTAGTATCAGGCTTGAGAATCACCTTGTCCTTATGAAACTGTATGCAGGGAAATTACGAGCAGAGAGCACAAAACTCCCCTGCCCTGTGTGTGGAGATGATAGCTATCAGAAAGGTGGGCTTCCACGAGGGTAACCTGACATCACAGGTCACCACAAGCTATCAGAAAGGTGGGCTTCCATGAGGGTAACCTGACATCACAGGTCACCACAAGCTATCAGAAAGGTGGGCTTCCACAAAGGTAACCTGACATCACAGGTGACCAGTTTTGAAAAGGTGCCTTGAGAGTTGGGAAAGAACAAGTTGAAGATTCCACTGAGGTGGAGGGGGTTGAATCAGGGAGTGGAGGTTCTGGTATCCCTACTGTGTAAATGAGTGGTGGAAGCATGTTTTCTTGCCAGCCCATTGAAAATATGAGGAGATGGCCACGAGATAACATTTGATAGAGGAGAATGAGTCCTTTGTCTACAAGGGATACCAGGAAGTCAAGGACGTGAGTGATGTCTGCAGAAGTTGATGGAATGTCCTTAGAACCAAGGAGGGCAAGAATATTTCAACCTGTGTGGGGACCTGATGGAGAATCAAGCACCTCATACTCTGAGGTATGACCTGCATGAGTCAGATCAGGTGACAGGATGGGACAGAGGATTTGCAAGTCCTCTTGTCGAATTGGTTAATTTGACCTGTAGAGTTGGTGCTGAGCTGGTGGTATGCTTTGTTAAGAAGCATTTCACAGAGAAGTAGAGTTAGATGAGTTAGACTTTTTACACTTGTGTTTTTTGTCTGAGCAGCTGGGTGTGTTTCCAAAGTGAATGTGGAGGTAGTTTGCAATACCATCTTGATGTGGAGAAATGGTGTTGATGAAGGTGTCAATGTCATAGGTACCAAGGCTTCCATTGGTTGGAATGGTGCTGCACTTGAGGGACAGGCCCAGGTGCTTTTGGGCCATGTGGGTTTTAGAAAGTGAAATAGATGCTATATTCAAGCCCACATGTTCTGCAGCTGAGGTCAGGGTTTAGAAGGCCTATTCCCAGAGAAGTGCCTTAAGCTGACAGTGGGGAGGTTTGACAACGCGGGCAGGATGCCACACTGCGAGTCTCCCTGAGGCAAAGGAGGCACTTAGAGAGTTCATCCTTTTATGGGATTTTACCACGACAAGTGGAGCACAGTTTGAATGATGCTGAGAATGCAACAAACAATAGGTCCAAGTTAACGGGTGAAGAAAACCAGTCCAAAACACAGAAAAAACAGCCTGGGTCAAAAACCAAAAATGAAAGAGAAAACTCTGAAGGAGAGCTCTCTAGTTGATGCTACTGCTGTGGCAAACAAAAAGGAACTGGAGACATAGGAGCAGGGCAGCCTTTATATAGCAAGGTTAGGGGGCAGGATTACCGCCAAAACACCATTTCTATAGCTTGGAAAGGTCAGAAAATTGCACTGTACAGGCACAGAAGTCCCATCTTGTATGAGTCACAGAGACCATGAAAAAGAATCATCTGTGAAATGGCAGTGGTACACATGCCATCAGCTGCTAGGATGCAACAGGTTTCTAGAAAACTACACATATATAATGACATGGCACAAATATAGTACTGGCACCTGGCATACTGGAAAAACTAAGAAGCAATGACCCAAAGATAACCAAACTAGAAATGTAAAGGGTAGAAGTTTTCTACACTGGAATGGAGACAGCAAATAAAGAGGGACTGTATAGCCTTGGGCTCTTTGAAGAGCTTCTCTGAAGGCAAATGTCATACCAAGTCCATTTAGAGTGGAATGTTTTCCTGGCCTCCATTCATTTTTGGGTGTGACTATACAGGAAACAGACACTTTAAATTTATCCAAAGGCTCTTAGCCTAAGTGAAGTGATCCATAGAAAGACAGATAAGAGAAAAAGCTACAAAAGAAATCTCTTTCCACCCACCTAGGAAACATGCAGATTGGTAAAGTTACCAATTTACTTTGTTGATGCTCCAGGCACTTTTAAACCAGGGGTGGACCTATGTGGCCCCTAGCAACTCCAAAGTATTTTTATTTATTTATTTTGCTCCAAAATGCCCCCAAGGGCCCTCTAGAAGTGCAGAGGGCATTTCCAATATCTCTGGAATTTCCCTGGGCGCCATGGGAGTGAAACAATTGTTTTTGTTTGTTTTTTTGGTGGGGGGGTTGTATCACTTTTGTTTTAAAAAAAAATTTCCCCCCCAAAATGCCCTCTATCTGCCACATTTTGAGCTCCTCTTGGGCAAATTTATATCCAAGAGAGGCCCTTTTGAAACAGAAAGTGAACAGGAAGCAACTTCTCCTCGCTTCCTGTTGTTAGAAAAAGGCATTTTCTAGGTTGAAAACAGCACAGAGGCCCCCAAAAACATGGTAAAAATGCCTCTCTTGTCCTCTCCAAAGGGTATTTGGGGGCAAACAAAATATATACTTTGCAGGAGTGGGTGCAGCAGGTGAAGCCCTCCAAGGGGTTCTGGGAAGGACTAATGCAGCCGCCTACTCTACCAGAGTTGCCCACCCCTTTTTATAGTAATTCTGTTGTCCTCGGACAGTAATCATTGCTTAATAAATCACTGTTTCCCTTCTCTTTCCCAGATGTACAGACCTTCAGAGTGCAGCCACTTCAGTAAAAGATGACAGGGTAATTGAAAGTTCAATGGACAGCACACTCCTTTTTGCATCAAAATGTTTAATGTTCAGTTTAAAAACCACTCAGTAAAATGTTATGACTATTCTGCATTAACTGGAATTTAAATCTGGATAAAGTTCTTATTCAAAACTACTTTTCAACAAACAGGAGTCCCCCCCATTCATCCAGTATTAATTAAGTAACTAACAAAGATTCTAACCTCTTTTCGTTTCTGTAGCAAGAGCTCCAGTCTATCATTAGCTCGTTTTCCAATTATTTTATTTCGTTCTGCTTCATACTGTCTTTGTGTATTATCCATATTAATGCTTAGATTCAATGCCACATTCACTAATGCAGTCATCAGCTTCATTGCTATAAGTACAAGAAAGGAGAAAAAGATTCTGCCATATTAGGTAATTAAAAAAAATGACAAAATTGACAGGAAAGACATAAAGAAAACAACAACACCCTAATGCACTGAAATGGACCTGCTTTCAATAACGATTCCAAATACTTCATTTATAAAACAGAGTTTCTGTTTCCACTTAGACAATAATTGGCTTGACAGACTACTCTTTACACCTACCAACCTGTCAAAGGAATTCAGTATTCCACTCCTGGGACAGCAATCACATTACAGGTTGATTCTCCCTTATTTAAAATGCTTAGGACCAGAAATGCTTTGGATTTTTGTAATTTTATTTTTGGATTTTGGTATACTGGTATTTGCATACACATAAATAACGATATCTCATGGGAGACGAGACTCAAACCTAAACACAAAAATCATTTATGTTTCATATACACCATATATACATAATTTTATATAACTTATTAAATGATTTTGAGCATGAAAAAAAAAGTTTCGGTACACTGAACCCTAAATTTTGGGATATTGCAAGTTTCATAATCCTGGATAAGGAAGACTCAACCTGTACATCAAAAACTTAAAATAAACACATTTAAACAACAAATAACTATGTTAAGATGGATTCATATGAAAATGGTCTTAAGATGACTAAAATACTGTACAGTACAAGACATCCCGAACAAAGTGTTTAAAAGAGTTATCATGAAAGCACTGCTACCTGCCTCATTTCGAAAAGCAAGTACACACAGAAAAGGGCCTCTAAAATGGCACATGAAAGGTTCTCTAAATTGAATCCATTGGCAGTTTTACTTTATCAATAACTGGAATTGTTTAATGTAAGGAAAACATATTTATACCAGGAGTCAGCAACTTTCTATACTCATGGGAGCCAGTAATTTATGCCCAAGACCCACTGCAGACCCTGGTAGGGTAAAATATACCAAAATATTGATAGAGTTTTGCTTTCTGGTTTCTTTTCTTTCCTCTTTTGTGTGTGTGTGTGTGTGTGTGTGTGTGTAGTGGGATTGGGGCTAGGGAAGCATTAGCATCATTTTAAAATAAAACTATGATCTCCAGGAAAGAGTGGAAGAGTGAGGGGAGGTGACAGGACACAAAATGGTCCTAGGAAATAACAGGAAGTACCTATTTTGCCCACCCCAGTTTGGACACAGAAACATGTTCTCTGCCAACAACTACATTCCCAGTTTTCCTTATTTCAGTCTTTTAAACACAGCTGTACAAATTCAGAAACATTTGGAAACACAAATGTTAGGATTAATTAAACATAATGAACAGAAATTATAAAAATAACTAAGCCTTACCTGCCAGTGTGCTAGTATGTCGAAATGCCCTGACTTGAGAGTCTGATAATCCTGTAAGTAGTGAAATGACGGTGTCCATCATATATTCATCATATATGATACTGTACTGACACTGCCGGACCAATACCCCAATGAATTCACAAAAACTTGACTTAAATTTCTTCCACTGAGGACCAGCCATAGTAAGTGGATAATCGCCACTATCCTAGAAAACAGAACACGTACCATGTTAGTAACATTACAATTCTTCTATCTCACTTTAACACTGAGTGAGGTCATGTGAATCCCTTCCCCAAGATACTTTGACTACAAATCCTAGGAGTCTAAGCCAACACAATGATGCAGAAAGCTGGGTGTTGCAGTCCAATAACATCTGGAGTGCTACATATTATCATCATTGATTTAGCATATAGCATACTTAAATTCAGATGATGCTTCCTTCTCAAACAGGGGACATTCTGTAAATTTAACCATTTTTCAACATCCATAGGTGTACTGCTGTTGTTGTGTGCCTTCAAGTCATTCGTGATTTATGGCAACCTAAGGCAGATTTATCATGGGGTTTTCTGGGTCTGAGAGTGTGTGACTTGCCCTGGGTTACCCAGTATATTTTCATGGCTGAGCAGAGAATTGAACCCTGGTCTCCAGAGTCCTAATACAATACTCAAACCCCTACACCACACTGGTTCTCATGATGCTTCTTACAACATAAATACTACCCTTCTGTAAACAAGGCATTTCAAATTTTGTTTACCCTCCACAGTAAAGCTAAGAGCAAACACTCAAAAGACAGAAGGCACATGCACAATTAATTTAGAAAGCACACCCTCAAAAGCATCCCAATCACTGCATTTTCTGTTAGCTAAAGTTTTCAAATACATTTTAAGGACAGGTTATTATTTCTCAAATTAGACCTCAAATGCAATATTGAATCTAACAATCCCAATACGGAGAACTCTTTATAAAGCAATAGTTTTAAGATTTTTAATTTATCCAAATATAGTTGTCAGCTATTTCAGCCATTTTTATTTCATGGCTATTTAACATTTATTAGAAACATATATTCTGCATCTTAATAAACTCTTCATTACAGACTGGGGCCTGATTTCAAGCTCTCAAGACATTCTTCTGATTGCCCCATATTTATTGTTTCCATCAAAACATGACTATCTCTTCAAAGGGGAGATTCTTTCCATCTAATATCCACACTTCCCCAATTTAACACTCAATTACACAGCGTATGTTTATTAATTCCCTCTGTATCCTCTTTGCATTGCCATCCTCCATCAATAATTTCCAAATCTGAAACATGTTATCATGAACATATACACTTAAATAACAAATTCTGTTTTTAAAAGTATGCGAGCCTTTTACCTCATCAAATTCTTCAGTCATTTTTCGAATTATTTCAGAATTTTGCATATGTCGAAACATCTCTGCTGTTACAACCCCTACAAGTTACAGATATTAGACATTAATGATCTAAAATTCCTCAGACACATCATGTACAAAAAAAAAACTCCTTAGATGTGTAACTTTATGTTTGAAATATTTAAAATATACATAATTATATAAAGGAAGGTAAGATCTGTTTTACTGACTGTTTAAAGCACATATACCAAACGATCTTGTACTGAGCTGGACTACTATCATGATGACTACTGTTACATTCTGATTTAGAGGCATTCTATCGTAATCCTACAGATAATTGATCTGCCTCATTGGCTGCTCCAGTCAAGTACATACACCCAAAGTTTGAACCAGTGGTTCTTCCTTTACTGAGTAGGACTACTACACTAATAATGTTAATGATGATGATAATGAAGTTACATCAACGGCAAAAAGCAATTTTTAAAAAGATGCAGACAACATTTATTCTTTATTTTTACCATCTCACCCCATAGCATGTTATACACACACACACCAGCACAATCCTGAAACACTGTGGCATACATTTTCAAAAATAAAATATGTCAGAAACATGCATAAGAAACTGAGGGTGAGGGTGTAGGATACCAATTATTTCATCGTTTGACATTTTCCCCACCAAACTTTTCCAAACTAACAGCTCCACAATCCCAATTCTTTAAGATGTTCATGGATAGCAAGTCCCGATGTGATATTTATTTCTCCCTTGAATTTGCTGCTGGACCTTCTGGTTGGCAGGACAGGAGCAGCTCGTATTCAGCAGCTACTCATTTCTAATGCCAAACATGCACCATATGACAGAAATTATACTTAAAGAAAACTTGAGAAACCAAAAAGGAAAAGGTGAAGTGCAAAAGCAGAAGGAGAAGAGCCTCAGCTGAGTATGAACAGAGAAGCTATTTGTGAACAACAAGCTTTTTAAACAGTGCATCTAGAATAGAGGAGGAAAAAGCCAAGGCTTAGCAAAATGCTGATAAACTATTATTCTTATTCCCCCACTATACCGTCCAAGTTGCCCAGGTCTAACTGAAAACAGAAGGCATCATCACATGAAGGACAACAGGATTCACTCCCTGCAAAAAAAAAGAAGTTTCAAATGCACACCTTACCTTTGCAGCCTGAACACTGAATAAAAAAGTTGATAAGATCAAGAAGTGCTATATCCCTATCATGTTTGTAGGATTCTATCCAGTCATCCACCACAGACTAGGGAAAAAAATAAAAGCCACAATTAAAAACAAGAACAGCCCTTTCTCAAATTCCTACATACTTAAAAAGTTTCATAAACAATTTACTCTAAAATGCAAAAAGAGAGAAAGAAGTGAGGGAGTCACATGACATCTTTTAAGTTTTAAGACATAGTTCATGAAGCTGGCTTACTTTAAGAAACCAGTTGAGATTAATCACAGTTTGGGATTCAGAGATTCCAAAAAGAGTGCGAGCTTAGACGCACCACACACAATACTTAATGCAGATCATTCTTTTACTGTAACACAGTCCTTTATTTGAATTCAACTCTTGGAATTCCCCAGCCAGAATGACCATGATCGTAGTTGGAAAAGTAACTTTTCTAACTGATTAAACTAACGTTTGACATTCTGTCCAAATATAGCCAATATATAAATTTATTAATTTTTTGTAGCACCATATTCTGTGCACATAAAGCATACAGTGAACCCTGCTTATCAATAGGCTGGTGACCTGCACCTTTGACCACCCTGCAATTGCCATGTCCTATATTATCCATTTGTGGCACATACATGCACATGTATGCATGCGGCCACCACTGAATAACATGAGGAGTAACTGCACATTTTTTTCTATGTGTGTGTATGTTGGGGGGGGCACACCAAACCTCTGCAGATGGGAAGGGTCCACTTGATTTCTTTTATTTAGCATCAACAATACCTTTAAGCAGATAATTGGAATGCCTGGAAGAGTTGGGGATTGGAAGCACTGTTCTTCAGTGGTTCCATTCCGTTCTCTCAGGCAGATTCCAGAGGATGATGCTCGGGGACAGTTGCTCTTCAAACAGAGCTTAACTGTGGCGTCCCCCAGGGCGCCATCCTGTCCCCGATGCTCTTTAATATCTATATGAAGCCACTGGGGGAAATCATCCATAGACATGGGGCGGGGGTGTTATCAGTATGCTGATGACACCCAAATATATTTCTCCATGTCTTGGTCAGCAGCCATGATGACAGATGGCATTTCTTCCCTCAATCAATCCCTGGAAGCAGTAATGGACTGGATGAGAAAAACCAACTCAAACTGAATCCAGAGAAAACAGAGGTGCTTACAGTAGGGGCCCCTAAACCAGGTATTGGGATACAATCCCCAGCCCTAGATAGGGTCACGCTCTCCTTGAAGGACTGTGTTCGCAGTTTGGGGGTGCTTCTAGACCCGTTGCTTCACATGATTGATGTGAATGCGAGGGTAAGGAGCGCCTGTTATCAGCTTCGGCAGATACGCCAACTGCACCCTTACCTGGAAACAAGGGACCTAGAAACTGTAGTGCATGCACTGGTAACCTCACAACTCGATTTCTGTAATGCACTCTACATGGGGCTACCCTTATACCTAGTTCGGAAACTACAGCTGGTACAAAATATGGCAGCCAGGTTAATTACTGGGAGATCTAGAAGGGATCATATTACACCGATTCTGAAATCCCTTCACTGGCTGCCTATTGGTTTCCAAGCACAGTATAAGGTGTTAGTGCTGACCTTTAAAGCCCTACATGGCCTAGGTCCAACCTAGGCCATGGGATCACCTCCTTCCATATAATCCGCCCCGCACCCTCAGATCATCTGGGAGGAACCTACTGCAACTGAGAAAAACTAGACTAGTGAGAACCTCTAAGAGGTCTTTCTCTATCGTGGCTCCCAGACTTTGGAATGCCTTGCCAGAAGAGATCCATCAAATTACCAGCTTGGACAATTTTTAAAAAGCCATCAAGACGGATCTCTTCCGGCAGGCCTTCCCTGAATAGAATAGACTCTACCTAATCTGTGTCTCTCCCTCTTTTATATTTTTTACATCTTTACTGGTGCTAGTACACCAGTTCTTTTTAACTATTTTAGTAGTGCATTTAATTTAATTATTTTTTAAACGGGGGGTAACTTGTTCTTATCATGTTTTATTGTTTAATATGTGGTTGATTTACCCATGCTAAAGATGTAAGCCACCTTGATTGCCGTGGCAAAAGGCGGGGTACAAAAATAAAGTTTATTTATAATTTTATAACTTATGTGGGCAACCATTTGTTTTATAGATGTATTTATACATAACTCATTTAATATCTTTCAACATTCATTTTAAGACCTCTAAAAACAGACTTACCTGCATAGCACTCTTGCCCATTTTAACAACTTCAAAGAGCATCATGTTTTCCACACCATTCTGCTGATGATGCCCATTCATTCGATTTGGACCACTAGGCTTCCCTCCTCCGTTTCCAACTTTGCCCTTCTCGCCTATACCCTTTTTCCCCTTCTTACAAGTCTATATAAGAACCAAGATCAAATATATGTGTTAGGATTAGACATTAAGTTGTATTGAAGTATTTTGATTAACTTTTATACATTGGAAATGCCCAACAGATTTTGGCAACATATTTTCACTAGCATTCACTGGATTTTTTTCAGTTCTTTTTAATGCCCTTTCATACTACACAATTACAGCACTTTGACTCCATTTTAACTGCCATGGTTTCACACAATGGAATCTTGGAATTTTTAGTTTCATGGTTTTTTTAGATGTCTCTGCTTCTCCAAATTGCAAATCCCAAAGATGCAGCCATGCCAATTAAACTGAAAACAAAGTGCTGTAATTGTATAGCCAGAAAGAAACTGTCATACATCAAAGCTTTATGAGCACATGTATAGTTTATTAGCACATGTGTTAGTTCATGTTCACTGAAACAAAATTTAACTACAAAAGTCAAGACAGAAACAATTGTTCATGTATGACTTTTTGACTCTCTATTTCATGGGTTCCTTCGCAAGAAAGTTGCCTCCAAGGGTCTGGGGATCCTCTGGAACACAGTCTTTTAGAAGCAAAGAGCTTCAGTCTGAGAAGAATCATCAATCCCACACAACTACCATTACACCACACAAATTTCTTCAAAACCCAGGTACTTACACAGGAGTATTGTAAACAACAGATAATAACATAGATTATTATTTTTATTCAATAATATATAAAATACTTCACTGCCACAAACTGTTATTCTATGAAGCTATCAGAATAAGAGAAACACGTACCTTTCCTTTTCCTGGTTTCTGGTTTTTTGTTTCAATATCTTCGAAGTCAGTATCTGAAGAAAAATGTGTTTCAGACTCCCTGAAAGCATATAAATTCAGATTTTTGGTCAGAATTTCCTAATTTCAAAACTGTTTTATTAAAAATATCTACATACGTGCTTTGATGAATAATGGTGCCCTCTGAAGCAAAGTCCCTGAAATGTTTTTTCAAATATGAAAATGGAAGTAGAAGACTAGCATCAGGATATTATGGCACATCCCAAGTGAATGAATCAGAAGGATAAGCAAAGAAACCAGAAAACTAAAAGCTAGTTTCCTATTCCACTTCCCAAACAACCAAATTTTAATATATCACAAGGACATGAAGAGGAATGTCTAAATGAAAATGTTCTCATGCACACAATTTAATTCAGAACTTAATACTACTAATTCCCATTTTGAGAGGCAGCAATAACAAACAAATATACAGTGGGAAAGTTTTTTTAAAAAAAAATGTGCATTTAGCTCATTGATATATACAGTGCAGAACATATACACCAAAGCATACTGCCTAGCAAATTCTGAAGTAACTTTTTATTTGAGGAGAATATGCAGGTTTCTCAATGTTCAAAATTATGTAACAGTAAAACAAAATCCTTCAGTCCAAGAACATCAGAGCTGCATGACTATCCTTCCAAAATATAGAAGATTAAACCGCTTCAGTTTTTTGCAAGTGCAACCCCCCCACCACCACCTGCATCATTTACAGGAACTGGAAACCAAATACCATAAATTATTTGAATAAACTATGCCTTGTTTTCTGAATTACTGTATATATCTGATTATAAGTCAACCTAATGTATAAATTGAGGGCAGGTTTTGGGGCCAAAATTATGGATTTTAATATGACTCGTGGATAAGTCGAGAATAAGACTTAGGAGTATGTAGCAAAGGATGAAGCAAAGGAAAACAATGCCAAAAAAACTTACAAAATTCCAACAGGCATAACTATTTGTGCTCATACTAAAACTTTCTAGATGATAGAATATAAAGGGGGGTGTGAGAGCTTCCAGAACAGATGGCACTCTTGCCTATCACCAGGGGATGGTTCCTTTTTAAATAAGAATTAAAGTACAGTGCAGTACTTACAATGACCCATGGTTGAGTCGACTCAAGTCTTTGGAGTCAATTTTTGACTAAAATTTCTAGATTTATACATGAGCATATTCAGTAATTTAAACTACAAACTAAAGTGGTTGTGTATAATTTTGTGTTTATTACTTACTGAAGCAGAGCAAAATTGGTTGTTGCTTCTTGAGCTGCTATCATTTCTTTATCATCTTCTGGAGCGCGGATTAGAAATACATTCAAAAAGTAGATGTAGATGGTAAGTGTGCTTACTTTTCACTTTTTTCTCTTTATGTAGTAGACTATACCTGTTGAAACAAACCAATGGTGAATTCTAGTTACACAGTATACCTATTTCTTAATAAATTTCTTTTAAGGATTTTGTGTAGAGACTGTGTAGACATTAAGCAGTAGTAGGGAAAAGATAGTATTTTCTTAGGCAAGAAAAACTGAGAGGTGGCTTTGCCAGTTCTTTCCTCTGAAATATAGCCTATAGTACCTATTTGTTGGTGGGCTACTACCCAATTACTAACTAGGACTGACCCTGCTTAGCTTCCAAAATCAAGTGGGATCTAGTGCCTTTATGGCATTTAGACACAGGTACTCATCCAGTATTTGTTTAATTTTTTTATCAATTTCCTACCCTCCTCCATTGATTGCTTTGCATATTTGTCATCTAACACTTCCATTTTGTTTTAAAGTTTTTAGCAGCATGCTAATCTTGTTAATCCCTTCTCTTTTCTTTATTGACAAATCATGTTTGTTTTGCTAAGTTTGTGCCCTTTTTTTTTTTCATTTTGAATTTTTAGTCCTCTCTCTGCATGTTCACGATACTGGCATCCTTTAAATCTCATACCTACGGATCAAACTTTATACTTTTATGCCACAGCAAGTTATACATAATGTACTTTATCTTCCTGTAGTGACTGTCAATCTGTAAAGGACACTAATATTGCATTTTTCCCATTTTTCAAATATTTTGAAAATACTATATAAAAGGATAGGAAAAATAATGCAATTTTCTGTATGTAATAAGGGAATTGCTTTCTATAGTACAGAAAAGAAACCTAAGGGATGAAAAATACATCAGCTGATACCCAAATACTTTAGACATTTAACCAATTACATAAAAAGGATCCCTAGTAGCCAGTCCTGCAGCCACCACATTGAAAGTTCAATCCTGGAAGGCTCCAAGGGTTGACTCAGCCTTCCATCTTTTCGTGGGTCAATAAAATGAGTATCCAGCTTGTTGGAGGCAATTGGCTTACACACTGTAAACCACTTAGGGAGTGCTATTTCACTGATAAGCATTATAGCAATGTACTTGCTATTGCTATATCAAATAAACGTGTATGAATCTGTTATCTTGTTATGCTACCAGGAAAATAGTTTTTATGTTGTTTTTTAACAAGGACTGCAACTTCTATCAGAAAGAAAAAGCAGATATTTTACACACGGAAGAATGAGGTTTAAGCTAACCCCTGCCACAATCAAATTGGGAATTACTATGCTACTGCACTGTATGTCCACCACAGTACAAAAATAAGGGCTAAATCCAATTGCTAGTCCCAACTATATAAGGCCTATGGATGCAAATGAACTTACATTAAGAAATGGTTTACTAAGTTCCCTCTAACTCAATAGTTAACCTCTAGGGATGAGCTATTCAGTTTAGAACAAAAGGTTACTTCTCTAATGAGTGAACACATAAAGCAAATTGAAAAAGATAAATTAACAGTGCTGACAAGGCTATGATTTTAATCTCTAACATCTGTGTTAAATAATACCATGATGGTTATTGGTTAATCACTATATGGTCTTTAAAACTGAATAAGACCTCAAGCACTTATACATGAGGCTGCAAGTCCTAAATAAATTCACAAACTAAAGATCACATACAAATGTTTGAAGGTTGTCTATAAAATTTCAATCAAAATTATGAAACCATGCAGTGCTGAAAGGCACTGTAAACAAAAAAGGGGGGGTTGGGGGGGAGGGATCCTTGCAGGGAGAAGCAGCTAAAATTCCGATTGCCACTAAGTGATGCTAAAACATAATCAGCTTAGTTTTTTTTTAAAAGAAAATGTATCATGCTGAAAGATCACTTGGTGGAGCTCTAGCCCAAAGCTAAAGACGACAAGTCACTAAGACATAGCTATTTCTTGACAGGAAGTTTAAATATAATTGCAAACACAGAAAAGTATTGGAATTCTGAAATCCTGCAGACAAATTACTGAAAAGAAATGTCTCATTTTAATTAGGCTGAGCTTATCACACCCACGCCCACTACAACAAATGAATGTTAGAGAACAGGGGAGGGAAATTATTAGTGCTTTCACAAAATGAGGTAACTGGAATTTGTTTAGTAATGAAACTCAGCTGTTAGTATTGTTGTTAACTGCTATCAAGTCCACTCCTTCCATTTACGGCAACCCCATGAATTGGAGACCTCCAAGTCACCCTATCCTCAACAGCCCCACTCAGATCTTAAACTCGGCCCCCTGGCTTCCGTGATTGTGATCTTCCTCTTTTCCTACTGCCTTCTATCTTACCAAGTATTATCATTTTTTTTTTCTAGTTAGTCATGTCTTTTCATGATATGTCCCAAATACGACAGTCTCAGTTTAGTCAATGTGGATTCTAGGAAGAGTTCAGGCTTGATTTACTTTAGGGCCTATTTATCTGTCTTTTTAGCAGCCCACTGTATCTGTACAAGTCTTTCCCAGCACCACATTTCAAATGAGTTTATTCTCTTCCTATGGGCTTTCTTCATTGTCCAACTTTCACAACCATACATAGAAATTGGAAATACGATAACATGGAAAATCCTAATTTCAGTATTCAATGAAACATATTTCTACTTCAGGATCTTGTCTAAGCTTTCACAGTTGCCCTTCCAAGTCCTCATCTTCCTCTGATTTCTTGACTGAAATCTCCTTTCTGATTAGTGACTGAACCAAGGCATGGAAAATCTTGAACTATTCCAATGTCTCCATCATCTACTTAAAGTTATGTAAATCATCTGTGGTCATTGTTATTGTTTTCTTAGTGTTCAACTGTAAACCTGTCTTCGCACTTTCTTGACTTTTTTCAGTGAATGTTCTTAGTCTTTGCTATTTTCTGCTAGTAGTATGGTGTCATCTGCTTATCTTAAAAATTGCTGACATTTGTCCCTTCAATTTTCACACCTCCTTCCTCTCTTAATCTAATCCCTCCGGATTCCCTTGTGAAGCCAAAGCACTTTATAGCCACAAAGACATTGCTGTAATCTATAAAGCACCAACTGATTTTCCTCTGAAATTCTTTGGTGCATTCTATTACTGTATATACTTGTGTACAAGTCGAGAAATTTAGGTCCAAAAATTGACCCCAAAAAACCTGGGTCGGCTTATACATACATACAATATGGCATAGACCCGAGCCTCTCCCCAGTTGGGCTGCCTCTGCAAGGGACAGCCCAGCTGGGGAGAGGCTAGGAAGTGTCCTGCAGCCTCTCCCCAGCCAAGCTCCTTCCCAAGAGAAAGCCCTACTGCGGAGAGGTTGCAAAGGGCAGTGGATCGCCCTGCAGCCTCTCCGTAGCCAGGGTGCCTCCTGAAGTCTGACCCTCGACTTATCCACAAGTCATACCAAAAGGCATCATTTTGGCTCCAAAAGTTGACTTCAACTTATAGACAAAGCTGACATATAGTCGAATATATACAGTAGTTAACTCTGGGGGCAAGCAAACTGGAGAAGTAGAGCCAGTACAGTGGTATGAAAGCTGGATTAAGATTCTGGGATACCAGGTTTCAAAATCCTCACTCAGCCACAGATGACTAGGTGACCTTTGGAGGTTCACTCTCTCAGCCTTAGAGGAAGACAATGGAAAACTTCCTTTCACTAACTCTTGCCAAGAAAACCCTAAGACAGGGTTTCTATAGATCAGAGTCGATTTGAAGGCACATCAGACAAGATTAGATTGTTACAGATTGTAGTATATTGTTACATTTCTGAAACAAACTTACTTACCCATCTTAAGAGAGAATGCTCAGAGTTAAATATACAGACATCCACCAAAATGTAACATCTACTGAATGCTACAAAATCATTACTATTGAGAGAAGCAAGGTAACAGAAAAGGGCCACTAAGGGCCAAAACAGACTGTAGAAATATTCCAGTTTAAGATCACTTTAACTGCCCTGGCTCAGTGCTAGGAAAATTCTGGGAACTGTAGTTTTGAGAGACATTTAGCACTCTCTGTCAGAGAGCTCTGGTCCCATAATAAATTACAGTTCCCAAAATTCCCTAGCACTGAGCCAGGGCAGTTAAAGTGGTCTCAAACTAGATTATTTCTGCAGTCTGTGCTGGCCCTAAATTAGTAATTCCCCCAAATACTTATTTATCAACAAAGACGATAAAATGTTTTAAAGAAGTATTGCACAGCAGTCTCTCTCCAGAACTGTGTGCTTTGATAGCACATAATTGGTCTCCCTCTCACACATACATTCGGACTGGTACTTTTTAAAGGCAATTGTTAATTTTTTCATAACTCTGATCACCCAATCTATTATTTTTTACTGCTACTGCAGTCCAGAAAGAAATTAGTTATTGATTAGTGTTAGTTACTGGATGGTAATAAGTTGCCTTTATTGTTAATATTGTGTTGTTGGACGATGCAGAGAAATGTTCTCTGATTTCCTACAAGTGGTCATTTCAGATATTACACTTTTGGAAATTATGAGGAAAAATGCATAAGACGTTTCAAAGCCATCTCTCTGGTTGTAGCACAAGACAACTACCCATATGACCCTGGTGTTGTCTCCTGCTCCAGACTTGGACATAAACTAATGGATTCAAATTGGAAATTCCACCTAAACACTGAAAAGAATGTCCTGGAAGTAAGAGCTGTTCAGGCGTGGAATGGACTGCCTCAGAGAGTGACACATTGTCCTTCATCTGAGGTCATTAAACAGAAGTTTGATGACCATCTCTCAGGGATACTTTAGCTGCGTATTTCTGCATGGCCGAGGACTAGTCTAGATGGCCCTCACAACACTTTTAAAAGCTATGATTCTCCTCCCACAATTATTCAGACTGTCAGCACACACATCCAGTAGTGAGTGAAACGCGGAAAGCCCATTCTTGTTCCACTGAAAAGTAGCGAAGCATAGTGATGATTGTTACTGGTAAATCATTACTGTGAAAAGTAATCAGCTGCAAAGGTCAGTCATTATAGTGAGTTACTCCTCATATCATATTATCAAGGAGCAATGTGGACTGGTGATCTAGAACAAATGACAACCTTTATATCACATAGTGAGCCAATGTGTGAAGTGGTCTAAGTGTTGGACTAGAACACTGGGAGACCAGAGTTTGAGTCCTCACTCGGCCATGGAAACCCACTGGGTGATCTTAGGCAAGTCACACTCTCTCAGCCTCAGATGAAGGCACAAACATCCTCTGAACAAATTCTGCCAAGAAGACCCCGCGATAGGTTTAACGTAGAGTTGTGATAAGTCATAAATGACTTGAAGGGACACAACATCATGATAGATCATACTGTTTGCAACTGCCATCCTCTGAGATTTGAGAGACTGAGACTTGCCTAAGGTCATCCAGTGGGTTTACAAAGCCAAGGCGAGATTCAAACTCTAGTTTCCAGAGTCATAGTCCAATGCACCACACGGACTCTGTGGGACTACCATTGTTACCCACCTACCAAACTAGTGTCTGAAGTTAGTGTTTGATGCTGATTTTGAACTCTTAGGTTGTATGGGAGTGACAACCAGGGTCTGGATATACCAGGAAGCTTTTACTTCTTCATACATGTCTCATTAGCTTGGCAAGAAGAGTAAAGTGGAAGCAACTGTGAAGTATTCACAATGCTTGTGAACAGCATGCCAAACTTCCAGCAGCACATGTTTATCAAAAGCTTTGTACTATATAGTGGAAATTCCCAATTTTCCTACTTTCTGACAGATGTTGAGGAAAAGGCGTTGGTATTTCTTTCTGTTGAACCAAAACATTTGGGTTTGGGGTTTTTTCTTGCAAAGGATGGAAAACTCACCTCAGAGTTTAAAAACTGGGCATTCTCGAGAAACTTGCATAGTTTTAGGTGGACTGCGCAACTTTCTGAAGAATAACTGTGCAGTTTTAAGTCTGTCTCCGGCCATGACTGTTTCATTTTCCACAGCTTTTTGAGAAAGAGGGACAAGACTGCACAGGAAATGGATGGATTAGGTAACAGGAATGAATAAATAAAGGTGCACTGAATACTGGAGTTTTGAGGATAGTTTTTTGGTCTTACTGAGAACCAGTGTGGTGGTTTGTGCGTTGGTTTAGGACTCTGGAGAATCAGGATTTGAATCCCAGCTTGACCATGGAAATCCATTGGATGACCTTTGGCAACTGACATTCTCTCAGCCTCAGAGGATGGCAATGGCAAACCCACTCTGAAGAAACCTGCCAAGAAAACCCCATGATAGGTTTCCTTTAGGGTTACCCAAAGTCAGAAATGATTTAAAGACACACAACAACAATTTCTAGTCTTGCTTGATGGTAGTGCAGCAAAAATCACCATTGATCTCCTTTCATGCTCTAGTAGTCTAAAGAATCCCCAACAGTGCGCTTTGGGATACTCACAGTTAAGTTTATGCTCAGAACTGCACACTTAATCACTATCAATTTTGGTTAGATTAGGGCAATTACTTCTGTAAAGTAATTTACAACCAGACATATTGTTACTCCAATCACAACACTAGGACTGCACAAGCATAGCTTAGTTAACAAACTGATGAAAATTACAAATACTTTTTACGTCCATCTAGCCACCTTTTTTCTCCTTGTCTTCTGACTAACTGGAAGGATTTTTTTTTTAGCAGTATCAGCATTAGGTGGGTGGTGAAGGAGAACTGGAGAAACTTTCAGTATTGGGTTGCAGCAGTATATTTTCAGTAAACAAAGAAATAAATGTGAAAGAATGAGACACTACCTTGCTGAGCCTACTATAGCTGTGTGCCTGCCTACAACAGGCATAATAAACAGCAGCAGCCCCCAAAATCTATGGTTGAGCATGTGCAAACAGTAAAACACAGAGAAAGAGGGAGAATGGATAAGCCTGCCCCTTCAGCTCCCCACAACATGTTACAAAGCATGTATCTGTCACCAAAATGGAAATCATAATTAAGTGGAGGCTCGTGAATGGAGCTGGGGGGCAGCGTGGTGGTATTCCTGGATGAATTTTGAAAGAAATTTTCAAATGTTTGTTTACTCATGTAAGACTTACCTGCGCTGGTTGTTGCATGTCACATGTGCATGCTGATAGTTTTCAAGATAATAGTTTATTTAAATGTGTTCAGCTCCTCTTTTTTATGTGGTGTAGGAATCTATAACTATTCTTTACATGTTATTTCTTCCTCTGTCACCAAAATTTCTGTTAAAGAAATAATGCCATGGAACATATCAAAGCAGCTTCAAAGCAGCTTCATTTATATACCGCTTCATATCGTGCATGGGATGTCTAAGCGGTTTACAACTGTGAGCTGATTGCCCCCCAACAAGCTGGGTACTCATTTTAGCGACCTCGGAAGGATGCAGGCCTGAGTCGAGCCTTAGCCCTGGCTGGTATTGAACTCGCAACCTTGTGGTCTATGAGTGAGTGGCTGCAGTACAGGCATTTAACCACTGCGCCACCAGGGCTGTATTTCAAGTTCATGTATGGAACATCTGGACAGACTGTATACATATTACCTGGATGCATACACATTTTCTTCACTGAGGTTTGTGTGTATACAAGTGCTTTCAAATCGCCTATCAACTTATGTCGTCTCCATGAATTTCATAGGGTTTTCTTAGGCAAGGAATACTCAGATATGATGAATAAAAATCTAAAGTAGAACCATACAAGTTGCATAGAAATGTTTCTGTGCAGGGCAGTGGTACTGGAATTAGTAGGAGGGTCATAGAAAAAAGTAACAGTACAATTTTGCCAATTCTTTCCTCTGAAATATAGCCCACAGCACCTGGTATACCTGTACTCAAAATATAGCTAAATATGAGCTATATTCTGAGAGATAAAGCAAGCAAATCTAAGATTTATGATTCAAATCTCTTTGGTCTCAATTAGAGTAGAACATTAAATCAACTGCTGAATGGCCAGTAAACACATGGGTAAATCCAATTAATTTTTTAGGTCTACTCTATTCAAAATTAACAATATGATTTAGTCCACTGCATGTTTTCCATACATAAATGCATGCCTTTGTATACTTTTATATAATATAAATATAAATAATGGACAACAGCTTTAAGTTTGTGATGGAAGAAACCTGGTTTACACAGCAAATATACCAAAGATCACAATAATATACACATTTTTTTCTTATTGCTTACAATCCTAACCAATCTACTTTGGGACACAATTAAAATGAACACAATGGATGAATCCAGACTTCAACACGTGTCGTCAGCAAGGTTATTTACTCAGGCAAATGTGTATGCATCCAGGTAATATGTATACAGTCTGTCCAGATGTTCCATACATGAACTTGAAATCGTACACTATATTAATTACACTGTCACTTCTTTCTACGACCCTCCTACTAATTCCGATACCACTGCCTTGCACACAAACATTTCTATGCAACTTGTATGGTTCTACTTTAGATTTTTATTCATTATCACTGAAGATTACACTTCCCCTCCAACCTCATAACCAAAGCCGCTTCCTTTCTTTGCTAAAGGGCAGGGATGGGAAATCTTCAACTTAAAAGATGCACTGGCTCTTTTAGGGCAAACACAATGGCTGTTGCAAGCCAGCAGGGGACACATGCCAAAGTGAGTATGTTCACATTCCCCATTTATTTTTAAGAGAAACCAGCACTCTATTTAGACTTTTTAAAAGCCTATTAGTAGCAAGAGAGAGCCAAATACCTGAACAATCACCAACAGTGGGGAGGTAGATTAGCTCTTCCATCTCCCAATACTGCAACAATGAATGGAGGCTCTTTTAAAAGTCAAACTGGACCGTGTGAGGAGGGAAAGAGGATAGAACATCTATTATCTGGGAGTTAGGGAGAGGGCTTTGTGAGAGGGGCCAGTTTGGATGAAGACCATCTATAGGCCAGTGCTTTCCCATAGGTGCTATAGGACAGCACTGTAACCTGGGAAGTGTAATTTTTTTTTTTTTGGATTAAAAAGCAAACACTTTAAACAAAGTTTATTAGAAAATTTAAAAACAAAGAACAAAATACAAACAACTAAGACAATCACTAAAGTGCATACATACATACATACATACCTAACACTAAAGTACATACATACCTAACAAAAATCAAATCAAATCGGTTACTAAAACAAAAACACAAACCTTAACACACAAAAACACACAAAAACCTTCCATGATCAAAGCAAGGGATTAACTTGTCTTGCCATATCCCTAGACCTCTATTTGAAATTTAATCATACATCACGGAGAAAAGCCATCTTTTTCGATGTAAAATTAACACTTCAGTTCAAAACATAAACAATTTAAATATTCTAGAGATTTATAACCTTCATAGCAATAATTCATCATATAGCTTCCCTTGTCAATACTTCTGAATCCTAAA
>CM034705.1:26232692-26254606 GCA_020142125.1 Phrynosoma platyrhinos
AACCTCCAAAACAATTTAATAAATGTTCTCAAATGTTCTCAAATGTTCTCAAAGGTCCATATTAATTAATTAATTAATTAAATGTTCTCAAAGGTCCATATTAATTAACGATTAGCGATGAGTTAGAAACAGCAGTGCTAAATCAGTCTCAATCTCAATGACTCGTCTTCTACTTTCACTCTTCCACTTTCGTCTCAGCTGCTATTTTTAGACTCTCTTTTCTCCTATCGCACTTTCTCTCTGTTCTTTCTTTCCTTCTGTTCTGTTTATGTTTAAGCTTATTAATCCTCCGCAAAGACACCTATTCAGTTTCTTTCTTTTCTGTTCCCGGATGTTATTACCTTTAGGGTCAGCTTCTAAATCCCCGCTTAGATCATCGTCATGTAGACACAAACTTTAAAAGAAATTTAGTTAAAATTGGCGGCTCCTCTGAGGCAGTAAGCCGATCAGCTGCAGGTCCGTGGATTGCTCTCGCGTCCACAAAGGCTCCAGCCAGGCAAACACGGCAAGAAATCTTGCCAATATGCCGGCACACGAACCAAAAAGGACCTTCTTCGAGCCCCCTCCGTACTCCCCACTCCGGGGTCGCAAATTCGGTCCCCAAAAACCGCTCCGGCAGGGACCGAGAACACTGCAGCAAAGGACGAGTATGGGAGACAACCCGACACACGTCCTAACGAGGAGCCATTACCAACCGGAAGTCGGAAGTGTAATTTTTGAAAGATGTTCCCATTACTTGAAAGGAAAGGGTCAAGGGCAGCAGACAGGTTGCAGAAAATGAAATTCTTTGACCAGAGTACCTTCAAATTAGTCAGAATGCCTACTCGCTCAAAGTGTAATAAAAAAGAAAGACATTATTACAGATCAGGAGAAAGAAATATGAAGCTCAACACAAGATTAGCAAATGTAAAGTGGTCTTACAGTAAGCTAATTGCAACCAGTTCTGCTAAATGTTTATAAAGGAACTATTTAGAAGTGAAGTGCTCTAAAGTGAAATAAAGGTCCCAAATATTCACTTTGGGAAAATAGTAACTAAACTGAACAGGATGCATTTTACTGCCACACAGAAAAATCTCAGATGAGTTAAAAAGGAATACGAATCACTATCACCATCGATAGTAGGCACTATACATGAAAACCACAGAAAAACCTAGAAAATTTGCAAGTAGGTACCTAGGCCAAGTTTTTTTTGCAAGACAGCTAATGTTATTTCAAGCTAAAACACCATACACCAAAAAATTTCAAAGTTATTTCAAAGTAAGTATATGGAACAGCTTATAATACTTGGTCCATCCCCACTCCCCCCCAATCGAACAGTATCACTGACTGTATACATTTCAAATTTGTCTAAGAATTCTAAGTAGTTCATTGTTTCTGGCACATGATGGTTGGTAATATAGTTTATTTGCCTCAACTGGATGAGATATAGATCTAGGTTTATTCCAGTACCCTAGATGCTTAATCTACTTAACCTGCTTTGTTCCCCTAACTTACTCTGTAAACATCAGGTTCTATAATTAAATGTAGTATTTTCATTCTGACAGGAATAGTTATGTTCAAACACCCAGCAATTCTGCCAGGACCTTCTTTAAAATACCACAGACCTGAAACCAGCTCAAACTAGGAAGCTACTAGAGCTACAGTAAATTTAGGAATATTTCTTCTTCCAACAGGGGCACAAATTGGTGCGCTTCACAGATGTTAGGCTGTAACATCCATTAGATAGCCAGCACAGTATGGCGGTCTGAGCATTTGGTTTGAGCTACGATGCTGGAGACCAAAGACTAGACTAGGTGACCTTGATCAACTCATATTGTTTCAGCCTCAGAGGAAAGCAATGGCAAACCACTCTGAACTAATCTTGCCAAGAAAACCTTTGAGTCACTATAAGTCAGAAACTACTTGAAGCCATACAGCAGGGCCAATGGCCAGGAATGATTATTGTACAGTTGGCCCTCAGTTTTTGCAGGGGATCCGTTCCGGACCCCCCAGCAAAAAATGGAGACTCCCCAATATTCAAGCCCCATAGGCTTGAATGGAGTGTGCTCCCGCGGGTGTGCACCCCAATGATTTCAACAGAGGTTGCCCCTCCATGAATATGCAAAACCATGGGTTTCAAGTCCGCAAGAACGGAGGGGCAGCTGTAGTTCAAAATATCTGCTGGGCATCAGGTTTGTAGCCCCTCCCGTACAGCCAGGATTCAACAACTGAGTTTTTGTTTATGAATATTTATAAATTAAATGTAGAGATCAAAAAGTTTTTCATTGTTCAGTTACAGATGCTTTTCATTTTGTTTTGAAGATTCATCAGCTTGTGGCCAACAAATGTTCACTCAAGTTTAATAAAGCAAACAGATTGCAGTCTTTCACAAATGGTTTTCTTACATGCAAGAAAGAATGCTTTAAAGGAATTTGAAATTTATCCAATTGGCAAATGCAATTCTTAGGAAAATTAAGTTTCAAGAGCTCTTAACAGACTATTCTGATCCTTAAGAACAACACTGCTATAAACATTATGTGATCCATTAATCCACCATTCTGCTTCCAGCAATGGTCAATCAAATGTTTCCAAAAAAAACCCCTGAAAACTACAAAGTACAATGGTTCTAGACATCCTGTGTTCCTGGCACCTTACAGTTAGAAACATACCAATTGTGAAGGAGACTCCATTTAGCCACTGAAGGCTGAAAATTCACACACTGAGTGTCTTCCACAGTGAACCTTCATTTTTCTGAGCTCTCAAAGAAAATATTAAAAGGCTGGTAAGACAAGTTTCCCTCTTCTAAAGCCACACTGAATCTTCTGCAGCAGCATTTGTTCTTCTCTCTACTACCACTACTATAATTGCCTACAGCAGAATTTAGGATGATTTGCCTGTTAATTTCCTGACTACTCAGTGCTGATCTTTTTTAAATCAATGTTATGCTGACCACTTTCTGATAATGTAACTAAGGGCCTGAACAGACTGCCAGAAATAATCCATCTTGAGACCACTTTAACTGTTCTGGCTCAATGCTAGGGAATCATAGGAATTGTATTTTTTTCTGAGACACTGAGCCTTCTCTGGCAAAAAGCTTTGGTGCCACAATAAATTACAATTCCCATGATTCCCTAGCACTGAGCCGGGTCAGTTAAAGTGATCTCAAGTTGGATTATTTCTGGCAGTCTGTTCAGGCCCTAATTTTGGTAAAGAGCTGGTTATTTTCCTTCACAGGCAATTCCACATATTAATTTGAAGGAGGAAAATCTCTTAGGCTAATGACATTGTTGCGTTTGTACTTTCTTTTCTAGTTATGGTGGCTGTTTTCCAGTTTTTAGGTCCCAGAAGCTGCAAGGCATACTATAGTACAGGGGTAGGCAACCTTTCCCCTTTAAGGGCCAAGGGACTTCAGTTCCCAGAATCCCAGGAGCTATTGGCCAACATGGGACTATTGGCCAACATGGCTGAGGCTTCTGGGAGCTGAAGTCCCTCGGCCCTTAAAGGGGAAAGGTTGCCTACCCCTGCTATAGTACCTAGCATGCTGTTAGCATGTCCCCAACAAAAGTATTTCAATGATGATGATGATGATGTTAGTACCAAGGCTATAGTGCAGGGTTAGACAACCTTTTTGAGCTGGAGGCCGGGTTGCTGTCCCTCAGACAATTGGGGGGCCGAAGCACCAAAAATAAATAAATAAATAAATAAATTGGGGAAAAAATAAAAAAAATATGTATGCACACTCTCTCAGACCCAGAAAAGCCATAGCAAAACCCCTGTGGAGATTTTGCCAAGAAAACTCCAAGAACAAGTAATAACAACAATAATCAATATCATCATGGCGGGCGGCAGCGGGTAGCGGGCGGCAGCGGCAGCAGGACCGGCCTGGGGCCGGTGCAAAGGCCTCGGGGGGCTGCATCCAGCCCCTGGGCCTTAGGTTGCCTACCCCTGTTATAGTGTATAGGCCAAGTTATCAACTTTTGCTCCTAGAAAATTAAAATTTAAATGTAATGTAATCTTGAATGTAAATTATTAATACAAAAACAAAAGTGTGACTGAAAAATCTACATTTCATTTTGAAGATGTTGGAAGCCCTGGCTACAGTACTGAAGACCATGATCAATAAATATGCTAAAAGTCTAAGTAATAAATACAGTCAGACCTCCATATCCACACATTTTTTTTTATTCAACCATCCACGTCTTGGCAATATTTCAACAAAACATAAATCCAAAAAGCAAACCTTGAGTTTGCCATTTTATATAAGGGACACCATGCCACTACCCCATTGTACATAATGGGACTTGAGCATCCACAGGTTTTGGTATCCACAGGGTCCTGGTACCAAAACCCAGCGCATATCAAGGGCCCACTGTAACAACTAAAAGAAATGTGTATGAATAACGTGAAAGCAATTACGCATGACAATTTCTACTAGAGGCCTGATGAAGCTGAATTTTGATTTTTGATTGTCACATTAGCCAATTACATCAAATTAGTCTCTGTGCTGATGTCACTCTGAGCTGCAAGGACAGCTTATCAAGAGGACATAAATGTTTTCTTTCTCCACACCTGAACTGTCTCTTGGCCCCATTATTTTAGTATTTTTAGCTGACTGGGCAGCACAACAATCACAGCATCTCATTGCCACATTGAGGTGATTCTGTTCAAGCTGTTGCTCATCCAACATCTCTGCTGGCTGTATTATTCTTGCTTCTTCTGGGGATGCATAATGCTGCTTTTCTCTTTCTTTTTGCATTTTTAGATCCTAAATGCTTTGGCCTTTCTCTGGGTCCTAAGTGCCCTACTGTGGAATATGCTAATGTGCATATGATCACCTCACCTGACTGAAACCAGGGAGTGGAAAGGCTGAAGAAAGGTGGTTGGATTGTTTCTTCTGTTTCCATTTGCTTTAGTGCTTCCCATCTCCACTTAGAAACAGTGGAAAGGGTAGAGGGCAGCTGACAGGACCCATCCCTTATCTCAGAGGTAGGCAACCTGTCCCCTTTAAGGGCCGAGGAACTTCAGCTCCCAAAATCCCAGGAGCTATTGGCCAACATGGGACTATTGGCCAACATGGCTGAGGCTTCTGGGAGCCTTATCTGATCAGTTTATACCAGGGGTGAAAATCATGCAGCCTTTGTTTTTGAACTGCTGTAAAGAAAGCTTTAAAAAATGGCTGACAATAATTTGCTTAAGGAGGAGGAGAAAGGGAGAAGGAAGTTAAGAGAAACAATGCGGAAAATTATAGAGTTTGTTTCAACACAAAACAACTACACGGAAATCATGCAGCTCCCAGATGTCACAGCACTGCAACTCTCAGCATTCATCACCATTGACTGTCCTGGCTAGGGCGGGTGGCAGTCGGCAATCCAACAACATCTTGGAGGCTGCATTATTCCCATCCCACCTGGTAACCTCACAGCCTCCTCAATTCTTCCTTCCTTATGTCTGCAAACAATCCCTCGATTTTTATGTTGCTGCACGTCTTCACCACAATATGGGCAGAACAGCAGCATAAATGTGTCTTCATTTTGGAAACTGCTGTAGTGGAGAAGGCATGCAGAGGTCATGTGAGCAGTAGTAGTACTGTGTATACTCATGTATAAATTTAGAAATTTATGTCCAAGAATTGACCTAAAAAACCTGGGTCGACTTATCCATGGGTCAATTTAAGTATTGTATCTTAACTCTTATTTAAAAGAAGGAACCATCCCCTAGTGAAAAGGGTATAATCTGTCCTGGAAGCACTGACACACACCACTCTCTCATACATCCAACCTTATGAGTGAGCACAAAGAGTTATGTCTTTTGAAATTTTGTAAGTTCTTTGACGTTTTGCTTTGCTTCATCCTTTAGAGCCTTTGTTATATGTCCCTAAATTTTACCTTCGACTTATCCATGAGTCATATAAAAATCCATAATTTTGGTCCCAACACTCGACCTCGACATGAGTTTAACTTACAGTTGAGTATACACAGTAGATAAAGAGGGATAAAGTTGGTGGAGATGTGAATGAGAGGCAAAGAGCCAGATTTAACAGGTAATTATAAATGGATACAGAGAGTCAGGTCACATGGATAAAATTACTGTATATACTCATGAATAAGTCTAAAAGTTTAGGTTGAAAAATTTACCAAAAAAACCTGAGTTGACTTATCTATCGGTAAATGTAAGTACTGTACTTTAACACTCTCTCTCACTCTCTCTCTCTCTCTCTCTCTCTCTCTCTCTCTCTCTCACACACACACACACACACACACACACAAAACCATCCCCTAGTGAAAGGAAAGTTTAATCTGCCCTGGAAGCACTGACACCCCCCCTTCTACTCTCTCATCCATCCAGCCTTTAGTATAACCACAGATAGTTATGCCTTCTGGAATTTTGTAAGTTCTTAGGCATTGTTTTCCTTTGCTTCAACCTTGACATCCTTCATTACACGCTCTTAAGTTTTACCCTCGACTTATCCATGTGTCATATCAAAATCCATAATTTTGATCCCAAAACCTGCCCTCGACTTATACATGAGGTCAATTTATAGTCAAGTATATATGGTATACTACAATCTGCAGTAGAACAGAGCTAATTCTCTCCAATATGGGTATGAGTGCCTACAGAATCAAACCTTCACTGAGAGCTGGGGAGAAGTACAAGCAAGTCACTATAGGTTTAACCTACCTTTCAAGGTTGTTTTGAGAATAAAATTGTTCAAATTCCTCTGAGCCACTGAGGTGACTAAGTGACTTTGGTACATTCACACACTCTAATGCTAACTTCTACTTCACAAGATTGCTATGGTGATAAAAACAGAGGGAAGGGATATGTATGACCACGAACAAGCAAATGTAAGCACATAATGAATCATTACTTTGTCTATTAGCTAAACACTAGTTTATTACTGAATATAATTTAAAACAAAAAACAGTTTATGAATTTATCCCAAGTCTCTTGTAAGCTACTTCTAAACAGGTCATCATGACACAAAATATCTGAACAGACATAATTTGGAATCTGAATTCCCAGATATTATTTCTAGGAAGGAACCAAACTAAACTTTTGACTAAAGTTACCAAATATTACTAACAGTTTGGTTGTAATAGCCAGTTTATCATTTGCATTTTCTCATGGTCTCTTACTTACAAAAACTTTCTGCCCCAAAAACACAATCAACCCAACCCAGCTAAGTCACTGAGGGGAAAACAGCCAGACAGGAAAACGTTGGCTTGAAGCTGCCTTTTCTGAAGCCACATTGAAACCCCACCACCGGCTCACAAGGCAACTGGAGTGCGCATGTCATGATCACACAGTACGGCTTCAAACTGCGTCACTGGGTACTTTTTTTTTTTACTGTCCCCACCACCATCTCTACACACCTTTGCAGGGGGTGAACTGCCACCGACTACCATCCCATTGCATGGCCATCCCTGTGAACCTGCACACATTTGCATGTGCAGCACTCCACCAGAACAGGGCATCAGAGCAGAGGTGTGCCCATGCAGACGCCAGCAAGGTACAATCATGCCTCCCTTCATCCTACCCTTCTCCCTATACCCGCTCTTTGACTGCCTGTTTGTGTATGTTGTACTCATCTCCATGAGAGATTCCATGATTTCTCTTTTGGGCATTGCCATCCCTACCACTTGCAGATCTGTCCCTTTCAAATGCACTCCTGCAATGGGGTGTTTACATGCACAATTAGGGTTAGGGTTTGGAAAGAGCACCCCTTTAGAGCCACACTGGCCTTGGTGCATTTATACGCACATGCGAAGGTGCACACTTTTCAAGATGAAGCGGATAAAGGCTGCCCCTTTCTGAAGCGACTTTCTCCCCATAAGGCATCTAGAGGGCATTTTCCTGACAGCTTCAAAGCATGCATCATCTAAACGTCACGCTTTCAAGCCAGCCTGAAAGCACCTCTTTTTGCCCATCTTGTTCAGACAGAAGCAATTATCTGTAACTGTGGCTCTAGAATATAGATTTACAGAGGAACTGCACACAGACATTTTCTTCTCTAAACTATCAAATATAAAAGTCCATGTAGCAACTGTGGGGAATGAAAACAGGGCTTCTAGTGTATTCCTGCACACTTTCTAAACTCTTCATCTGTAGAATTTTAGCTATTTTGAAATGGATTTGCACACCCAGCCCTAGCTGCTCCATGTGCACTCTCCTTGTTTGGTTCAGCAAGTGTATCTTTTGCCTCCTAGTGCCAGAAATTCTAATGCAGCAGGAAGCCATCTGTTCAAACTCACTTTTTTTCAGCAGAAAAGATCATAAATTTACTAGCTGCCCATTAGCTAAAAGTAGGGAGGAGGGGAAGCTGTGCAAATTGGCTGCAACAAATTGACTATAGAAATCATGACAATAACAAGTTGTAGTTTAATCTTCTCCTTCAAGCTAAGCCATCTCTGCTGTCAGGATATCCACGTTTAAGAAAAACTTGAGAGCAACAAGTATGGATTTTCAGCTGCCAGAAGCAGGTCCTGCTTGAGGTTTCTAAACCTTAACTAGCATAAGTAATGGCCACAATTGGATAGACAAATCTTATATTGCCACTCAAATGAAGTCTAATGTAGGACCACCAGAAACATACATGTACATGACTTTCAAAAATAACAGAAAGATAGCTACATTTAAGTAAGAAATCTTGATGGGCTCAGTGAGCATAATCCAAACTGATGTTCTGACAGCATTATCAAAGTAAGTTTTCTACATGTATCTTGGTATCCTCTGGGGTTGGGTTCCAGGACCTTCATGGATACCAAAATCCATGGATGCTCTAGTCCCATTATATACACTGGAATAGTAAAATGATGTTCCTTATATCAAATGACAAAAAACAAGATTTGCCTTTTTTTTAAAATATTTTTAACCAAGGATGGTTGTATCTGTGGATATAGAATCTGTGGTTATGAAGGGCTGAATGTGATGAAGATGATAAACAGAAGTGGAATTGAGAGGTAAATGCAAGTAAAAGCAACATAATAGTCACTATGTAGGAACAGAAACAAACAGTGAAAGAGGAAAACAAGACACAGGAATACAAAATAGTGGGGGGTTTGGTTCCAGGATCCTTTGTGGATGCCAAAATTCATGGAGTCTCGTTATATACAATGGTGTGTAAAATGACCTCCTCTATATAAAGTGGCAACATAAAGGTTTGGGGTTGTTGTTTTTTGTAATTATTTTCAAGCCATGAATGCAAAATCTGTGGATATAGAGGGTCCACAGTGCAAAATTAACCTCCACTGAAGTCAAGATAGATGTTCTGGAGGTACATTTCCAATGAGGGGGGGCAGAGACAGCTTTTTACTCCAGACCTCAAGTAACACTACTTGTGAGAAACTGCTTGTATACCTGGATTGCAGACTAGGAAGATCCAAAATCTGATTATTTATCACTCAGGATCAAATGTGCAGTGGATCTTGAATTTAGGAAGTCTTGGAAGACATTCATCCTGAATGTCTTTCATGAAGACACTTATGAAATGAACCATTTATGAAATGAAAGATGTGTGAGATAGCCTTTTAATCCTATATAAGAACATCAATACTCTAAAGCAGGGATCAGCATGCACGCGAGCGTGGGTGACATTTTGGAAGGCCCCACGGCAGCTGCGCCATACGAATTCGCACGGCGCAGTCGCTGTGAGGCCTTCCCTGGGCCTTCGGAAGGCCCCAGCACCCGTGCACCGGGTGAATTCACCCGGCGCAGGCGCTCTGGGGCCTTCCCTGGGCCCTGGCAAGGCGTCAGAGCGTGTGCGCTGGGCGAATTCGCCCGGCGCAGGCACTCTGGGGCCTTCTAAAATGGCAAGCATTGTGTGCATGTGTACACACAGAGGTAAGTGAGCGCATGCGTGCAAGCGTGTGCACGCCCAGCCCCCGCGCCATTTCCCCCCTCCCGGCCCCCCGGCAACAAAAGTTGCCAACCCCTGCTCTAAAGACACTAGATCCCATATAATCTTGGAAGCTAAGCAGGATTGGCCCTGGCTATTACTTGCATGGGAGGCCACCAATGAATACCAGACTATTGCATTAGCCCTGTTCTCACTGTGTTAATGTAATACCGGATACATACCAGTTTGGGAACAGTGTTTATCACACATGTCTTCAATCACAGGACTGGGGCTTTTACAGCTGTCGAGAGTCCCACACTCTCTTTCCCAGACTGCTCATTAACCCCACTACTAAGCCCAGTATGCCTTTCTCCTTTCAAAATTTCTCTTTTTAATACAATTTAGCAATTATGACAGTGCAATTTAGTGGGGGGGGGGGGGAATGGAGAAAAGAAAAACAAGTGTAAAAAGGAGAAAACCAGACTGCTCAGGGCTAGTGAAGGGGGAAAGGGAGAGAGGAGGAGACTGAGATCACTGCCTGCCCAATCCTGGAACTGCAGCTGTAAATTTATCACCCGGGAGGGCTAATACTATAGCAGTGTGATTGGCAGCTATTGACTGGCTATGTCTGACAATGGAAAGGTCCCCCATAGGCACGGGCAGACCACAGACCAGATGACAGTGTTCCACCACAGACGCCATTATCCTGCTTCTATTCCACTTGTAGAGCCTCGTGCCATAATCTCTTACATTCTAGAGCAAAGAACTGGCAAAACCACATGTGAATATTCCATGCCTAAGAAAACTCGCCATAAGCTAGCACAGGGGTAGGCAATCTTTTTGAGCCGGGGGCCGGTCCCGCGACGTCCTTCCCGCCACTGGGCCGAGGGGGGGGATGGCGGTGCATACGTGACCCCCCGCGTGCTACCGCCGCTGCTGCACAGTAGCCTCTGCGCGCACCGTGACCGCCATTTTGATTTCCAAAATGGCGGTCGCGATGCGTTTGCGCATGCGCAGTACTCCTGCACATGCACAAATGCGTCGCGGCCGCTATTATAGAAATCAAAATGCAGTCGCAGTGCGCGCACCCACACAGCGGCAAAAACGCGCGGTGGCGGCGGCAACGTTCTGCCTGGGCCGGTAAGTACGGGGACCTGGGCCTTAACCAGCCCGCGGGCCATAGGTTGCCGGTTCCTGAGCTAACAGGTGACTTTAAGTCACATACACACACCCACAATAGGTAACCTGATAAAGGAGACCCAAGGCAATTACTTGCCTTTGTCACTCCCCAGAACACCTGTTCTCATTTAGTATATCCATGCTCCTTCTCTGCCTGCTGCTGGATAAGGTTTCCAGGTGTCCCTGAATGTGCTTTGAATCTCATGGGGACACTCACATTGGGTTTACAACAGAAACCTTCAGGATACTCCGCATCAAGTCACTGCAAAACCACGACAAGATACCCTGCTGGAAGTGGGCACTTTTATATTGCCTGTCATCACTGATTTTTTGGCAGTTGATTTCAACACTGAATTTTGTTAGCATGTTTTCATAGCATGTTTTCATACTATGGTTTCTCTTCAGATCATATAAATCTTTCGCCTTTTAATCTCCAAAGTTTCAGCCAGGAACGTATTCTTGAAGCCTGTAAAAAATAAAATTTTCCCATGCTGATCACTTCCACATCTTGCTGCTGTTCCTTGCCAAACCATCCTCTGCCACATGGAATCTTGGTTTGTTCCCTTGGCCCACCACCATTCTTACACCATCTTGACATGAAAACATGGCTGACCAAGGCTAGTAGCTGAGATGGCTGTATATTGTCTCTAGCTGCAAAAGCGATGTGTCTCTGAATACCAACAGTTATTTAGGAACAATACGAGCAAAGTTCTTTTCCTCTTGTTTCCTGCTGTAGCTTCCAAAGAGACATCCAGTTGCTCACTGTGGGAATTAAAGCATGGGCTAAACCAGGGGTAGGCAACCTTTCCCCTTTAAGGGCCAAGAGACTTCAGCTCCCAGAATCCCAGGAGCTATTGGCCAACATGGCTGAGGCTTCTGGGAGCTGAAGTCCCTCGGCCCTTAAAGGGGAAAGGTTGCCTACCCCTGGGCTAAACAGACTCACATTAGGTCAAGATTCACTTTCCCTAACCAGGCACAGAGCTGGATCTAGATGAAGATGGTTAAACTTTAGTACCATTGAAATTAATGGAGCAATGGAATATCATACAGTCAGTGCAACAAAAATATAGTGTTAATGTAGCCTAGATGCAGCCTAGAACATGGTAGAGTTGTCTGAAAAATGCAGGAGGCATCCATTTAGACATCTTCCAAAAGAAAGGCACAAAAAGGATGCAGGTGCCTTCTAAAAAACCTGTGTTATAATATAGATACAGAAGAAAGGTAATCCCTTTTACTCTTATGAAAATTATTCAATAGAGGGGAGGGAAATTTGCTGAGGCATTGAAGATTGCTACAGTGCCATGTTTCTCTTACGATAAGCTGGAATGACAGTGAGTAACCAAAGAATCTTCATCTATCTTCCCTTGAGAAATGAAAAACAATATTATGCTTTGTAAACTATATTTAAAAAGCATCCAATAGTCCTCTTGTTTCCTGCTGTATCCATGGGGGAGCATCCACGAATTAAGGATAGCCCCCATTGTCCCATGGCAACAACAGAATTTAATGTCGGTGCAGCTGCATGCACACACCACCACGGGGCAATGGAGGCTGTCCCTAACGGCACCATGGCCACGTGCACACATCACCATTGAGGTCAACATGGGCTTGCCATCCACAGATGCTTGAATCTGCAGATGACAAGTCCGTGGATACTGGGGGCCAAATTATTTCACTTGAGATAAGTTTAATCACAAAGTTTTTCTCAGCTCTTTATCAACAATTTTAATGTTAGAATGGTCACTACTGAGGAAGAATGGTCATTCAAGAGCAGCTATACCAATATAACTAGTTATTAATTGCTGAAGTAACACAGATTGACTAATCTGCACCACCATCTTGAGTGGAACTGATGCTTCAAATGCATCTCTGCACTAACTGAAGTGCAGAGATAGAATTATCCTGTCTTCCAAGCAGAGGAAAATGTGTGGCCAGGTCTTTCCCAAAATTGTGGCTCCATTTTGTACTACTACTACTACGACTAATAATAACAATTTTTATTTATAGCCCGCCCCTCTGCTAAGCAATCGGGGCGGGTTACAGCATAATTAAAACATAAGGAGTTAAAAACATAAGGAGTACTGCTGGAGTTACATGCAAGTTTTAAACTTCCTGACCTTCTCCAATTTGAGGCAGGGGAGAAACACAAAGACGTTTTCCCAAATTCCAATCTGTGCTAAACTATTAACTTTTGCTCAATACTAAAGGCCTAAACTGTTCGTTTGTATTTTAAAATAAAACCTACTTTTTAGGTAAAAAAAATTACATACAATTATATTTGTAACAAAGCAAGTTATTTTCATGGCTTAACATCCAACCACTATATAAATGCTATAGTTTTATGTCTCACCACACTAACATATACAGTGTGACCCCTGTATTCAAAGGACTAGTACCCACGGTTTTACTTAACTATGTCTGAAAAAATATGTTCTCTCCAGCCATTTTCTAGGTTCTCCAGCATGATTCTATGGTATGCTTCTGGCAGTCATTGACCATAGAGTTCTGCTGCAGGACCTAGAAATACCTAAAGAGGTGGTCTCTCTAGAAATCTCTAGGTCTTCCAGTGTAACTCTATGGTCAACATCTGCAGGAAGTCATTCATTTCTATTACCCACAGTTTTGCGTTTCCACGTTAAATCCAGGAATGTATCTCCTGAAAATACAGGAATTGTACTGTACACTGTTTCAATTAGCAACCTAATGTCTGCCCTGTGTAGAAAATGCAAAATGTCATGCCAACTGGGTAAGTGTCCAAAAATGCATCTTCTACTGCTCATCATTCTAAACTGACATGACATTCTCCTCAGTTTCATGATACAGCCATGCCGCCAGGTAACTTTAACTTTCATACATAAGATTGCTAAAAAAAATTACTTCCAGGATCCAGATAACAACTGCTAGTTATTTTACCCATACATTTCTCAAAAGGTGAGCCCTTTATATTCATTGTCAAATTCACATAACCAATTACCTCAAATCTTAAGCAGAGTCATCCTTGCAGACTTAATGAATATGCAAAATCAATGTGACAATTAGAAAAGACTTTCCACATACTAAGTTTGGAACTGTTCCAGTTTTTTAATGAAAAAATGGCAAAAATAGATGCTCATTTCAAATTTTAACAATTCTGTTTACAGTTTTCACAAGGTATTGACAGAAGGGACAAAAATCAAAACAGTTCATGTTCATTCCACTGTTTTCAATGTGTCAGAGGTCTCCACATTCTATTCCCTTATATATCAAGAATTGTCCACAAGCTTCATGTTTGAATAAGCATTCAAAACTAGCGGTATACTAAACTGCCCTCATGCCCTAGGTACTCTGGACAACAGCATTCCAGGTCCCCACTGAAAATCTAAATTTTAACTTGTTAACTAACAATGGTAATGGCAAGTCCAACTCACCCTTATCTTCTCCATGCAAAAATGCAAATCAAAGAACTTCATAGTTGTAACTAACTCTTACAGGAAGGTGTCATTGGGCAGTGATCAAAAATTGGTTACCAAGGCCAATGAATCCTATAATCCATTATTTTCCATCCCATGTAGAATTTACTTTACACAGCAAGTTTTCTAAAAATGCCTGCCTTGGATTCACTTTTTCAGTAAAAAGTAATCATGAAAATACATCTTGTCTACCTCCTATTACTGGCTCTTTACGATACATTTAACATTTAAACACTGACATCAACAAGATTCTCTAAGAACAGAAATCACCATAACTTATCTTGGCCTGCCTTTGTCTTCTTACATCTCCTAACCAGATTCTACAGGCTGTCCACAGAAGGTACAATCTTGTCCATTTAGCCTGTCAGTCTGTAGAATCTTTTAGTCAAAGCAATGGAAACTGTGGTCACATCTATCATGGTTAATAACCCACCAGCAAACCAACCTCCACAAATTTATCTAAAAATTTAGTTAGAGAGAAATTAAAGAGCAAGGAAACAGTACAGGCACTGTGTAGAGAAGATGGTGAAAAGCTAACAGGGCACAGACAGAAGGATGGACTGCTTAGCACCTTCAGTCTTCTCCTAAAATGAAAAAACAGTGCTCTATATGGTTAAAATAGAACAAATTATGCATTAAGGGGAATGAAGCCCAGAATAAGTGTATAGTAAAGGAATACCTAGCTATTCTAAATGAATTTAAATCTCCAGGGTCAGATTAACTGCATCAACAGCAGGATGTAATCTACAAGGACCAATATGTGAAAATGAGCTATATCTATGTAGAAAATTGATTATTAGTTAAGCCTATGAAAGAAATAAATGGGAAAAGGATGAAAGATAACAGAAATAAGAGAAGTTAGAAAAGATAAACTAATTATAAAAAGACTAAACAAGGACACCTCAGAGGTCAAAGTCAGGGAAGTAACAATTGTTGGAGTACTGGATGTTAGTTGTTGTTAGCAGTAATGGTGTTTTAAGGGGGTGGGTAATGAAAGGGAAGAATGTTTGTAAAGTTTATCTTTTTTTTTATTTGTATATAAAAAAAAAGCAATAAAAAGTATAAGTTAAAAAATAATCTCAGGGCAACTGGAGGTCATCTTTGAGAATTCTTGGAGAATGGGAGAGATCCCAGCAGATTAGAGGGCAAATGTTGTCCCTACCTTCAAAAAAAAAAAAGGGGGGGGCAAGCAACTATCACTCACTCTCGGTGGATGTCAATACCAGGAAAGATGATAGAACAGATCATTAAACAGTCTATGAACACTTGGCTTAAAATTTATAAAAAGAATGTTGTTGAACACATGTTTCTCAAGAACAAGTCATGTCAAACCAACCTTATTCCTTTTTTCTTTCCTTTTTTTTATAGACTTATAAGCATGGTAGATCAGGGGAGTGCTGTGGATCTAATATATCTTTTGGAAAGGACCTCCTATAACATTTTTACATGCAAACTGGTAAACAATAGGTTAAACAGGTGCTAGTGTTAGGTGAAATTTGTATTTGGTCAACAGATTGAACACAGAGAGTGCTCACTAATGGCTGCTCTTCATCCTGGAGAATCATCCATGAGCCACAAGTAAATAATGGAAGTGCTACACAGTTTGAAAACCACTGGTCTAAAGGCCTAAGCAGACTGGCAGAAATAGTGCACATTAAATTGAGGCACTGCCCTGGCTCAGTGCTAGGGAATCATGAGAATTGTATTTTTTTCTGAGACATTGAGCCTTCTCTGTCAGAGAGCTCTGGTGCCACAATAAATTACAATTCCCATGATTCCCTAGCACTGAGCCAGGGCAGTGCCTCAATTTAATGTGCACTATTTCTGCCAGTCTGCAAAGGCCCTAAGTGTTTGTTTGGCTTTTTAAAAAAGTGTTGTGGGGTATTCACAGCTGAATATTTGCTTTACATAAGAAATAAAGAGACAAGAATGAGCAAGAAGAAATAGAAGCTTCTATTTGTCTTCCTCTGATTCCTTCCTTGGCTCCTCTGTTCCTCACCCAACAGAAGTGCAAGAAGTACATGACAAACCAAGTGCACATTCAAACTAAGGGAATATGGCTGCTAAGGTGAGGGCTGCCTGCTCATTCTCGTCCTTGCTCTAAGAAGGTGCCAGACACTCTCCTTTCAACTGTGGCTCAGCAGTTCTCTATGGAGGAGGCCAACAGCAAGCATTACACCATGGCGGACGGAGACGGGGGGGATGTGGTAAGGAAGAAATTGATGAAATGAGTTGAATAGGTGGGACAAGCAGGTGAAGGGGTAAGGCCCACTGAGGGTCTAACATGAGCAAAATTATTCCTGGGAAACAAGACAAGAGTCCTGTACTTCATGGGGAAGTGGGGGTGAGAGGGAAGCAACTTATCCCAGCCACTCAGGCACACCTGAGTTTATTTTAAGAGCTATTCTCATTTTCAGGAGCACAAATGGGCAGGAAGGAGACTAAGCAGGGGTGCACAACACATGGGGAAGTGAGGAGGGGGGAAGGTTTTCTTCCCTTCTAACTGGGCTGTTGAATGGTCGCTGACTCCTCCAGACCAATAGCCAGAAAGCTACCCATTCCCATTTTCTACCTTTTGGCGCTTTTTAACAAAGGGCCTTTGCAGACTGCCAGAAATAGTGAACATTAAATTGAGGCACTGCCCTGGCTCAGTGCTAGGGAATCATGGGAACTGTAATTTATTGTGGCTCTCTGACAGAGAAGGCTCAATGTCTCAGAAAAAAATACAATTCCTATGACTCCCTAGCATTGAGCCAGGGCAGTGCCTCAATTTAATGTGCACTATTTCTGGCAGTCTGCAAAGGCCCAAAGTCTCAGAAAATTTTAGATACTGAATGTTTTACATAAGCTTAATAGTCTTTCTTTTAAAAAAAACAGTCTTTAATAAATGGACGGTGTGTCCCTTGGCAATTTTAGCACCCTGATACCATGAGATGTGAAAAAGATTGAAAACCACTAACTTAAATTAGATGATGGAAAGAAGGCATACTTATCAAATTTGCAGATGACATCCAATTAGAGGGATCAAAATACAAAATTAATCTCAACAAGTTGACAAGCTGGTCCAAAACTAACAAAATGAACTTCATCAGAAAAATGCAGTGTTTCATCTAAGCCAGAAATATAAAATCCACAAAATATAGGATGGGTGACACCTGACCTTCAAGTACAAGTAAAAAAGATGTAGGGGTCTTACAAGCAAATCACAGGTCAACACTATGATGCAGTGGCCAAAATCAAAACCAGTGCAATTCAAGGCTCAATCAAACAGCTTAGGGAGCTGGGTATGTGGAGAAGACAGCAATGATATGATTGCCTTCTTTAAATATCTGAAGGGATGTCAGGTATAATATAGAACAGGCTTGTCTTCTGATGCTCCAGGAAGTAGAACAAGAAGCACTGGATTGGAATCACAGGAAAAGAAATTCCACCTAAACATTAGGACTTCTTGCTGTATGACTAGTTTGATATTGGAACAGTCTTCCTCAACTGGTAACAGATTTGCCTTCTTTGTTTTTGCTGTGTGCCTTCAGGCTATTTTCAATTTATGGAGTTTCTAATATGGCCCCGTTATGGGGTTTTCTTAGCAAGATTTGTTCAGAGGAGGTTTGCCATTTTCTTCCTCTGTGGCTGAGAGCATGTGATTTGCCCAAGGTCATTCTTTGGGAATTTTTAAAAAGAGGTTGGATGGGCATCTCAGGAAGTATGCTCTGCCTAAGAAAGAAGGAATTAGCTTTGCACAGGACAGGGACATCTGGATCTCAAGAGAAGTTACTTTTCTGTTGCTAACAGGAGTTGAATTTTATTACTTGTCTTTTATTGCTCTTTGTCTCTAGTCCTCACATGGCCAATAATGGGAGTAACCTCTACCTGCACTGAAATCTCTCAATACCATCTTAACTGACATCCCAGACAGAAAGTAGGCCTGTAACTCTAACATCATCACCAGTGAAGCTTCAAAAACTTGCATAATGTATTTCATGTTTTGGAATTGAGCCCAAAGTATCGCTGCTTGTGGATTTTGGATTCTGTTGTATTTTGCTGCATGACTGACACAGCTACCCCTGAATTTTTTGTTGCTGGTTTTTTGTTTGTTTGTCTGGGGTTGGGGGGGGGTAGTATAGTTCAACATTATTTTCATGTCAGGACTGCAGTCCAGTTGCTTGTCAAACTATATGATCTTACATAACTCCTTGAAAGTTTATGACCTGACTCAAAATGTGCATCTTTCCAATTCTATTACACTCCTATGTAAGAATGAAGGCAGGACATAAATAAATAAATAAATAAATAAATAAATAACCAATCCTAAGTACCTTGTGCTCCTACGTATCTTCAGCACTGTTATCTGAAAAGATGGATTGATATCCAAAAGACTCATGTTTTAAAAAGGCAGTTAGTCTCAAAGGTCACCACTGGATTCCTTCATCATCTTTCCATATTTTATTGAACTCAGTATAATGTCCAATTTTTTTTGGATTCTGAAAACTGGTATTTCACATCGTCGCACACATCTCCATTTTATCCTTTCCATTTTTGCTTTTTTTCCTTTTTTGCATTGTCCCTTACTCTATTCAATATACTTTTTGATAGGATAAGCACATAAAATTCCAATCTTGTGTATATGTTGGCGCATACATACTTTATATATGTAACTTTTTGGAGTAATAGCTGCTATTGCTATTACCAATGCAATAAGCCTGTACAGAACTACTGCTGGACATTTTTTAATAAACAAGCAGAGAACTACATGTAATTAGACAAAGAAAATACAGAGATAATAAGTTTACAATGAAGAGGTAGGTAGTGTTATTTGTTTTTGACTATGCCAACAAGGTGAAGAATAAAGCATCAAATTCTGAGAAACTAAATTCATCTTGGAAGGTAAGCAGGGTCAGCCCTGTTTAATACTTGGATGGGAGCCCACCAATGTATACAAACTGCTGTAGGCTATATTCCATAGGAAGGAACTGGCAAAACTACCTTCCAGTATCCTTTGCCTAAGAAAATCCTATGAAATTCACAGGATCACCATAAGTTGGCAGGTGACTTGAAGGCACATAAACACACACAGCTACTATTGTTATGTGCCTTCAAATTGTTTCTGACTTATGGCAACCCTAAGGCGATGCTATCCCGAGGTTTTCTTGGCAAAACCTGTTCAGAGGGGGTTTGCCATTGCCTTCCTCTGAGGCTGAGTGTGTATGAGCTGCCCAAGACCACCTATTGGGTTTCATGGCCACGGGCAATTTGAACCCTAGTTACCAGAATCATAGTCCAACACTCAAACCACTACACCACAATTGCTCTGGCACAACTAGTGTAAGCTGCACAATATAAGGGTATAGCAAGAAGAATTCCCCGTCCTTATAGTAATCTATCAGCACAGTAGGAAAAGTTCCCACTAGGAGTTAGCTTTTTCTCTTCTCCTGTGCTAACAAGTTTCACTACACCACAAAGCATGATCTACAGGGCTCATGTTCCATGACAGGTAGAGCCCTGAAATCCTGTCAGAGGACAGCAAGAAATAACAACATTCGTTTTTAAAGATAACAAAGGCAAAATAGAGAGGATATTCTAATAATTTTTGGAGGTAGTGGTGGAATATTGAATAGGTATGTTCCAAACAGCCACCCACCATGCTTCAATGTGCAACGGTTCTTGAATGCAACAGGTAACTATCTCAGAAGTCAGGCAGAATGTACTGGAAGCACTGCTTTAGACAATATGGCCCCGAGACTTATGAGAATAATAAGTTATTATAGGTTAACATCAACTCTTTGAACCTGGAAACTAACTAAGGTCCAAAACACACTGCAAAAATAATCCCATTTGAGACGGCTTTAACTGCCCTGGCTCAATGTTAGGGAATTCTGGGAACTGTAGTTTGTGAGACATTTAGCTTTCTCTGTCAGAGAGCTGTGGTGCTACAATAAACTACAATTCCCAGGATACCCTAGCACTGAGCCAAGGGCAATTAAAGTGGTCTTAAACTGGATTATTTCTGCAGTATGTTCTGAACCAAAATGAAGTAATACAACACTAATACTGTAAAGGTTCTCAGAATGTGACCATAACTTCCATTTCCAGACAGTATTTAATAGTCACATTGTATGCTTCATAAAGACAAAAAAAAAAAAATAGTAAGAAAAATACATAAAAGACAAGAAGAAACAGGGTAGCTTTTATACTAAGAAAAGATGTGGCAAAAGCAGTCAGAGGATACAATGCAAAATCAGAATCATTTCAGTAAGGCTCATGGAAACCTATGAATATTACTCCAAGTATATGCACCAACCACAGAGGCAGAACAGGATGAAATTGATAGATTCTATGAAGGAGTACAGGAAGAAATTGACAACACACCAACACAGGATGTCAAGCTGATCACTGGAGATTGGAATGCAAAAGTTGGAAGCAAAGAAGAATCAAAAACAGTAGGCAGATTTGGATTAGGCAAAAGAAACGAAGCAAGTGAGCGTCTGATAGATTTTTGTGAACCCAATAACCTATTCACTGCAAACACATTTTTCATACAACCATAAAGAAGGCTACATACATGGACATCACAAGATGGTCAACACAAAAATCAAATAGATTATATAATTGGAGATAAAAGATAGCGAAACTCTAGTGACCAAGACTATACCAGGTGCCAACTGTGGCACAGATCACGAATTGTTCATATCAAAAATAAGACGTAGGGCCTTTGCAGACTGCCAGAAATAGTGCAAATTGAGTCCACTTTAACTGATTCAGTGCTCGGAATCATGGGAGCTGTTGTTTATTGTGGCACCAGAGCTCTCTGACAGACAAGGCTCAATGTCTCAGAAAAAAATACAATTCCCATGATTCCCTAGCACTGAGCCAGGGCAGTTAAAGTGGACTCAATTTGCACTATTTCTAGCAGTCTGCAAACGCCCTAAGACTAAAGAAGAAAACAAAACCAGTGATTATATCAAAATATGATCTAAATCAGGGGTAGGCAACCTTTTTGAGACCTGGGCCGGTCTCCCATAGCCCAGGTCTCGGCTGGGCCGAGGGGGGGGGGGAATGGCGGTGTGCGCGCCCTCCGCCACCACACGCGACCCCCCCGCACACACTGCCGCCGTGGCCGCCATTTTCAAAATCAAAATGGCGGCCGTGATGCCTTCAGCCTGGGCTGGTAAGTCCAGGGACCTGGGCCTTAACTGGCCCCCGGGCCGTAGGTTGCCGGTCCCTGATCTAAATGATAGCTCAACAGAATTTACTGATAACATAAGAAACAGATTCACACTACTAAGCATAGTAGACTGAGAACCAGATGAACTACGGTCTGAAGCCAGGGACATAATAAAAGAATACAGACACTTTCAATAAACAAAAAGAAAGAGGAAAAAAACAGGGATGACAGAAAAAATGCTACACGCAATAAAGAAGAGAAGAAAAACAAAAGGGAGATAGGAACCAACTAAGAATTATGAATGCAACAG
>CM034705.1:26277342-26287790 GCA_020142125.1 Phrynosoma platyrhinos
TATATATACAAAAAAGAAGAGGTGTGGGGAGGAATGTAAGACCAACAGGTTTTTATTTTAGCACGAGCTTTTGTGGGTAAAAGGGCCCTTCTTTGGGTGCAGTACATCAGTGGCATTAAGCCTCAGGTTAAAAAGCATATTTATACAGTTGTGGGAGTAGGAAAGCACCCTGCTGGTACAACAATAATAAAGATTTTGGAGCCCTACATAGAATAGGAAAGATTCCAAAGATATAGCCGTGTTAGTCTGTAGAATCAGTACGTAGAGAGATCTCGTACCACCTTTGAGCCTAACTGAAAGAAAGAAATGGCTATGAAAGCTCATGTTGCCACTTTCTTTCCATGTTGCCACTTTCTTTCTTTCAGTTAGGGGCTGTATAGACAGCCCCTAAGCAGCAGCTCCATGCCGCCCCTGGGAGCGCCGGATCAGGGCCACAGCAATCACACGTTCCAGCCCCGATCCAGCTCTTTGCGGCTCTTCTACGCTCCTCTGGCGCAGCGTGTCGACATGGCACACGGTGTAATGGCGGCATCAGGGCAGAGTCAGGGTGGCTGGCGTGCGGTCACCCTGCCCCAACTCAACCTCCGGGCCAGCCCTTAGTCTCAAAGGTGCTACAAGATCTCTCTACATGGAATAGGAAAGTGTCTGTCTGAAAGAACGTAGAATCACAGAGTTGGGAGAGACTGCAAGGGCCATTCTAGCCAACCCCTTGCCATGCCAGAAGACACAATCTTTACTTGATGTAAAAAAAGTTATATTTGGCTCAGCTCTAATAAGATTGTTTCTCTACACACACACACACACTTCTGGCTCTTTTAAATGGCAGACTGATGGCATTATGTGGGAGAAGAGCATCCAGACAACCTCCATCTTGCCTGTTACTGCTGAACTAAGGTCTCCTCCCTCTTCCCTCTCCATGCCTTTTTAAAAAGCTCTTCTGGGAGCTTTTTTTGGTTATAACATGGGGTATGAAATGCAATTGATAGATCATTAGATAGATAGATATTTGGAAATAAATTAACTGGAGGGAATCAACAATGCCTTTCCGTACACATGAATTTATTGCGTTATTGTTTTGTTCATAAATGCAATTGGGGAAAAAATAATACAATGGCTAAGAAAAATAAAGCACCTTTCCACATTGGAATGTTTATATTAGAGCTTCCTTGGGAGGAATTTGTCTTTTATGTTTCCCTGCAATTGCAGTCTCTGAATAAAAAGACACCCAACTTTACATAATACACACAAGCTTTAAACCCATGAAAAGTATTTCTTCAGCGGTGAAATTCCAGGGTCATTTCACCGCCTGAACGAAATAATAGGCCTGCTCCTATGAAAGCTGAAATCCCAACCTTTGAAGATTATAAGAATCTGCTGCAGGAACAGATGACAGCCGAACTACAAAGCAGTCAACTGTACATAAAAAAACCCCTAAATATTAATATTGACTTCACATTTCAGTCTGCTGAGAAGTGGATGGGATGTTAAATTCATATTAAATGTTCTCTAAGATGTATAGCAATGATATTTTAAATAAGCTGGCATAGGAGGTAAATATATGCCACTTTATAGTAACTTTCCTGGTTGATTGTCAAGGCTTGCAATCTGGAAGTGGAGTACGGCACCCTTTACTATCCCATAATGGATACAACTAGAGGCCCTACAGAATATGGTATCTCCCCATACAAACCTGCAAGAATTCTCAGATCTGTAGGGGAACACTCTCTCTGGGTCCCACCACCATCACAGGCTTTTCTGGTGGAGACATGAGAGAGAGCCTTCTCAGTGGCTGCTCCCACTTTCTGGAATGCCTTCCCTGGGAAGCCAGACTGGTCCCCTCCCTGTTCTCTCTTGCTTATTCAAGCAAGCTTTTAATATATAACCATCATCAGGGAGGTTTTCATACAGGTTTCTTTTATTTCTATGTTTAATAGAATCCTGGCTTCCTCATGTAAACCCACCGAGTGACCTTGGGAAAGTCACTCTCTCTCAGCCTCAGAGGATGGGTGGCAATGGCAACCCTCCCCCTGAAGAAATATGCCAAGAAAACCCCATGATACAGATCTCCATAACTTGGAAACAATTTGAAGACAGACAATGACAAACGTTTAATGCAATTTTTTTTTGTTTTAGCAAGATGATTTTAGTTGTTTTAAAAAATGTTATTGTAAAGATTTTAACTGTTTTTGTCTGTGACCGGTCTTGGGTCCCTTTCCAGGAGAAAGGCGGCATATAAATGAAATGAAACAAATGAGTTGGAGTCCAATGCTCAGCAGCCCTCGGCACCATGTCCAAACATCAGGCTTGCTTGGAGTTAAAGTCCAGCAATATCTGGGGAGTCAAAAATTCCCAGCTGTGAAGCAGCTCTTGGAGATGTAGAAGATACAGCTTTCTTAAATTTTGGAACCCATTGGATTTGAACAGGATCTACCTTGGATCTTCCTTTATTATACAAAGTGAAACCTCATAGGATCCATTTGTCAATTGATGAACTGCTCAGTTGTCCACATTCAGGTGGTAAGCCACAGTGCCTTCTCACAGCTTGCTATTTCTACACTGTAGAAACAGAGTATTATATAAGGAATATTTCCCTTACTTTCTAAGAGCCTTTTTAACAGAATGCTTATACTCTTTTTATCAATCCTAAAGTATGCAACTTCCAGCATTCCTTATAGCTTGGCCATCCCAACTAGTGCTCATGGATACTCGTATTTGAAGGGGTGTCACATTGAGCCTGGAGCAAGCTTGTTTTTTGCTGCTCCAGCGAACATGACCCAAAGCAATGGATTCAAACTACAGGAAAAGAGATTCCACCTCAACATAAGGAAGAATTTCCCAACAGTAAGAGCTGTTCAACAGTGGAACACACTCCTTTGAAGTGTGGTCTTTTTCTTTGGAGGTTTTAAACAGAGGCTGGATGGCCATCTGTTGGGGATGCTTTATGAGTTCCTGCATGGCAGGGGGTTGAACTGGATGACCTTTGAGGTCTCTTCCAACTATGATTTCTATGAAACTGCAGTTCAGTAAGAGATGGAAGGTCACACGTTGTCCACTTTTGTTTTAGGATTGATAAAGGGAATTATAAATTTCCCCAGCCATTTTAATCTGAGGATTCCCCCCACCCAAAGGAAGTAATCTGGAAGTTGGCTCCTGGCTTACTTCCAGTTCTTAAAAAAAGGCTTCCCCAAGCCTAAAATAGCCTGGAGGGGGAAGGGGGGGACACAAAACTACTCTGTGCCCTTATGAGGTTTTGGGAGGAGCAAGCGTTTTCTGGCAGGTGCAGCCTCCTTGGGGGCAATGCAGGTTCATAACCTGGCAGCTGCCCACCCCTGGCCTAGGGGGAGAGAGAAATCTGAACTCTTAAGGTGGAGATTCCTAACACATTGATCCTGTCAAGCTATCACCCCTAACAGTAATGCCAACAGCAGTTCAAAATTAAAAATCCGAGGCATTTTATTTTTGAGCAACTGTGGCAGGAATGGTCACGATACTCATCGCCTAGGAGTGTGTAACTGATTTTAGACCAGGCAGATGTGGTAGGGAGCCTGAACCACACAACGTTTCACTTGCAGCCCCACCGTTGCATCTGAGATTGGATACACTTTTGCGTTCAACAACCAATATTTGTTTTCACAGAATGAAAGCAGCTTTCCTAGTTTTAACAAGCCTTCTTTGCTGCATGCAAGTTCCTCTCAAGATTATATATAGGCCCCAGTTAAAATGCAAGTTGAAGATTGTCCCCTCAAGAGTGCAATTCTCTGCAAGTCTACTTAGAAGCTGATCCTACATAGATTACATTGACTTATTCCTACGTTAAGTGGATACAGGATTGCACTAAAAACAGTATACTGCAAAACTACAATCCCACTGCTGCCTATGTATCTCTCCATTAATACCACCACCCTCCCCAATATTCTCAATACTACTATACTAAGGAAGGTGAAAAAAAGATACCAGTCTCAGGACTGTTAGTAGCAGAAAACAGTTTGATTAGAAAAATCACTTTATTAAAAATTGTCAAATCGAGATTCCAAAAACAGTTCTATGATTATATTACATAATTACAAGAGTCTAAAAAATAATTTCATTTCCATATATTGGAATATTGCTCACTCAACTCAAAGCTTTAATTGGGGCGTATTATTATTTGCTTAAAGAACAACAATATTTATTTACATCCAAGCTTATTACACAGTTTGATTTCAAATCTATTTTACAATATGCATAATTTAAAAACCTGTCAAAGAAATTAAAATGATTTCTTAACAGCAAGATGAAAAACGAACAGGATTGCTGTGAACAAATGCTGTGAATGTCTTTTTCCACATAACAATATTTTCTTGTTATGTTGCCAACACAAATGGATTAGCAAGAAATTTGCAAATATGTAACTAATGGGATGGATAGCCTAATTACCAATGAAGAATATGGTTCTTTAGCAAGTGCACCTTCAGTCTTAATTTCTATTGATATCTTGTCCTTTTCTAGACCTCATTGAATCAAGCTATGATTAAACAACAGTATTATATGGATTTCAGTCAGTACATGTTACTTTTAGATAAAACATCATATAAACTGGAGATAAAAAAAGAAATCTTGTACATAAGTTTGACCATTAGTGATTTATTTGCATGAGCACAATCACTTTAAAGCATTTGTTTCAATTAAAAAAACCAGACCAGCCAGTAAAAATATGTAAAGGTTGATCCAAAATCCAGGTGCACAGAGCTATGAAAATACTACTTGACAGTCTTCATTCCAACAAAACGTTTAGGGGTTCAGAAATGTTGCGGTGATTATGCTGCTCTTTCCAGCAACTTGGAGGAAGCCATTCATGTCAGTATTTTTAACCAGATTCCAGCATACAAGTCTGTGCCTCACTGCAAACCAAAGTAATTACAAATGTACAGCTTATGTAAAAATTTCAGCCGTTAGCATTCTACTGTTTAATGCTAAGAGGTCCGCGTTAGATAGAAGTGCTCATGCTAGTGTTTATAGGATAACCAATATGTAGTCAGCTAGTGTTTATATAAATGTACAAACAGAGTAGGTGGAAAGATTATGACATATAATGCAATTGGTATCCTGCTATGTAAAGCACTTTCAGAACCCTTGTAAGAACCATAAAAGCTGTACAAAAGCAATTTAAATAAATTAATTAATAAAAATAGCATATGGGATCTTGACGAATCTATTCACAAAGTTAAGGAACAAAACATAATTTACCAAATACAAGTGAGCATGGAGAGGAGCGGAATCCAGATATGCTGAGGTTTAGCACCAGTAGCTGAAACTTTCTGGGATATGTATAATATTTGCATCATATACTGTCCAACATGTCAGAGAATATTCTGAATTGCAGTATTACCAACTGGCACCTAGATGGGTGACTAAAAAGTCATTACATTGGAACTGAAAATAAAATACATCATTCTGTAATTCGCAAAATATTATCTACATTCTTGCTATGGTCTGAAAAGCCCAAACCAGGAATCCTCTAAAGATTTACCTTATGTTTTGTTAGCATATCTTTCTAACCCATTTCTCTTTTCTGGAAATGGACTGGGATGTGCAAAATGTGATCAAGCCCTTCAATTCTAACCCACCTTCCAATTACATTAAAGCAAAGGGACTAATACTTGTTAACTACTGCACATATACATTTGGTGTCCACTTATACATTGTCAGATATTTCACAGTTGCGTGCATTGATACCAAGCAACACAACTATTGCTCTATTTATTTTGGTAACATTTTGATACACAACAATAGCAGCACAAATATCTATGTATGTGCACTATGAAAACTTCAGAGGTTAGTTATGTCAAATCCTCTGCATGACAGATGTAAGATGGACTACCTGATCCTAAACAAGAGATTCTTGCTGTTTGAGGTGAAGGGGCATCCAGAATAGTACAAGATGCAATAAGGTCTTGCTCCTCCCCCATTTGTTTTGAAACTTTCTTCAGACCCATTCCCATCGTAAATTATGTGGGTAGATTTTGGCCAGACCTTTGGGGCAACCTGTTAAAGGGGGCATGCCTTGTCTGGACTGTACCTCTTCAGACCTCCAGTAAGGGAAGATTAAGGAAGTACTCTTCAATACAGAGAAAGATCAGAAAAAATCCTGCTTGAAGTAGTAGAAGCCACACACATGCTTACCACTTTAGTGAGAACTAGGCCTCTAAAAGATTTTAAGTGGGACATCCCTAGAGAAGGGAAAGAAGAGGGCCACCCAATGGCTGTTCATGGGAGAGACCGAGAGCCCACTGCATTACATCCACGAGAAACTTTGCTGTGTAACTAAGGTGCTATGCAGATGGGCGGCTCTGGGCTGCCCCTGCAAGCAGCGGATCAGGGCCGCAGCAACGATCCTTCCTTTTGCCGCCCCTAATTTAGGGGTAGCAAAAGGCTGCCCTAAGAGCTGGCGCTGCGGCTCTTCCACCCCCTTTCAACACAGTGTGTCTGCATGCTGCGCTGGGAGGGTGTCCTGATGCCGCGCAGCATGCGTACGGGCGTGCTACCATCAGGACAGCATTGGGCTGGGGCGGCTGCCCTGCCCTGCCCTGACTCCACCCCAAGACTGGTCCTTTAGGCTGGTCTGCAATGTCCCTAAGTTCATGTTAGCCCAGAGCAAGGATGGACTGCAACTCTTCTTGCAACACCCAATGATGTGAGATAATGGGATCTGAAGTCCCATAGTGCTTGGAGGGCAACATGTTACCTATCCCTGATCTAGAGAAGTCAGGATCAGGACATGAGGGCTATACAGAGAATTTACCAGTTTTGTGATTAGTGCATTCAGTCAAAGGGTCTTTCCCTTAAATCCATTTCTGTGATAACGCTGCATATGTGGTCAATCTTTGTAAAAGAAGGAAAGTTTTCCACTTGCTTAACACAGTGCTTCTAAGACATATATATCTTCTGTCTTTTTGCAATTGCTGTGCAACACAGAGGACATTTGTCAACCGCTTCAGCGCAGTCCTTACAAGCAACAAGATGTCCACATGGAATGAGAACTACTGAGATTGTTTTATCCATACAGATTTTGCAGAGCTTTTCCTCCTGTAAACGTTTCAACTTCTCTTCTGTACTGGGTTCTAAAGAAGAAAAAAACATCAACAAGATATATCATCAAGTAGTAGCTGCAAAGAGGACAAAAGCATGTGTTCCATGCACTGGCAGGAGACTCACTGCAGGAGCATGGGTAATAGCAAGTACCTAACAAGGCTGGTTCCAGTCTTGCTTCAGAGATTAGGTGGGTGGTAGTCTGGGACAGAGCTTTTAATTGCAGTGGCACTCCTGTTCTAGAAAAATGCTCTCCAAAGAGCTTTTTTTTGGGGGGGGGGGGCAACTAATGAATTGAAGGCACCAATTCCAATTACTTTTCTGTGTTTGGTTCTCCAACGAACAATTATTTTGTGTGAAGTCGTAGGCTTTCATGGCTGGCATCCATAGGTTTTTTGTGGGTTTTTTCGGGCTGTGTGGCCATGTTCTAGAAGAGTTTCTTTCTGACCTTTCGCCAGCATCTATGGCTAGCATCTTCAGAGAAAACTGAATTATTTTGTGTTTTGTTGCTGCAGGCTGTTCATTTTCGGTTATTCCCTTTTTATAAAAACTGGTTGTATTCTGGTTCTTTTTATGTTTATCTTGTTATCATAGTTATTATTGTTTGGCTGTATGGCTAGAAGCCACCTTGAAAATTCCTTGAGCTGCAGACAGGGTAATAATACCAGCCTCTCTTGTTAGGATACTGTAACTATAGATGCAGATTATATAAAGGGCTTTGAGTATTATGTTATGCCCCACATAAATATTTGTGTACGGTATATATAGAACTTTTAATAGGAATTTGCTTTAAGGAAACAAAAAAGTAATCTGTACAAGCACTGATATTAAATAAACTGGCTAAAAATGACAAAGCAGCCAAGAAAAAGATACTTTAAAAACAATGTAACTTTAAAAACAAAATTAAAAACTGCACATTGATGGTGAGGCACACAGAAGGAGCAACAAAGAAGCAACGTGCCTTCATCTCTGGCCAGAGAAATCTAGACCTTGAAAAAGTTAATTTTCACACTACAGCAACACCCCCATATTGGATGGGGGATTGTGGGAGCTATAGTCCAAAGAATTCACTTACCAAAGCTCTGCAGAAACTCCATCCCATGAAGACTAAGGCCATTTGTGTATGAACAAAAGTGCTGACCCCAAGCAAAAGTATTTATCAGCTGCAAGCCAGAGTAATTGTTTCCCTTACAACTTAGAGAAGTGTGGCAACATTTATTGTGCTCACCTTTTTCCCAGGTTTCATGTAATACATTTTCTCTCTGGGCATTTATTAAATCTGCAACCAAAGCCTCCACAGATCTGTAGCTCCCTGAAGACAAGCAGTGTTTCCTTTCCATTGCTTTCCTAATTTCATCCAGGCTGAAACCCATATGTACTGCATTCTGTACCACTTGATTTTGTAACAATTCTTCAGCTGCAGCAGCAGGAAGAGATGAAATTATAATCAAATTAATAAAATTTGGTTTTAAAAATGTGTGTGCAGATACACCAAATAATTGTAAAGTATAGAATTTAGTTTTTAAAGCTGTATATACAAAAGTTCAGCTAAGCGTTTTACAATCAAAAGCTCAACCACACAAAGAAAAGTTAAAAGATGTATATTTTGCCCTTTTCATTCACATTTATTTTGATGTAGAAGAAAACACTGCTTACAGATAAGTTATCATTGGTCAGTTCCATGTAGAATTTAAAATATTATGACAAATCCTTGCATGAAGTATCATAGCTCTTGCATGCAGGAGGTTTCAGTTCAGTCCTTTCCAATTCAAGTTAAAAGTAGCAGGTAGCAGGAGAAAGATCTGTTCCCAAGACCAATCGTCAACTGAAGCAAACAGTGCTGACCTAAATAGGGAAGTAGTCTAATAAGACGACTTTTTGAGATTATAAAACTAGAATCCTGTTGGTGCCTATGCATATGTTGCACACACACGTGTGTCTTCTTTTGGACCATATACAAAGAACTACTTATTAGCCCCTCAATACTGTCCAAAATCTCCCCCAAGGCAGCTGGAAAAAAACCTAGGAGGTGGCAAAAATGTAGGCAACCAAAAAGCAGCCCATCTTGGCTGCAATAGCAGCTGAAGGGAAGAGAACCAAGGTTATTCTCCTTGATGGAGAGTGACCTCTTTTTCTTCTCCTGGAAGCAGCTTGGGGGGGCTCTTGAGCTGCCTCCCTATTCCTTCTCCCAGCCAGTGGACAACTGCAATAACACCCACTGGGGCTTGACAACTGTCGTGGGGGGCGGGGAAGGTATGGAGCGCTCAATTCCAGCATTGTGCACTCCACAATGCAAGATCTAACCCTAAATTAGAGAAAGGGTAGTGGCGGCAAGTGAGAGAGAATGAATGAACTGCTGCAAGGAATAATTTGAGTGTTTCTTGCTGCCAGTTTATGTCTTTGTGGTACTGGAAAGGTTGAGTTACATTTATTGAACTGTACATTTTATGCATTATCAGATCAAAATGGTCAGATTTACAGATTTCTTTCAATGAGCTAAGTGGACATTTTATTTTTATAATAAGTTATTGGATGTACAATTGGAGAAATGTTGATTAATGTTTTATATGTCAGTTTTAGGTTGCATCCGCACTGCAGAAATAATCCAGTATGATACTGCTATGGCTCAATGAGGTGGAATTCTGGGAATTGTAGTTTTGTGACGTTTAGCCTTCCGCCTGAGGCAGCTCTGGTGCCACAGCAAGCTACAATTCCCAGAATCCCAAAGCATTGAGCCATGACAGTTAGTGGTGTCAAACTGGATTATTTCTACAGTGTGGATACAGCCTTAAATTTGGTTGGTTTATGATTGCAATACTTGCAATTTGATCTGTGTCAGGCTTGCTGGATTACAAATTAAGTAGGCCAGTTGTAAACAATGGTACACAAACCTTTAAGATGTGATGTCTTCTCAATCTCCTCTATCTAAAAAGAAAATTTGAAATTAGCTTCCAATTTGATTAGATTAGAGACCATCTGACTTAACAAATTAGACGCAAGGAGATGTAAATGGAAACAAACCACTGTAAAAAAGTTGATACAGTGTTACAATAAGCAGATTCCACAGAAATTTATTTGCTTATTTCATTCCCACCTTATTTCCAAAACACTCACAGATCTACAATATAAGCAACATGACACAAATGAGCGAAAAGAGTAAGCTGAATTACCCACTGCATCTTATCAAAATGAAGTCACAAAATGACCAAGTAACATGATCACTGCAAGACATTTGTTGAGAAAAACAAGAGCCAAATGTTAGGAGGGCACACTGGCAAGCCATACCGATGAAGCAATCATACTATATCACCTCTTGCCTTAAGACAAGCAGTTATCATGGTTACTGGTTGGTGCACTTCATAATAATAATAATAATAATA
>CM034705.1:26287890-26299967 GCA_020142125.1 Phrynosoma platyrhinos
TTTTTCAGAAGCGGCCTAACTGCCGCTTCCTTCAGACATGATGGAACAAGTGGTAGCTTGTCTTAAGCACAGAATAATATTTTGAGTTTTCACTTTTTTCATAGCCAGGCACAGCTCCATCATGCCTTGGTTCCAGCAGCTGGTGACAGGCCCTCCCTCTGTTCTAACTGCCATTGCTATGACTTCTGAGAGAGAGAACAGCAGCCAGAAACATCTCCATTATGGCTTGTCCCAGTGAATGGAGAAAGACTCTCCCGCCCTCCATTGCCACTGCCACTGCTGTGGACTCTGAAGGACAGAATAGTAAATAGCATCTGCTGGACCTCCTCATGACTACTATTCCCTTTTCCTTCTGTATCATGTCTGGTGAAATTGAAAGCCTGATGGCAGAGAAGTGTCAAATGAACAACTTATAAGCTGCTCTGGAAGCCTTTTTGGCTGAAGGACAGGCTATCTGTGCTCTAAACAAATGTTCTAATACAAAGTGCAAAACAGTATTTCTATGAGCAGAAGAGATCTTTCATGTATTGAAGGGTACCTTTGTATTTCATCCAAGATAATGATAAAATATGATTCCTAACACTGTAAAGCAAGACTTATGCTACTTTAATTTTTATACACCACATAGAAACAAATCCAGCAGCAGCAGCAACAACTACATAGTCTAAAATCCTAAAATTGTATCTACCATAATTTGTACAAATCTCTTTCCTACTCTGGACAAGGATTTGCAAACAGGTTCTCTTATGCTTATTTATTTCCCCTATAATGAACAAAATAATCAAAGTAACTTAAATAGAGCATCTTCTACTCCAGCAATTAATCTTTTCACTCCTATAAGGAAGGTTGCTAAGCAAAGGTGGTGGGACTGGTCTTGAAGTCACAGAGAGTGAGTGCCCCTGAGAAACTGAAGACAATACCTTGTGGTTCCTGAACAGTGATTTTTAGTAAGTGATAACTCCACCTTTAATTACAAGAATTATATCATGTAATTAGATTAGAATCTAAATAATGAGTGCATATTCCTATACTCAGAGCTACTATGGGCCTAAGCAGACTGCCAGAAGTAGTGCACATTAAATTGAGGCACTGCCCTGGCTCAGTGCTAGGGAATCATGGGAACTGTAATTTATTGTGGCACCAGAGCTCTCTCACAGAGAAGACTCAATGTCCCAGAAAAAAATACAGTTCCCATGATTCCCTAGCACTGAGCCAGGGCAGTGCCTCAATTTAATGTGCACTATTTCTGGCAGTCTGCTTAGGCCTTATGTCACTTCTTACTCTATTTATTTATTTGATTGTTTGGTTTGACTGTTTACTTAATTTATATCACCCATATCCAATCCATTACTGATAGCAGATGCTGGCTTAGTACTGAAGCAAATTCCTTCGAGTCACATGGAAAAAAGAAAGTGCTGGGCACCATCTACATACTGTAGACAACGAATGTCCAAACTCTGAATAACATTTTTCAGAAATTTCATGCAGCTGTAGAATATCATTGTGCTGAGCCCTGAGGAACTCCACAGGCCAATGACCAGGGTGTTGAACAGGAGTCTCCCAGCACCACCTGAATTTGCCTCTCCAGGAAAGACTGGGATCACTATGGAAAAATGTCCACAAGTCTCATCCCAATGAGGTGGCCCAGAGGGATACTATGGTTGATGCTATCAAAAACTGATGAGAAGTCCAGAAGGACCAACAGGGACACACTTCCTGTGTCTAGTTCCCAGCACAGGTCATCCACTAAGGCAACCAAATCTATCCCATAGAGAGGCCGGAGTGACACAGGTCTAGATAATCAGTCTCATCCAGGAAGGAACCCCTGGAGCTGGGAGGCTTTGTTATAGCTGATTTTCTTCAGAAGAATACCCCAAAATATCTATACCACTTGTCACATAAAAAGGCTAAAATCTAAACTCAAAGTACTTACACTATTACTACTTCAATTTTAGTTCTTATTTGTGCCCTGGCATCCCTGAAAATACTGAATAGGTGCTTAATAATAAAAGCTCAGCATTTATCTGAAATGTCAAGAGCTCAGCAGTTATTCTATTTGTTTATCTACAAAATACAGAAGAATATTTGGTTATATTCATAATCTCAGAGATCTATAGACATAGGTGTCAATATTAAGCTTTAATTCCTGTAGCCTACATGGCAAACTTACGCATCCTTCTACTAGAAAAGATTAAACAACCCACACAGCAACCAATGTCCTTCTATTTAATTAGTTCCATGAATTCAATATAGTTTAAAACTTTATATTTTAAAAGAGGTTCCCTATGGAAGTATCCCAAATTCCTGGTTACTGGGTCTCAGAGTTGTTGCATGGTGGGGTGGGAATACTTACTGTAGAATCCTGTGGTGAATGAGTTAAGTGAATGCTGTTCACAAAATCTTGTCCTTTTTCTTCTACCAGGTATTTGCACCTAAACGCAAAATATTTCAATTAAACAAGTTACAGTTGTAATTGTTTAAAACAGACTCTGTGTCAGAACATACACACATCTGGGAGAAAATTGCAGCAAATGAAATAGAACTTCTTCATACGTTCTGATAAATGAAAACGATCAGAGCTTTTTAAAAACAATCCACCATCAGGTTTCCTAAGAGTTAAAAAAAAAATCTCTAAAAGGCTGCTTGAAACAGCAGCAACAGGGTCATTGATAAAAGCAGCATGGTCACCAATTTGAAAACAAAACAGAACAAAACAAAAAGCACATATATTTCCCCACCCTAATCCTGCATAGCTCTTTTACCCTGCCGTTCTTCCCAAGAGGGGAGAGGTACGCAATCACACTGTTGTGGAAGGAGAGAGAAATCACTATTTCAGTTCAGCCTGTGGGGAGAAGATAGCACAGGAAGCAAGTGCCACCATTTGACAAGACTCTGAAGAGCAGATGCTCCCATCCACATTTCCACATAGCCCTCTCCCAACAAGGGCTTCTGCCAAGAATATATCTCTGTACAATGTTGAGGAAAATATAGGTAGCTCACACAAGCAATCACAGAGATCACTACTTCCGGGGGCATCCAAAGGTACCTATGGCATCTAGCATAATTTCAACTGGTTTAAGGTCTGTTCACCAAATAACTTTATATTAAATGCTGATACTTTTTCAAATGCTGAAACTTCTGAAAATGTAATGCTTTTTTCTTGTTCAGTGTTGATACTTCTACAAATATTTAAGTCCAGTCAAGTGGAGGGGATCCAGACACATGGAAAATATAAATGAACAAGAGGACAGAACATGTGACTGTGTACATACCACTCCCTCAACCCCAGATAAAAAAAATGTAACAAGCAGATACTACATCAGGCAGCAGGGGAAGGGCAGTAGAACCAAAACACTGGTTCAGCAGAGAAGCTAGGTTCCTCCTTCTTCCGTCACTTGACAGCGACCGCTCCATCAGGTACAGATGAGAAAGGGAGAAAGGAAATAGGACACTACAGTCACCCCTCCATTTTCGCAGACTTGGAGTCTGCGTCCCTCGCCCATTCGGAGGGGGACAAAATGGGGGGCGCGCCCGTGGTGTGCACCGCCATTCAAACCAATGGGGCTTGAATATTGGCGATTTTCCATTTTTGTGGAGGGGGGGTCCAAAACGGATCCCCCATAAAAACAGAGGGGCGACTTCAGTTCTGCTCAGAGATTGAGGATCTTTGGCCCCTCCTCGAACTTTTTCCACACCATCTGGCTGTTATGAACTAGTTATAAATTAAGAACTAGCTTTTGAATTTGCTTTTTTCTTGCTCCACCCTAGTCTGTTGTCTTTTTGCACTGTGTCTATGTGACTCAAAGGAACTTACAAAAATTAAGAGTAAAAACTACAGCCCACAACTTAAAAGCCAGTTAAAAAAAAAGTCTGGATTATTTAATCATAATTATCACTATTATTACAGACATCAGAAGAAAAACACTAGGATGCACATGTGTAAATCTTTAAACAAACAAACAAAAGTGAAGATCCTTACCCAGGAAACCATTTTGCATGCTGCTGCCAAGGATCTTCATATGCCTTCCATTCTTGTAGTCCACCACCACAGTGAAAGCATACAACATTATCACCATTACCTATACACAAAGAGGGATTAGTTTTCATCTAATATATGAAGCTGATTTTTTTAAATGCCTGCATATATTTATGTATACTCCAATTCAGTTTTAAAAAGGTGCTTCTAGTGTTGGTACTGTAGAACGCTGCACACCAATAATTCGGCAAAGGAAATACATTTTTGCTCCATTTAGATGCCCAGAACAACTTACAGTCTTAGATTATTCCTAGTCTGCTTTAAAAATAAAGTTCTCAAAGCTGCTTACAAAAATAAGACTAAGAACTACAGCATACAACTTAAACTAAACAGCTTTGATTTTTAAAAGACAATGTACTAAAATGCAAACAACCACTAAAATAATTTCAAAGCTTAGGCAAATGAAGAGCTTTTAACCCTTGACTAAAAGCTTATGAAGCAGCTGTGAGCTACCTTTAGAAATCACCCTAGAACTGGTATGAGTTTTGCCCTGATTAAATGTGCCATTTTCAAACTCTCTACCTTGAGGGGCTTGTATTCACATCAATCTGTCTGACAAGGAATATTTTTAAACACACAGCATTCTGGGGAACAGTTAATTCAGCTTACTTGGCTTATATGCATTCATCTTACTTAGCTTATAAATGACCAGACTAACCCTGTGTCACTAATACTTCAGATGAACTGAGGCTGCATCCATACAAAAGAAATAATCAAGTTTGACACCACTAACTGCCATGGCTCAATGCTGTGAAATTCTGGGGACTGTAGTTTTTGAGAGATTTTTAGCTTTCTGTCAGAGAACTCTGGCGCCACAACAAACTACAGTTCCCAGAATTCAACAGCAGAGCCATGGCAGTTAAAAGTGGTGTCAAACTGGATTATTACTGCATTACAGATGCAACCAAAGTACGCACCCTATAAAACACTGAACATCCTCTAACAGCTGGCTGTGCACTGCAGAGATGTATTTCAAAGTAAGCTTATCTCCTCCTAGCTTTTTATTGAGAAACCTGCTCCCCTCCGTTTATAAGTGATATCATTACTTTATATTATATCCTATTTCAGAAAGTATAGTCATCCTTTCCGATTTACAGGGAATCCATTCCAGACCCCTCCACAAATCAGAAAAATTGCCACTATTAGGGTCTCATTGATTTCAATGGCCGCACACTCCTGCACGCGGCCCCGTATGCGCACCATGGGTGTACGCACCATTTTGTTCCCTCCCCACCTGCCATCCATGAAGAGCAAGACCGTGGACCCCAAGTCCACAAACCCCAAGTCCATGAACGGAGAGGAACGCCTGTACTGTGTGTGTATGCATACACAAAATAGGATCCAATGCTGTACTTCTTCTGGATCCCACTGACTGGTGATCTCCTGCAGTCCCCTACACTTACTCCAGTGCTGCTCCATGTACCCTAAACCTAGTCTGGAGGGCTGGGAAAACTTCTGGAGTGAGTTCTTCATGCCACATAAAGGAGCAGAAGCAGAAGAAAGTTATAATGCTGTTGGGCACTGGATCTTGGTCATAGGATTATGATTGGAGATCCAGTTTCAAATCCCTACCCAGCCATGGAGGCCATTTGGAAACCTTGCTAGATCATCTCTCAGCCTAACATACCTCTATGACTTGTGGAAATAAAATGGGAGAGGAAACTGAGTTTGCCTACTCAGTTACTTACTACTAGAATTAACACCATAGTCTGAATAATGAACTATTCTTGGGAAGGGGGAGATTTTTATCTCTATGCAAAAGTGAAACAAATGACTTTGCAATGTCCTTATCCTCAACCTTGAGCACCACTGTATTGAAAAGCAGATTAGAAATGTACCTGATAAGTGAATAATAAAATGCATTTTTGACAAAACCAATTCAAGAGACCAATAAAGAGAAAGATAGTAAGTATCACTGAACTATAATCAGACACCATTCCAGAAAAAGCTGCTTATATAGGATGCTTATTCTGCTCAGTGGAAATAGGAGTCAATTGCTTTTATCTAAAGAAAAATCATCAAGTGATGTAAATTTACCCTTAAATAAACAAGGCAGAAATATGTTTTGTGATCAATCAGATGTTATCAAGTACAGCCATTTCATAAACATCATTAGGAGACAAGAAAGGGACAGAGAATTAAGAAAAAGGATACAATTTACACATCCTGATTTTAAAAAAAAAAAAAAGCCAGAACCGGCTATAAAACGATATTGGGCACTGGAACATAAATCAGAGGCAATTTGGAAAAGAGGTTGAAAGTGTCATTTCTCGGAGGAATAGTAAGAGGATCTAGACTAGGATGGACAACTGTGGCCCTCCAGAAATTTGGGGCTCTAACCAGCATAATCAATGGTGAGGGATTAAAGAAGGTGTAATTCAAAAATATTTGAAGGGTCATAGTTCCCTACCTCTAGCCTACACAAATCAGAATATAAAATTCTAGTTTTAGGAAATAATGCCCTTCAGCACAAACTATGGGTTAGGTTGTTGGACTAGGACTGGAGATCCAATTTGTAATCCTCATCCAACCATGAAACTCATTTGGAGATGCTCGGTTAGCCATTTCTCAGCCTAACATACCTCTATGACTTCTGGAGATAAAATGCAAGTGGTAAAGTGATACACTTTGGGAAATGGAGTTCTTCCAAGAAGCAAAAGAAAAAAAGAATCAATAGCTGAATAATGGCCCAGCTGTATCAGCTGTTACATTTTCTAAATAATCCAGTCAACAATTTTTTTCCTGTCCTGAAAATGGAACTTGTATTTTGCCATTAGGATTAAAGTGAAAATATAGTGGGCCCTTGGTATCCACCAGGGTTTGGTTCCAATATTCCCTGTGGTTACCAAAATCTGTGGATGCTCAAGTAAAATGGTGTCACTTAACATAAAATGGCAAAATCAAGGTTTGTGTTTTGAAATTTCCATTTTTTGGAATATTTTCAAACCATGACTGGTTAAATCCATGGATAAAAAGTTAGTGGATACAGAGGGCTGATTGTATTCATATTTCATTGGTGTAGAAAAAAGTTTAAAAAAAAACATGCTACAGAAAACTATAGTATGCACTACCAAATAGCAGCAAGATTTTGAATTACAGTTGCTCCTCCCTTTTATCGGATTTGAAGTCCGCGTCCCTCACCCATTCGTGGGTGGCAAACGGAGGGGGACAAGATGGGGCACCACCATTCAAGTCTATAGGACTTGAATATTTGCCATTTTCTGTTTTCGTGGGGGAGGGGGTCTGGAATGGATTCCCATGAAAACGGAGGGGCAACTGTATACCACAGAGATGTAGCATCACAACATTCAAAAGCAGTTTGTCATTAAGATATTGTTAAGCACCCCAAATTCTTTTTAGTTAAAAGAAATGATTGTAGCCTTTTGAACCAAAATGTTCTAGGGGTAGTATTACATGTTTGGAGTCACATATGAGGTCATATTACTTTAATCATTAGAACTTTCTACTATCATTGTGTTTAGATTAATTATATTGTCCTACTTCTGTCTCCGTACAAATTAGGATTTGTCTGTAGTTACCAGTTTACTACAGACAAATCCTAATTACAATAAGACAAATCCTGATTACAATAAGAACCTATTGTAAACAACTAAGATGTTTTATTGTAATTCTGTGCTGGCCGAATGGCCATAATAAAGGATCATTCATTCATTTGATAAACAAGAATTTGCACAGGATCAAATATAGGAAATGCAGAGGACACAAACTTTGTAAGAACAAATGTAATTTTTATAAAACCTGATTACTATAAGTAAAAATAAAATCATGTTGTAAATCAGTTTCTAGCTGAATAAATTATTCAAAAAGGGAACCAAATTTATATTAATAAATCATGTCACGTTGCAAAACAGGAAAGATTTAATCAAACGTATGTTCATATAAATCAATGTGAGGAAAAAAAAGTTACTGCTTTTGATTAAGTTTAATCAAAATTTGAGTCCCTCCTGGGAGAAAGGTGCCATCCAAATGAATTAAATAAATGAACAAATAAAATACTTCTATCTCAGTCTAGACCATCAGATGTTTTGGCCCTCAACTCCAAGGAGCCACCACCAGCACAGCCAATGGCCACTGATTCTTGGGAGCTGAAATTCAAAATACTGGACAGCCAAAGAGTAACAGTCCCAGTTCAAAACAGTTTATCCATGTAAAAACAAGATCAAAATATGACATTTTGCATCCAGCTTACCTATGCTATAAAAGCCTGCTTGAGCAAGCTGTTCCTTGCTAACCAAATAATTCCATGTCACAAAAGTCTTGATTCGGGTTTCATAATCTGCCATACATGGATTCTGAGGGAGGCTGGCATTATGCACATTGCTTCCATTCAGCTTGGCATCACCAGACAGATTTGAAACACTTCCAATATTCCCAACATCACGACCAAGGACAAAGAAACACCTTGGGAAATGGCGTCTATGTTCTGACCAAGCTTGATCACAAGGTTCCCAATTTTTCATTTTGCCCCCACAACAAAAGCATTCAACTTCATCATCAATGCCAGTGTAATAAAGGCCAGCATGGGCCAGCTCCTTTGGACTGACAGGGACACAGGGTGGCCAGTTGTGAAAAGATCTCAGCCTAGCTTCTTCACTACACATGGTAGGATTTCTAGGGTAGAGAGAACCCGAGATATCAACCACTTGCCCAGTTCTCAACAGATAATCTGCATAGAGATCAGAAGATGGATCAAGAACAGGTTGTACAGCAGTGCCCACTGAGCCATTTTCTGATCTGTGCTGACAATTTAGAAGATGATGCGTATCATTCCTCCCAAAGTTAATGTCACTGATAAACTTGCAATCTGGAGAAACTGTTCTGTGCCTTTCTACTGCAGAGTCCCCCTGTTGCCATCCTTCTACAGTTGTGTGACAACTAAAGCACTTCACTTGGTCTCGTTCTCCAGTGTAGAAGAATCCAGCTTGGGCTAAAGCTGAGGAGGAAACAGGACAGTCACTTGGAAAACTGGCAAAAGTTTGTTGCCTGGAGATCTCATTAGCCAGTTCCTGCTCAGGATCCTCTTCCAGAGTGGCACAAGCTCCAGTGCTCTCTGGTCCATTACATGTCATCCCTCCTTCAGCGATAGCTATCCACAACTTTCCTAAAGACAAACACATTAAGTTGTCAAAAGCAATGAAAATGTGATATGCGTTTTGTTACACCACTCTGCGTAATCTAACTATACATTTTACAGCAGCTCTGTAAAGTACACTTGTCCCTACACATTTATTGGGGTAAGGGGTACAGGACCCCAGTAAATGTGGAAAAGCTGCAAATAACAAAAACACTATGTTTTTACCTGAAAGAACACATCTTTAGGAATCTCTAGGTCCTCTAATGCAACTCTGTGGTCAATATCTGCCATACACTGACCATAGAATTGTGCTGGAGGAGCAACAAATGCCTAGTGGAGTGTTCTCTCCAGGAATCTTTAGGTCCTTCAGTGTGACTTTTGGTTAAAGTTGACCACAGAGTTGCGCTGGAGGACCTAGATATTCCTAGAGAGAACATATTAATAAAATCCATGAATAATCAAATCCGCAAAAGTCAAAGCCACAAATGTGGATGGATGAATGTATATGAGTATTACTATCTACCATACTGCAATCTGCAGATGGGAATAGTCATGATGGAAACTGGAAAAAACTAATACCCAAAGCAGTGATGGACAAAATGTCTTCTACAATTTACAGTAGATCACCAATGATTTCCAGATTTAACAATTGCAGCAACAAAGTGACACAAAGACATGTATTGTAATTTGTTTAGGTAAAGTGAAAAAAGGTTGGGGTAAGCAAGAGTTTAAAACCAATGATTTAACATTCCAGAAACAGAAAACAGTAAGAAGACAAGCTTCTTGTGCTCTGAGACCGTCAACTACAGTCACTCCTCCTTTTTTCTGGGGGATCCGTTTTGAATCCCCTGTGAAAAAGGAAAAACACAAGTATTCAACCCTATTAGCTAGAATGGAGGCACATGCCTGTGACCCATTTTATGTCCCTCCAATTGTCCCTTGCGGATAAGCCAGGGTCGCAAACTTCAAGTCCACAAAACCGGATGGGCAATTTTATTTATTTACTTTTAAAAAGCCCAATATGTTTGACCTCAATGAGAAAAGACCTTCTACAGGGGCCTTCAGAAGAAATCACGAGTTGAAAATACTTTCCAAAACACAGGACCACTGAGTAAAACTAAACAGTTGACCGTATGAGAGCACGTGAAGCTTGTCTCCTTCCTGTTTTCTGTTTTTAAGGTGTTTTTCAGTATAGTTAGCCCTCCACATTTCTGGCTTTGACTTTTGCAGATTTGATTATTTGTAGTTTTGATTAATATGTTCTCCCTATGAAGCTCTAGGTCCTCCAGAGCAGCTCTGCTGGAAGCTGACCACAGAGTTGTGCTGGAGAACCTACAAGTTCCTAGAGAAAACATTTTTCTGGGCATTTGTAGGTCCTCCAACATGATTTTATGATCAACTTCTGGCAGATGTTGACCACAGAGATGCACTGGAGAACTTGGAGATTCCTAGAGAGGTGTTCTCTCAGTTAAAAGGAATTTTTATTTGCGGTTTTTCCACATTCATGGGGGTCCTTCACCCCTAACCCCAGGGAATGTGGAGGGACCCTTGTACTAGTTTCACTACTACAGTAGGTAAATAATTGCACAGAACTAGAAACTTCCCCCCAATATAGACAAATGCATTTGACAAATGCCTAGTATTAAGGAAAAGGAGTATGAAAGTACTCCCCCACCCACTTTAGGATGCTTACTTTAACAAATGGAGTAATTAAATAAAAATTGCCAGGCTGCAGCTTTCAAGGTTTTGTTTCCGTTGTTTAAAGCACAGGGCAATAACAGTTTTCACTGCCACAGACCAGTCAGCATTGAAACTGTCAATCTGCAGACATAGGCAATTGGCAGGCAGGGCCAATAACTCGTGATTTCATGGATGGCACAACTATTTTGTTTTTGCTTCCATGTTGTTGTTGTGGTATCCCTTCAAGTAATTTCTGACTTATGGTGACTCTAAGACGAACCTATCATTGTTTTCTTGCCAAATATCTTTAGAGGGGATCTATCATTGCCATCATTGAAGCTGAGAGAGTGTGACTTGCACAGGGTTACTTTACTTGGATAAGCCACCATTCGTCCTGTGTTTCGATTTCAGGCTGCAGCCACCCTGCAGAATTAATGTAGTCTGACGCCGCTTTAACTGTCATGGCTTCATCCTATGGAGTCCTGAGATCTGTAGTTTACTGTGGCCGCATAGCATGGTTGTCATGGCAGTTCTTTTTTTTTGCAGCTCCTTTCTTGCAAAAGGGTGGTGTTATGGGCATTGGGTAATTGGGGCAATAAAGCCTTTTTATTTTATTGTTTTTTTCCTCTTTTACCCAGAAGAGAACAGTAAACACTGTTCTCTCTGTCGGCAGCCTCAGATTCATGTCTTTTGGATTACATGCAGTCCTTCTGAATGCACAGCTGCTTCTATATGGCAGAGTTAACACAATTTGATATGGCACTGTCAAAACTGTGTTAACTCTGGTGTCAAAGAGCATGCAAAAGGACTCCACGCAATTCACAATGCATGAAACTGAGACTAAGATTCAAAACACACTGCAGAAATAATCCAGTTTGAGACTGCTTTAACTGCCCTGGCTCAGTGCTAGGGAATCTGGGAATTGTAGTTTATTGTGGCATTAGAGCACTCTCACAGAGAAGGCTAAATTGCTCACAAACACTACAGTTCCCAGAATTCCCTAGCATTGAGCCAGGGCAGTTAAAGCCATCTCAAAGTGGATTATTTCTGCATTGTGTTTTGGACCATACAGAACTGGGTAAAGGAGTAACAAAACAAAACAAATAAAAAGATTTCTGTCCCAATTACCCAACTCCCATAACAGCACCCTAGTCTTTCAGGAAAGAAAGGACAGGTTGCATCCACACTGGAGAAACAATCCGGTTTCGCACCACACTGGTCCAAAATACACTGCAGCAATAATCCGATTTGAGGCCGCTTTAACTG